>JAHNEJ010001960.1:0-200919 GCA_022559845.1 Amorphophallus konjac
CATTCCTGACGTCTCCTGAGAAAGTCTCATATTACTATACGACGCCCCGCAACGGCTTACGCATTTTGAATCACTCGAGTGCTTCCTTTTCTTGGGTCTTCTTCTGCCTTTTTCGGCATTCGGAATCGTCCCGTCACGGCAGTCGGACGGCATCAACATCAGTCGAACGCATCAGGAGGTTCCGGAACCAAGAAGGATGTCTGCCGGGCGGCCGCTGAGTAGGACCCGGGTGGGTCTTAATGGGGGCGTCCAGGCCCCTGGACGCCCCCATATTTTTGATTTTATTTATTTCTTTTCTCAGGGCCTTAAACTAACTAAAAAATATATATATTAATGGAGGCGTCCAGGCCTCTGGACGCCTCCATAAAAATAATAATAAAAAATGTTTGTAAAAAAGCCAGTTGGCATAAAAACACAAAAAAACAATAAATAAAAATATATATTTGGAGGCGTCCAGGCCCCTAGACGCCTCCATAAAAACAAATATAAAAAATCAAAAATGCCAGCCCTGACATAAAAGACAAAAGAAAAATAAAAAATAATATATCTTGGAGGCGTCCAGGCCCCTGGACGCCTCCATCAACTCCCTCACGGGCGCCGGCCACCGAACGACGGTTTGTCGTGTGTGAAAAAATCCAAAATATGGAGACGTCCAGACAGCTGGACGCGCCCATTTCTGAATCACGGGGCGCCGCTCACAAAACCACGCGTTGTGCCAAACCGCGTGCGGCCTCGGTGGACCTGCTTGGGGCGTCCGGGACCCTGGACGCCTCCACAAAAGTATTCCAAAAAAATAAATAAAAATAGAATATAATATTATTTCGGCCCTGATGGAGGTGTCCAGGGTCCTGGACGCCTCCACCCTCCGGAGCCCTATAAATAGAGGCCCACCCCCTCAGTTCTGGAGGAGCTCGAAGTGATCCGATAGGCTGCCGGAGCCCAGAGGCTACGGAGTCATTTTCTAACCCGTGGGTTCTTTTGTAGGTGGAGGTTCTGCCGGCTTCTCGGGTGCTCATGTTCGCGAGAGGAAGGTCGTCTTCATCCACCGCGCTTCCACGTCGTCCCACGCTGCCGGAGCTCCGCCGGATTTCACCCTCGGCTCATCCAATAAGCCTTTTCTTCCCCTTTTTCTTCGTAGTTCTTTTGCATTCATCATCTCGCATCCTCTATCCCCCTTCATAAGGGCGCCTCTTCTTTTATACTTCTTGCATCCATCATCTCATTTTCCTCCTACTCGAGTCCGAGAGGGGTTTAAAAGATAACACCAACCAGGTGTGTGTCTTGCCATCATTTCGTTATTTTTATCGCAAGGATTTGAATACTACACCTCCATCTTTCTAATCCACTTGTCATTTGTTTGTCGTTGTTTTGCAAGAGTAGCCGAGGAAAGCCCTCTCCGTCGGCCGGCCGGAGGAGAGGAAGAAGCAACCCGCCATCTCCCGCTCTTGAGGTAGGCGCGATCACTTTCTTATTTTGGGGTCTTTCGGCCCCTGGCGATCACATCTTATTCTTCGAGGCCGCGGCGAGTCACTTCCCCAATGGCCGTTTAAATTTCCGTTCTTATGTTCTCTTTATACTCTGTTATATTCTGCTCATATTCTCGAGGCCGCGGCGAGTCACTTCCCCAATGGCCGTTTAAATTCCCATTTTTATATGTTATATTCTTATCTATTCGTATTCTCGAGGCCGCGGCGAGTCACTTCCCCAATGGTCGTTTAAATTCACATTCTTATACGTTATATTCTTATCTGTTTGTGTTCTCGAGGCCGCGGCGAGTCACTTCCCCAATGGCCGTTTAAATTCCCGCTCTTTGTATTCTCTCTATATTCTGTCATCTTATTATCTGCTCATATTCTCGAGGCCGCGGCGAGTCACTTCCCCAATGGCCGTTTCAATTCTTGTTATTTAATTTTTGCACCATTCCCGTCCCCCCGAGGCCGCGGCGAGTCACTTCCCGCTATGGCCGTTTAAACCCCATATTTTGCTATATCACACTTGTCCCGCTCGCCCCGCCGGAGCAATCTCCCGTGGTGGCCCCTTCTCTCTCTTCTCTCATCTCTGTGTTGCAGCAAACAAAACAAAAAGAGGAGCCCGCGCGCGCTCCGCGTCCTCTCCGCTCTCCCCGAACCGCGTGACGTCGCTCACAGATTGGCGATCACGGTGGGACTTCTACTGCTTCCTTTCGGCTACCCTTGCAAGTTCGGCACCATCCGTGCCTCTCCACCTTGGCGCCCGCGCGCGCCCCCATTGTGCTCACGGCAGCACCGTCAGTTCTGATTGGTTCTTTGTTTATTGTATGTCTGTTATTTCTGTTGTTTTCCCACTCCATATATCTGTCGGCATTCCATTGCATACATCCATTCCTCTTTTCTATCCTTTTTTTCATTTTTTGAGGATCACCCTTTCCCGGTGAAGGAAGGACTCTCCGTTTGGGAATTCCTCTCAACGGACTAGAATCTCCTACACTGGGACCTCCGTAAGTCCCCGACATCGAAGAATCTCCTCTTCGTTCACTGGGCTGGTTGTACCATTGAAGTTCCCCGGAGTTAGTCATTTCATTCGTGGTGAGACGAGAGACCCTAGCTGACACGGCGGTGAAACAAAAATAAACTAGGGTCCCCATTTTGTGTGAACTTCGGATCTCGCTAAAAACACAAAAAAAAATCATCAAAATCAAAACACAAAAAAGGGCGTAAAGGCATCCACTTGTTTGATAATCTCTGCTACCTACTTGCTAGTGTATGTTTTTGCGTTCTGGGAAAACTGTGAGCATGTCTCACGAGTCTTCTGAGGAGAACCACCCTAGTCGTGGTTTGACAGCCGACCCGCGAGTCTATGCTATGGACTCGGGTCCTTCTCATGACCCCTCGCATGAGGTGCAGGTTACTGCGGGGACACGTCCCCAGCCACAGGATATCACTTCCTTACTGGGCGTCCTCGCCAACACGAGCTTACCTCTGAACAGCTCCGGGCCTTCCAGGCCATTCTAAAGGGGAAATCTGTTTCCCCCACGCCCCAGGAATCAACTCCGGCCATCGCACCTCTCCAAGAGTCCGTGCAGGCCATTCCATCTCCTTCATTGGCGCAAGCCATCCAGTCTCCCTCGCTTCAAGGACAAGCGAGCCAACAACCACCCTCATTCCAGTTCCCGTCACAATCTCAAACTCCCGTTGTTCCCCAGACACCGCTTCAGCCAGGGCCAACTGTCGGCGGTCCGACAGTTCCCTCTCATTCTGGGTTCCCCCTCAAGTCTCCGGGAGACAGTTTCTCCCCCAGTGGCAAGTGCCACCTTCACCCCAGAGGAGCTCGCCCAATCGCTCCTCAATAGGTTCAACCGCATGGACGAGCAGTTTCAAAATCTGAGAAGAATGGTGGACGTGAAAGCCACCCCGGAGGTTGCTTTGCCAATCCTTCCCGTCATTCATCTTCCTCCCTCGAAATGCCCACGTACCGCAGATACAATGGTACGGCAACCCCTTCATTCACCTCAAGGACTTCATGTATGAGTCCTCTACTGGCAAAACGATCAGAGGTCCCTGGCATACCTCTTTCGGAGATCATTGGATGGTCCCGCGCTTGAGTGGTTCTATTCTCTGGAGCCCCGCGAGGCCGAGAATTTTGAAATAGTCAGAGAAGGTTCTTGCAGAAATATAGGGATAGGGTCGGTCCCTCACTCTCCATTACCGACCTAGTGGCCGAAAAGATGAAACCCGACGAGGATTTTGTCCGATATGCTGATAGATGGAGGTCTCTGGCGGAAAGAATAAGGGATACCCTCTCCGAGCCCGAACAAGTGAAGATGATTGTGTCTAATGCAACCCCACAGTTCAGACACGTCCTGGCCATGAATAAACTTACTACAATGGAGGAACTCTATGAAAGGGCCCGATACATCCAAACCCAGCTAAAAGACTCCCCCATCATGAACATGTTTGAGTCGCCGAAGCCCAAAGTGGTCAGAAAGACAGGCGCTGGTGTCCCGGGCGGAGCCACAGAAGGGGTCGTGACAAATGAGCAAGTCAGTGCGGTCAACAATGCCAACTATGCAGTCAACCCAAGGCCTCCACAAATGCCCCGACTTCCCCTCAACCAGGTCCTTTCCCTCTCCGTCCTCCACCCCAAAATAATCCACCCCAGGATAATATGCCTCCATTACGCCAACCCCAGCAACAACAACCACAACCTCAGCAACAACAACCACCGCTTCAGTACAACCAAGTTCCACCCCCGGGGAACTATGGTCCCCAACAGCAACAAAGGAGGCCGCTCGGTCCCAAGAGAGCCTACTATCCACCATTGCCAGAAACCTTAGCAGACATTTTTAATGCCCTCATGGCATCAAACCAACTCGCCCTACCCAGAGAAAGGCCCGCGTGGCCCCCCAATGTTGATACCTCCAAATACTGCGTCTACCACAGGCAGCCAGGACACACAGTAGATTACTGCTTCCATTTCAAAGATTACATCCATGATATGAATGATGAACATCAAATAGATTGGGATGAGATGAGACGGTACGTCGCGGCTCTCAAGGCTAGGAGACCTCCTCAGAGGCCACAGCAGCAGTTACAACAGCAGTAGCAGCAGCAACCACAACAACAATAGCAGCCTCAGCAGGCCCCACAACAACAGCCCGACATGGGAATAATCCAGAATCCATTACCGGAGCACCAACAGCCCAATCATCAGGTTAACCCCATCTCCTCCTTCCCGGAAGTCGGGAGAGAGCAGGTGTGGCACCAGGAAAGTACCTCCATTCTTTCTACCTCCAACCCTATCGTCATGCAACCCCCTCACCTTGCCCGGGTAGCACCTCTCTCTCATCAACCCGCGTCAGTATCGCCTTCACCATTTCCACTACCATTACGCCCTCTCATCCGCACCCCGACCTCCTATCAACCGACCTCTCTACTACGCCTTCACACCCTCTCATCTTCTCTCACTCCCCCACTTTACCATCCACCTGTACCGCATTTACCCCTACGCCTTCTAAACCCCTTATCATCCGTCAACCATACATAACCCCGTCTTTCTCCACCACATCACCACTAATGCCTTCAAAACCACTCATCACCCACCATCCACCTCAAAACCCTTACCCGTTTCAAACCTTACCTCCACCTCCACCTTCCAAACCCCTTATCCTTCATAATCCGCGCGATATCCCCTCTACCTCCGCCATACCTCCACCTAACAAACCCCTCATCAGAATCCCTGCTCCCGTCATCACCCCTGCTTCATCAACCATTCCTCCACTACTACCCCTCAAACCCCTGTTAAAACCCACTGCTACCCCCACAGAGATACAAAAGCTGCAGGCAATGGTGCTCCGGAGTGGAAGGATTTTCCACAGGGTTTTCCCCCACAACAGTCAGAATCCCGAGCAATCTCAGCCAGAGAAGGATGATGCAGAACAACCAGAAAGAGCTATCCCTGGAACACAGTATGACCTATTAAAACATTTGGACAAGATGCCTGCTCGGATCTCCATCCTGGAGCTTCTTCAAAGATCCACATCCCACCAGGCAGGCCTTAATGGAATATCCTTCAAAGAGTCATGGTTAATGAAGACCTCCCCGTGGAGAAGATTTCGACCGTCCTGACCCCAACAGACACACAACCGGCCATCATGTTCCACAACTACGAGCTCGCTCCCAAGGAAGCTCGGAAATATGTATTGTGCATTTCAATAAAAATTAATGGGGTATCCATAAACCCGTGTCTTGTGGACACGGGTGCATCCATAAATGTGATCTCCATGAGCACTCTTCAGTTGTGTGGGGTCAACGAGGAACAAATAAGACCTTCCTCGATCACGGTCACGGCTTATGACAATAGCAAAAGGCCGCCGCAGGGGATGATTATTCTGAAGGCAGAACTAGGCCCCATGTCAATTCCCACGGAATTCCATGTCCTCGACATGGACCCCACATTCAAGGCTATACTGGGTCGCCCTTACATCGAAGCCATGGACGCTGTGCCTTCCACCAACCATCAGTGCCTGAAGTTTCCTTACAATGGGAGAATTATTAAAGTGGTCAGTACACCTGTCCTTCACACAGTGGATGCTATCAACACCTCTCTGCCCTCTGTTTGGCCGTCTCATCGGCCCATATTGTCACTGCTGGACGTCGTGATCCATCTCACGTTCCACTAGCACCAAAGGAGCCGGTCAGGGCAACCGCAACATCATGTCTCCCTTTTCACTCCAAAGGTTGGGAGATTATGAGGAACATCGGCTATCAACAGGGTAAAGGTCTGGGCGCACAGTTACAGGGTATGCTCAAACCGCCAAAGAAATTAGGCCGAACCGCAGGTTTGGCCTAGGCTTCAAAGGACCGTTCAAGGCAGATTGGAAGCCCCTCACGTGGACTCTATCAAACCACTTCAACAGAGGGCCCGTTGTTCAGATGGGAGATCACCCACGAGAAGCATATGGGGATCACATGCTGTATATTTGGCTGAAAAATGTCTGAGGATCACCAAAAGAGGCAAGATCAAGATCCGGAATGCGAGTGGACAAATGGTTCGACATACGGGACATTTCCGTTGCACTGGAAAGGATGTTCTCGTCTCCGCAGCTTGAAGGACCACCATTGATCTCTGAAATACCAGAGAATATTACCACTCTTGCCAAGGTTCCAAACTATCCTCGTCCTCGCCAGAAGGACTCTGTCATCGACGGATCTTCATCCGTCCTCAACATTGCCGTCGACGGCTCATTAGCCGCCATCCTCTCCATCCACTCGTCTCAGCCTTTGCTGATATCTTCTTCCTGGGCCAGACAATTGTCTGATGATCTTCCCAGGTCCCCTTCTTTGCTTACATACCTACGCAGGCTTTTCAACCCGCGCCAGGTCTTCAACCATGATCTGCTCTATGAGCCTCACAATCCTCTAGCCATAACCACTTTCTCTCTCCTCCAATCTCTTTTCACTGCTTTGTCATTAAAAATGAAAACGAAAAAAAAACGTCAATTTTCAAACTCCCCAACAACACATCTTCGTTGAGGAAACCTCCTACATCTCCCACGGGTGCGTACCGCCTTGCGGACCACCCGTCCAAGGTCCGATGAGCGACCTTTTCTACCCCTCCTCTGAGGGGTCTTCTCCTGTACATTCTACACCATCCTCTTCATCTTCCTCTTCTTCTGTAAATATTGTCAGTCAATCTAGGAATGATAGGCCAAGGGTAGTACCTAGGAAGAAAGTCCAAGGGTAGGCAGATCCCTCGTCGATTCCTTCTGGATTTGGCCGCCAGGTGTCAGGCCCTTCTTGCCATCCCCCAGTTGTTAGAAAATCCCATCCAGCTACCCGAAATAGAATGCGAGGGCGACTGTGCATCTGATGAAGGGTATGGAGTCTACGAGATCACGGATGAAGAATGCCCCACTGAAGATGAGGGTGAAGAATATGAGGATGCGGCGGGCGCATACGCTAGTGGAATGAGGAGATTCGACGAGCCGTCAACCGCCGTAGAAGAATCCACCAAAGAAGTCAACTTGGGAACTGAGGAAGACCCTAGGATCATCCTCATAAGTGACAACCTACCACCCTCTGAAGAAGAGGCATTAATTGAGGTTCTCAAGGAATATAAGGACACGTTTGCATGGAGCTACGAGGATATGCCGGGTCTGGATTCAACCTTGGTCGAACACCGTTTAACCCTAAAACCAGGGTCCATCTCGGTAAAACAAAGGTTAAGGCGTTTCCACCCTCAGATGGCTTTGAAAATGAAGAAGAGGTCGATAAGCTCCACAAAGCCAGGTTCATTAGAGTCATCCTTTATCCTCAATGGGTGGCGAACATTGTCCCGGTCATGAAGAAAGATGGGAAAGTCAGATTTGCATCGACTTCCGGGACCTTAACCGCGCGTGTCCAAAGGATGATTTTCCCTTACCTCACATTGATGTGCTGATTGATAACACGGCAGGCTACGAAACCCTCTCTTTCATGGATGGATTTTCAGGATACAATCAAATTCGTTTGGCAGAAGAGGATCAGGAAAAGACGTCATTCACTACCCCTTGGGGAACATATTGTTACGTGGTCATGCCGTTTGGGTTAAAGAATGCTAGAGCTACTTACCAAAGAGCGATGATGGCCATATTTCATGACATGATGCACATATATCTGGAAGTGTATGTGGATGACTTATTGGTGAAATCAAGGACCAGGATGGAACATCCAGAAGTTTTGGCTAAGGTCTTGCAAAGGTCAAGAGAGTTCCAATTGAAAATGAACCCGAAAAAGTGTGTGTTTGGTGTGTCGTCGGGTAAATTGTGAGTAAAAGAGGGATCGAGATAGATCCCGACAAAGCTAAGGCTATCAGGGATATGCCGCCTCCCAAGAATTTGAGGGAAGTCCGAGGTTTAATCGGGAGGTTGCAGTTTATTCGTCGGTTTGTGTCTCAACATTCACAAAGGTGTAGACCTCTCTACGAGTTGACCAAGCCAGGAGTAGAATTCCACTGGAATTCTAAATGTCAGAAAGCTTTTGAAGGGTTGAAGGAATATCTGGCTAGTCCACCCGTTCTCATTCCACCCAAACCAGAAAAACCTCTGATCCTTTACGTCTCAGTCTTGGATGACTCCGTGGGAGCCGTCCTCGCACAAGCTGATGAAGAAGGCAAGGAACGGGCAACCTATTACTTGTCCAAACTTCTCAATCCCTGTGAGCAGAAGTACACCGTCATGGAGAAAACCTGTGCTGCCCTCGTTTGGGTAGTGCAGAAATTGAAACACTACTTCTTGGCTCATGAGGTCCACTTGATTGCTCGAATGAATCCTATCAAATTCCTTCTGGAGAAAGCCGTCCTTACGATAGGCTAGCACGCTGGCAAAGTTTTCTCTCTCAGTTCGACATCACCTACATCCAGCAAAAGGCGATTAAAGGCTATGCCATAGCCGAGCATCTCGCTCACCATCCTCTTCCCAAGTTCGATCCCGTCCAATCAGAGTTTCCAGATGAGGAACTAATGTCCGTCAACCAATCAGATGAGCCAATGTGGACCCTATATTTTGATGGAGCTCTGAATTCTCAAGGGAGAGGAATCGGCATCGCCCTCCTGTCGCCTGAAGGCCTCACATTCCCATTGGCATACCAGCTCAAATTTCCAGTCACCAACAATATAGCCGAATATGAAGCTCTTCTAGCTGGCCTAGAACTCGCCCATTCTTTTTGTATCACTGAGTTGCGAGTCGTAGGTGATAGTCAACTCATCCTTCGCCAGGTGCTCACTAAATATCGCACTCGCGATCCCAAACTCAAGCCATACCAAGAACTCACTGCTGCCTTTGCCAAACTGTTCGCCAAACTGATCTTTGTTCATGTCCCTCGTCATCAGAATATTCTCGCCGATGCCCTCGCCTCGTTGGCATCATCCATAAGGTTCCCTCTAGGAAGATGGTTTAAGTCCATTTCCATCTATAAACTTCACGCCCCTGCAATCGATGATGCTTCCTACGTAAACATCAAAGACAGGATAGCAAGGAAGATCCTGCAGGAAGATATCCTTGAAAGAGGGAGATCATGTTGGCAGAGGCCGAAGAAGAACTGGCTGATGAAGAGAAACCATGGTTCTATGAAATTGTCAAATACTGCCAAGATCAGTCTTATCCTGAAGAGGCCACCGCAGAGGACAAGAAAGCCATAAGAAGGGTGGCTCAGAAATACACATTGGTTGGAGGTCTACTCTATAGGAGGAGCCTTACTGGTATTCTGTTAAGATGTTTTGGTGACGATGAGGTTTGGAAATGTGTAGAAGAGACGCACTCGGGTGTGTTCGGTGGCCACGTGAATAGTCAGATGCTCGCCAAGAAGATCATTCGTCAAGGCTTTTATTGGCCCACTATGGAAGAGGATTGTGCTATCTATGTCCGTAGGTGTGTCAAGTGTCAACTTCACGCAGATAAAATCCATTCACCATCTTCCTCACTTCATCCAATATCCTCCCCATGGCCTTTCTCCATGTGGGCATTCGACATCATTGGTCCCCTAGGTGATCCCAATTCCCTCACCAAGCAGAAATCTTTCATCCTTACTACGACGGAATACTTCACCAAATGGGCCGAAGCCGAAGCTTACGCGGAAATCAAGGCATCAACAGTCTGCAAGTTCATCATGAAGAACATTCTCGCCATATTCAGCATCCCAAGCACGATCGTCACCGACAATGGGCCACAATTCATTTCTCAGGACCTACAGGACCTCTGCAAAAGGTACGTAATTGCATTGCATCATTCATCGCCTTATTACCCACAAGGTAACGGCCAAGCGGAGGCCACCAATAAAACATTGCTCAAAATCATCAAAAAAACCTGCGAGTCTAGTAAGTTTTCAGACTGGCCAGAAAAGCTTATCGAAGCTCTATGGGCCTATCGCACTTCAATCCGTACCCCCACCGGGCAGACTCCATTTGCCCTTACTTATGGTATGGAAGCAGTAGTCCTGTACGAGACTCTGATCCCTTCTCTCAGGGTACAATTGGACGAGGAATTTCCCCTCGACGATCGTCGTAATTCACTCCTCGCCCAGTTGGAACTCTTGGATGAGAAGCGGCTGGCCGCTGCCGAACACGCGCGTGTGTATCAAAATAGACTCGCTCGCTTTTACCAAAAGAAAGTCGTTGAGAGAAAATTCAAAGTCGGTGAGATGGTCGTAAAAAGAATTTTTGTCAAACCTGGAGGGCCGCGTTCTAAGCTCCAACCCAATTGGGAAGGACCATTTGTAATTCAAGCAGTGTACCCTGGCAACGCCTACAAGCTAGTCAACGCCGAAGGGACCGAGTTATCCCACCCTTGGAATGGGCTTTATCTTAAGAAATACTACCCTTAGCATAAAACAAAAAAATGATGAAAAGATAAAAAACATCAAAAATAAAGAAATATTGAAAACCACTAAAAATATGGAAAATTCAAAATGCCGATGCCTGGCAGTCACCATGTAGTTAAGTCCTACATCTAACCTTCATGTTAGGATAGGGCCCATTAAGGCTTGGTAGGCACCGGGTCTTGGTTTGCCAGAACCGTGGAGACCCCTGTCCGGCCACGTCGGCCTATGCTCGCTCGAAGGAAGCTAACATGTATGTATTTTATTCAAAAAAGTTGGTAGCATCACCTACGGTAGGGCCACACCTAGAAGATCTCCGGAAGCTGTAATCTTTATTCTTTTCTCTTCGACCAAATGAGACAGTCGGCGCCCTTAAAACGCTGAGCATGAGAAACCGAAACTTAAACCCCAAGGGCAAGAGTAGGATCCATTTCCTCGAGCATCGATCAGTGCACGAGAAGAGGGCAGTGTCCCCACAGGCATACAAAAAGGGAGCCCACAAACGTCAAACGACTATATCTCCCTCACAAAAAGAAATACAAAGTCAACATCAAGAGAAAAGCCTGGTCGTGACCGTGCCTGTTGCGATAAACGGAACTCCTCAAAGCAAAAGTCTGAATCCACAAAAGGGGCCGTGGAATGTAAATGCTCGAGATTTGGTCCGAAGTTGTCCGAAAGGAAGGAGTTAATGGGCCCTTATTCGCTCGCCGGGTTAACGGCTTTGCCGGTCCTCTCAGGAGGTTTATCCCCTACGCTCTTCCTTCTCCCTCTAAAGATGAAGGTTCGATGGAGTTTCTGAAGGGTGAAAACCGCCTAGGTCTGCGACCTTATTTTAATATACACATTTGGTTGCCTACTTTGAAAAGCAAAAGCTATCGCTGCGAAGGAGTCTCCATGTTTCTGGCTGGTCAAGACCCCTATTTACCACCTTGATGTCTTCTTGTTTAACCTCGGGCTTAGGCCAATGCAAGCGCGTCACCTATGGGTGCGACGGCGTCTGATTCCGGGTCAGCGTCGCGCGGTTGGTCGTTAGGGTTCCAGGGTGTTCCATCATATACCATCTAGAGTTGTGAGGAAACAGACCCGGGTCGGGCAAATCATTTACCTCAAACACCTTTTGGGTGAATCCCTGTGGTCGGAAGCGACTGGGAGCCTAAGCATGGCATGACGGTATTGTCATCAGGGTAAGTCTTAGCCGGCGGGATCATCATTCGAGGGGTCTAGAGGCCCAAATCAACCTAGATATGCACTTAGGATACCTGGGAGGTTAGTAAGAAACCCATGTTCTCACGAAGGTCAGGTGCCATTTGGGTGCTTGCCGGGCGTTAGTAATAAATTTTTTTTGAAATGATAAAAGCACAAAAAAAATGGAAAAGAGAAATGTACATATTTTCAAACAAAAAAATATCAAATAAAAAAAAAAGAAAACAAATCAATTTTGCATGATTACATTTGCGTGCAGCATCTCACTTTTAATACCGTTTGCATTCGTGTGCTTGCCTGTCGCATTTATCATCACCGCATCTTTCCCTTGCCTTCGTTAAATAAAGGCTTGGCCCCTTGACCAGTTATCAAGGACAGTCACAGTGACCATTTGCTTATTGAGCAAGGGGCCAAGTCAGAACAGAAATTTTGATTTGTTTGTTTCAGTGATGTGTGCAGGGATTCAGGCAACAGAAGCATAGGTGAAAAATAAACAAACCGAACCTTGTGTTTTATTCCCAAAACCAAAAAAAAATTTACATCAAGTTCCGCCCTCTCTCTCTGCATCACTCGTCCCACTACTCTCCGGGCAAAACGCTCTCAAAGGTGCTACCCAACTACGAAAAGCGGTACTCCTACCGCTCTGTACTCCCCTTCCTATTCCCACATCCCGGCGTTGATCCACGGAAGTAGCAGAGAAGCTACCAACACGAAAGTCACGCTCTCGTGCTCTTCGTTAGCGCTCCTCACCATCTCTCAGCTACTGTTAAGCAAGACCAAGGCTGATTCGGAGTTCGAATAGTTGGGCCTCCATGGCCCTTCGTTCCTCCCTTTCAGCCAAACTGTTGGCTCTTTCTCTCTCTGCGTCTCTTTCTCTCTCTGCCCGTTCTCTCTCACGGTCTTCCCTCTCTAACTGGAGAGTGATCCTCAGTTCCATAGCATCCCTGGAAGAGTCGTCATCAGATGACGCCGCAGTTCCCTCTCCAGTTCTGCTATCCTAGCCTCCTTCTGCGCAGCTTGGGCAAGCGCTTCTTCCGTCTCCTTTTCCTGCCGAGTGTACCATCTCAGATACGTGATAAGGCGTAAACAAAGAGAACTCAACGCTGAAACTTTTACCTGTATACGGAGCATCCCTTCTACCTCCGCAGCACGCTGCGTGGCGTGAGCAAGTTGCTCATGAAGCAAGTTAAGTTCGGAGGTAGGAATCCACAAGCTGTAGGAGGTACCACCCACTCCCATCGCTGGGGAAGCTGCGCCAATCTGGGCATGCTACGACCGCGTGAATTAGCAGCCAACATCTGGAATCTGGGGTTTTAATTAGGAACGTACTGTACACCTACCAAGGCGCTCGTAGCTCCGCGGGCATCGCCCAACTGTTGTTCCATCTCTGCCAAGCGAGTTCGTAAATTCGCTATCATGGCATCCCGGACATCCTGCAGCCTTACAAGTCAGCATTTTCACCAGAAAACCAAAAAAGGAGAAAGAAGAAAAGAGAAAAAGGGGAAACCGACCTCCACAAGTCCCCGGGGTTGGAGCCGCTCTGCGTACTTTATCCTATATAGACGCAAGTAGTCTTCGCTATCCCGCGCCTGCGATTCTACAATCATGCCACCCCGTTGCCAATCTTCGTACTGCTCGGGGAATCGCACGCGCCAGTCAATACAGGTCGCCGGTCCCCGCGTCTTTCTCCCGACACGAGGTGGCGCAGCCATATCCACCCATTCCTGAGCCAGTCCTAAAGTCCTCATACCTAATCGTAGCCGAAGCGGCTCGATTTCATTCAGGCAGTGCATCCACAGTTCCCGTCCAAACCGGGCACGACTTGCTAGAACCCACGGCTGGTCAGCATCGACCATGTCTGAGTAGGGTCTCCAGTTTACCATCGCTGCAGGGAACTCCTGTAGCTCCCACCTTAGCACCATCAGTTGGTAGGTTAGGGGTGCCGCACTCATGATGGGTTCCCACCGCCTGGCTAACGGCACCATCACAGGTCACCAATGCCGAGCTCTCCCCATTGGGAGGTAATAATAGCTCCATAGCTGCTCGGCACAGGTCATCAGTACTTTGCAAAAACACAAAAAAAATACAAAACAAGCAAAACCAAAAATACCTGGATGAATGGTGTGAAACCACTCACAGTCATCTCACGATCCGTTTCTTGGAATAGGCCTGCAAACAAGTGTGCCAGCATGGCGGCTCCCCAGGCATAATACCCTACTCTTTCAAGGTCTGACAGCAGCTCTAGGAAGCAACATTGGATACCGTCCCCTTTCGAGCTCAGTACCAATCTCCCCAAAAGGAAGAGGAGAAATCTCCTCAAATCTATGTTGCATCTTTCCCAGTCGCCGAAATCTGTGCAGTACACGGCGCGGCATCCTATTTCTATCCTTTCCATGAACTCTTCTGAGGATTCATCGTCCCGCCGACGAGTGTCGGTGAGCCCTAATGCATCCATCAGGGACGCCCTAGCTACCGACCTGTTTTTCCGACCATCCAGGTCCAAACCCAGTAACTTCTGGGCACCTTCTCTGTAGTCCGCGTAAGTGACTCCGGTCACTGCCTCGCCCTCTACCTTCAGGCTTGTGATCCGGACCACATCCTCCAAGCTGGGCACCATGTGCCCCCAGGGCATCAGGAATGCCCGGCTCACTGGGTCCCATCTCTCACATAAGGCTTGGATCAAGACTAGGTCAAGCTGGATCGGCTCGATCCGAAGGAAGGTACCAAATCCCATCACGTCTAGCCTCACCTTCTGAAAATCTGGGAGGCCCCTGTACGCTGCTACTACCAACTCCCATAAGATTTGTGATTTCATCACAACCTACACATACAAGGAATAGGGGTGAGGTTTGGTCAGAAGAAAGGAAGAAAGAATGAGAAAAGGGCAAGAAAACTTGGCTTACGAGTTGTGATTGGGCCCTTTCGCTGAAGTGCCCTTCAAGGTCTGAAAGCTTCTTGGAACTACTACCACTGGACCTGCTTCTCTTCGAGGAATGGGAAGATTCGCCCTCCATCCAACTCTCAGAATTTTGAACTCCTCCTCTCCCGTAAGAAATTGTGCTCCTCGAGTTAGCTCTCGATATACCTGGGAGGATAAAAGGGACAAGAATTTATAGAAATGGAAGGAGTGCGGGCCAAGATTGCCTCCATCACCTGTCAATAATAGCCCTCGCAATGAGGCACCACCCAAGCGGTCCCATGTGTCGCTTCACCGCTCGCACAAGGTGATTGACTGGACGAAGAATAGGACGAATAGCCCCTATGTTGTCTAGGGATACCCTATCATAATTTGGAGGACGTCCGTAAAATTTGACATAACATCCCGGAAAAGGAACTAGGGCCGTCATTATTGACTTCGACAGCAGATTCCCGTGGAAAATGGTCACAACAAGATGCGATTCTCTGCTTGGGGCGGAGTCTCGACAGACCTATCACATGGGAACAGTGCAAAGGAGAAGAAGTGTAGGGAAGAAGGAACGCACAAAAGAACAAATAAGGAGAAGAAGTGTAGAGAATCAAATCACTCCATTCATAATTCTACATAAGCTGTCACAAACACTACAATCATAGAGAGGTGGCGGGTCCACTAGCTCGCCAATCCTCACCATCACTCATCTCTCTGGGCACTCTCCTCCTCTCCCCCGAGGTGAGGGTCCCTCAGAAGCCTCCGGGATCCCCGTGCAGTAGCACCTGCCTCGCCTCTGGGCGCCTGCTCCGCAGCAGTGACTCGCTGCTCCTCCCCTGGCGTGGCAAAGAAGCCACTGGTGGCAAAGCTACCGGACTGGCGGAGTCGCTCCCCGAACTCTCGCGCTCTCTCGTAGCGCGTCTCCATCCCTCCTAACCTCTGCACGACGGCCTAAAGGCCCAGCTGGAGCTCCCTCACTTGGGCCTCCAAGGCCCTCCTCTCGGTCAGATCCCGCTGTCGCTCGGACCTTCTCTCGGCTTTCTCTCTCTCTGCCTCTCTCCTCATCATCTGCAGAAGAACCCTTAACTCCAGGATGTCTGGAGAAGGTCTCTCCTCACCGCGATGCCGCAGCTCCGCTACAGTCACCACCCAGGCGTCACGCTCCTCTTCCGCCCGGGTCGCGCGGGCCACCGCACCGGCAAGTTGCTCCCGGAGGGAGGCAATCTCGAGAAAAGGGGCCGAGGAACTGGAAGATCCGCCAGCCACTCCCACCGTCGCTGTCTGCTGGGCACGCTGGAACAAAATAAACAACGACCGTCAGTGAAACTCCAAAATCTGAAGTTAAAAGTGCGGCACATAACTTACCAGGAGCGACAGCTCATGTTGAGCGACGGCCAGCTGCCGCCTAGTCTCTGACAGTTGGGCGCGAGAGCCGCCGATGCCACGCGTGTCCCCA
Organism: Amorphophallus konjac; assembly: GCA_022559845.1. Classification (NCBI taxonomy): domain Eukaryota; kingdom Viridiplantae; phylum Streptophyta; class Magnoliopsida; order Alismatales; family Araceae; genus Amorphophallus; species Amorphophallus konjac. The sequence continues at coordinate 16,394 of JAHNEJ010001960.1, forward strand.
GCTTGGGGAAGCACCGCATAACTCTCTCTCTGCCGCCGCAGGAAGTCGGCACTTTCCTGCACCAGTATACCCCCTTGCTGTCCAGGGAGACGTACGGGCCACTCCTCGAGCCTCGCCTTGCCGCGACTCTCCCTCCTGACGCGGCTCGGCTCGTCCGCACTCGCCCACTCATCGGCCAGACCCAGGGTCCTTGCCATGTCCTGCACCAAGAAAGGGGTCCCACATCAGTCAAAAGGAACGCGTCCCCTGTCTAGGACGCGTCCATCATTTGAGTGCAACACTCGCCGAACCCTTTCCCCCTCGCGCGGCTCGCTTCAAAACCCAAAATGAATTAAAAGAGGAAGAGATCGAAGCACCTACCGGACCGTGTTCACCTCCTCCCACACCATCGGGCCCCTCAGGTCCCTCGGGGGCCCGGAGCAGCCCTTCCTCCTCCATGGACGCCGTTCCGTGCTCGGGCGCGTCCCTCCTTGGGCGAGGGGTCCCGCGTCCCTCTCCACCTTCACCGTGGTCAGGCCCACCGAACTCCATCGATCAAAAGAGGAGGAAGACGAGAAAGGGGGCAAGCGAGTGTCGGCAGAAGGCGGGCTCGTTTGCGGGTAAGGCACGGGAGAAGAAAGACCACACGTCGCTTTAAATTTGAAATCAAGGATTAAGACGCGTCCTCGCGCCTGGACGAGCCCAAAAGGGGGAAAAGGAAACAAAATCCCCCCGTGCAAAGCGTAGTTCCCCGCTGTTCAGGGCAAGGTCTCGCGGAGCGTGCCTCAAAGGATAACTCAGTGCAAAGAAGAAAGTGTGGGAGAGAGAAAAGTACACACAACATAAAAAAGCCATTTCCATTTCATATAATAGTCAAAAATACATCATACAGTAAGAAGGGTGACGTGTACAAGCAACTCTCTAACTCTCACCACCACCCTCCTGGTCATCTCTCTCCTCCCTCCTCTGCCGGGGATCCCTAGGGGGCCTCTGCGAACCCTGAGAAGCCGTGCTCGCCTCGCCCTGCGGTGGCACTCCAGCCTCGAAGGCGCGACGACGCTCCTCGGTCGAAGAGACCAGATAGCTGCCCATGGAAAAAGAACCAGACTGACGAAGTCGCGCCCCGCGTTCCTTCGCCCTCTGGTACCGCTCCTCGCTCTCCCGAAGCCTCCCCTCCGCCGTGCCGAGACTCAATTGGAGCTCCAGCAGCTGGGCCTCTAGAGCCCTCCTCTCGGTCTGATCCCGCTATCGCTCCTCCCTCTCTCTCTCCACGCTCTCCCTCTCTCTCTCCACGTTCTCCCTATCCCTCTCCCTCTCCTCTCTCTCCCTCATCGCCTCTCTCCTCGACAGCTCGAGGGCGATCCGCAGATCCAGCACGTCACGAGGGAGCTCCTCAGCCTCCCGTCGACGCTCCTCCTCCAGCTCCGCAATCCGGGCGTCACGCCCTGCCACCCAGGCATCGCGCTCTGCCACCCAGGCATCGCGCTCCTGCTCAGCACGAACAGCACGGGCCAGGGCCTCCCGAATCTCGGCCACCTGTCAAAGCACGCATGCACCATAAGGGAACAGTGATAGAAGGAAAGCAGCTAGAAGAGGGTCAGGGCCAAGCAAGCACTCACTCGAGCCTCGCGGTCACGCTCGGCCTCCTCAGCCCGAGCCACCGCATACGCCAGCTGCTCCTGGAGGGCAGAAACCTCCGGAGGAGGGCCCCGCGAACTGGAACCCGCTCCACCAGCCATCCCGGCTGTCGCTGTCTGGTGGGCCCGCTGAAACACGGGGCAAACGTCAGTCAAAGGCTAAGCATCAAAAATCCAGGTCACAAAAAATGCATTGCATAGACTCACCAGGATCTCCAACTCCTGTCGGATGGCCACCAACTGCCGCCTGGCGTCCGCCAGCTGGGCCCGCAGGTCGGCGATCATGTTGTCACGAGCATCCTACATTGCACATAAGTCAGTACCACATGCATATACATATAGAAAGGTGGAGCAGTTTTATTTCACTTACCCCTGCCATACCACCCAAGGAGAGGCGGTCCCCGTACGTAGCTCGGTACCGTCTCATGTAGTCTGTGCTGTCCTGTACGTGGGACACCACTGGGACCCCGCCCTGCTGCCAGTCCTGGTATTGTGCTGGGAAGCGCGTACGCCAGTCCACAATCTTCGCCTTCCCCTTGGTCTTCCGCCCAATGCGGGCCGGCGCATTTACGTCAACCCACTCCTGGGCCAGCCCCAACGTCCTCATGACCAGTCTAAGCCGCAGCGGCTCAATCTCGTTCAGGCAATGGACCCACACGTCCCACCTGAAGCGAGGAAGACCCGCTACAACCCAGGGCTGGCCAGCATCACCCATGCCCAGGTAGGGCCTCCACACCACATGCATCACCATACATACATTATGTTAGTTACCATTCAGTCACATGCATAAACACAAAAGAATCATACGCATCATACCATGGCCTCGGGATACTCGCTCAGTTCCCGACGAAGTGACGCCAGCTGGTAGCCGTGGGGTGCTGCAACCACGACCGGCCTCCACTGCCGCGCCAAAGGCACGGCCCTCCTGTTCCCATACCTAGCCCTCCCCATCGGGAAATAGTAATAGCTCCACACCTGCATCCATCATACATCATTAGTACAATAATTGCATATTTAACTGTGGGAATGCATAAATAAAATGTTTACCTGAAGAAAAGGTGCGAAGCCACTGACTGTCGTCTCCTTCTCCGAAGTCTGGGAGAGATCATCAATCAAATGGGCAAGCAGAGCCGCCCCCCACGCGTAGTGCCCCACTCTGTCAAGGTCCGCCAGAATCCCGAGGAAGCGACAGTGGATGCCATCCCCCTTCGTCCCCAGCAGAAGGCGGCCCAAGAAGAAGAAAAGAAACCTCCGGAGGTCTAGATCCACCAGCTCCCGCTCGCTCGGGTCCTGGGTGAAAGCTGCACGAGCATGCCCCTCCAGTCGAGCCAAGAACTCCGCTCCAGTCTCGCTAACCCGCTGGCGCGGGTCGACGAATCCGAGCGCCTCCATGATCTCCACTCGGCCAACTACCCTGCTGTCCCTGTCAGTCACGCTCGTCTCTAACCACAGCAGGTCCAGGGCACTCTCTCGGTAGTCGGGGTAGGTGACCCCGCTCACCGCCTCTCCGTCCACCCGTAGCCCGGTGATCCGAGCCACGTCCTCCAGTGACGGCACCATGTGCCCCCAGGGCATCAGAAACGCTCGGCTCGGCGCGTGCCACCGCTCCCTCAATGCCTGGATAAGAGGAAGGTCGAGCCGGAAGGGCTCAATCCTAAGGAAAGCTCCAAAGCCCATGGCGTCCACACGCGCCCTCGGGAAATCCGGCAGCCCACGGTATGCTGCCACCACCAGGGACCAGCTAATCCGGCCCTTCATCACGCCCTGCAAACCACAAAACCAACAAAGAACACATCAGCATCATGAACAGTAATAAAGCATAACACTGTATATATACTACTTATTCTTTTTATTTTATTTTTACTTTTTTAAAATATTTATATTTTCTTGTGGAGGCGTCCAACGCCCTGGACGCCTCCTTCCAATTTACTTTTTTCTTTTTTAGAAAAAACCCAAAAACCCAAAACAAAATTTATTAATAATATGTATATTTTTATGGAGGCGTCCAGGGCTTAGGACGCCTCCTTATTTTTTAATTTTATTTTATTATTTACGTAAATAAATAAATAAACAAAAAGAAAAAGAAAAAGTGGAGGCGTCCAGGCCCCTGGACGCCTCCTTCTCTCACTACCCGGCCTTCTCTCACAGCCTCTCGCACGCCCGTTTTAGCCTATTGAACCACAGAATGAGAATTCCGAAGTACTTACCGGGTCGTGATCGTCCTCTCCCGCGTCACCAGCATCCGCAGCGGCCTCCGCGGCTAGAAGCGGCACCTCCATCTCCTCCTCCGCAGCAATCTCCTCTGCTACGGCCTCCTCAGCATCGTCTCTCAGTCTCCTCGGACGACGAGCCAGTCGTTTACGCTTGTCTCCACCTCGGTTCGGGCCTCCTAACTCCATTGGGGCGAAGAATGGGTCTGTCTGGTTTGACCGGATCGTTTGAATGAACAGTAAGTGAGTAAGGGGGGGGAGCCTCCCCCTATATATAGATTGAGCTTTAATTGGGGCGTCCAGGCGCCTGGACGCCCCCACGTTTTTATTTTTTTAAAAAATTCAAAAAACTTAGGGGCGTCCAGGCGCCTGGACGCCCCCAAACCAAAAAACCAAAAAATAAAAAATAAAAAATTAGGGGCGTCCAGGACCCTAGACGCCCCCAAAAATTTTTTTTTTTAAAAAAAAATTATAAAAAAATAGGGGCGTCCAGGCCTCTGGACGCCCCCATAATAAAAAAATAATAAAAAATATAATAAAAAGAAAAAAGGGGTTAGAGTATGTATATAATCCAAACAAAAGAAAAAAAGGAAAGAAAAAGAAAAACCACAAAAAAGATAATAATTAAGGGGACGGGGGTCCGAAACATCCAAATGCCAGATTTTATTCCATCAAAAAGCAGAATGAGGTACATCAGGGGTTTAGGCGCCTTAGGCCTTAACTTCCCCAGTTCGGTTACATAAGCCCTCCACGGCTCGCATTCTTCCACCACGTGCGCTAATGCCTTTCCCGCAACACTTGTCTTCCAGGGAGCTTTAATGGCCTTCGCTTCCTTCGCGTCCGCTTCAGTGCCCAACTCCCTCTTCTTCAAAGGAACGATGCCAGTCGGTGGCGGGAACGAATGGCGTGGGATGCCAATCTGGAGGCAACACCGATGCGCGTTGTAAAGAACAAACTCGGTCGCGCCGATCAGTTGAAGATCAACTTTGGGGGAAGGCCTCATGAGGAGATCAAGCGAAAGTAAACATGTCGGTGCGCAAGTAAAGAAGCTTTGTGTCACGGTGCGGAAGTGAGACCGCCAGTCTTCACGTTTCTTCAGCCACGGAACGCGGTTCACTACAGTACCACCGAAGCCTAACACGTCGGCTATGTGATGAAGAGGGCTTTGTTGGAAGAGTTTCGAAGCAGTTGGCATTCCCTCGCGGTGGTCGAATTTGAAGTGTAAATCAAGCCAGCAATTCAAGACAAGTGCGCAACCAAAAGGAGGCTTACCCATGCTCGAGGCAGTAAGGCCACTATACAGGTAGGCGAGGACAGCGGGTCCCACCCTTTTTCCACGCCAGATCCCGCAGATAGCACTCAGTTGGTCTTCCTCCACTATGTTGTCGGTATGAGGAAACAAGAGAGCACCCGCCAGACAGATAGTGAACCCCTTCATGATTCCCTCCAAATAGTCATCGTCTGGTGACCCTCTCAGGGCGTCCATAACCCACTCCGCAAGCTTTTGGAGATCGATCCCCTTTTGAGTACGGACCTTTCTGGCTACATCGGGCGGCATGAAGCTTCCAAGGACGCTTTCAGAAGTCCCCCGTGTCAGCATCCGCATAGCCTTCACCTTCCCGTCACTCTTGAATTTCTTCAATCCGAGCAGAAGTTCCACCTCCTCGAGGAGGATGGTAACCTCGAAGGTCGGGAAGATAAAAGTGTGGGTCTGGGGATGCCAGATCTCCACTAGTGCGCCCATAGCCGCCCAGTCCATACGAATCTTCTCGTAATGTTTGGCATGAATAAGGAGCCCCTGCAAATGCCACTTCGAGAGTATGGCCCTCATGCCAATGGAGATATTGGAAGTTAGCTTTGAAAGCCATGGCAGTTTGGAAAACTTCCTCGGGCCTGGGAAGAGTGGATATGGCTGGAAGAGGAAAGAAATAAGAAATGAAGGAAGTAAGAAGAAGGTTCACATGGAAAATTTGAAATGAATCAGCTTACCATATGCGACAAGATCGTCCCACTCAGATGACCCTCGAGGTCGGAGAGTCGCCTGATCTCGCTGCTAGGCCTGCTCCTCTTCATAGCGCGGGAAGACTCTCCTTCCATCCTGAAATCTCTAGATTCTCCTCTCTTTCCTCTCCTGAGCTTCCAAAACCCACCTTGGTGCATTTGAATGAACTAGCCTAAGGGGAGTTCTTATAGGAAGGGAAGGGTGCTACAGGACAGAACATGTCACATCAGTGGTCATTGTCAAGATTTTGGTCTGGATCTCCTTTATACTGTGGTGCGATTCTGCTGTGATTCTGCTACTTTCCGATGTTGCTAACCTTTGCTAGTCTGTGCAGGTTTTACTAACGGACGTCTTTGTCCTATCTCCTGTCCCATCTTTCATTGGTTGGTCCCACCTTGTCATGCATCGTAGTATATGATACTTACGCTACTAGAACATGTCAAGGACCTTGCGGCTCGAACGAATCTGGGATCTGAGTTCCCCTTCAACAAAAATGGTGATGATCCCAGAGGAATTTGGGTTGTACGGATAGGCCGTCAATTTGTGATAGAATGGGGACGACGGTTCCATTCAGTGAGTTGGTGCGCGGATAAACGGGCCCCAGCCCAGTATCAGCTCACCGAGTCGGTATCCTGACCCGTTCTTCACAAGTTGACAATATTATCCTTGGCTATTTTCTATTTTAGTTTGTTTTAAATTTTTCTTTGAACCCAGCATGCATTCATATAGGACTTTGATTTATTGCGGAAGATCATTCAAGTGATTCGATTGTGAAAGCCGTTGTGCTCCAATTCCCACAAATATGAGATATTCCACTCCGAATGAAATACTGAGTTTCCTTGAGACAACCCTACGCTGCTCTTCCAAAGGAGACCCTTGTTTGGACAGACCCTCAGATATTCCTTTACCTTTTTTGACCCACCTTGGCCGCAGCACTTCCACATTGGCTGGTAACCGCTCCCCAAAGGTGAAACCTCCGATTTATGACCCAGGTACTTCCACACCGAGAAGTTGGTATCCTTTTGTTTCGTGCCTGAGCGCACATCTCACCCTCCCTTATTTGATCTCCGTCCAAGCAATCGTCAATATTTGAAAGACCTTCTTCAAGGTCGCCTCATTGAAACTTCAGGAAAGATTCCAAACAGTAACGTCAAAAGCGTGTCTCATCACACCTTGGCATCAACTTATCAGTCCGCTCCCACTTCATTTCACTCCACTTCGATACCATTCCACTACATGTCGCTCCCTTGCAAAGCAGACGCCAAGGCGGGGCAGCTGTAGACACGCCATTCCTGACGTCTCCTGAGAAAGTCTCATATTACTATACGACGCCTCGCAACGGCTTACGCATTTTGAATCACTCGAGTGCTTCCTTTTCTTGGGTCTTCTTCTGCCTTTTTCGGCATTCGGAATCGTCCCGTCACGGCAGTCGGACGACATCAACATCAGTCGAACGCATCAGGAGGTTCCGGAACCAAGAAGGATGTCTGCCGGGCGGCCGCTGAGTAGGACCCGGGTGGGTCTTAATGGGGGTGTCCAGGCCACTGGACGCCCCCATATTTTTGATTTTATTTATTTCTTTTCTCAGGGCCTTAAACTAACTAAAAAATATATATATTAATGGAGGCGTCCAGGCCTCTGGACGCCTCCATAAAAACAATAATAAAAAATATTTGTAAAAAAGCCAGTTGGCATAAAAACACAAAAAAACAATAAATAAAAAATATATATTTGGAGGCGTCCAGGCCCCTAGACGCCTCCATAAAAATAAATATAAAAAATCAAAAATGCCAGCCCTGACATAAAAGACAAAAGAAAAATAAAAAATAAATATATCTTGGAGGCGTCCAGGCCCCTGGACGCCTCCATCAAATCCCTCACGGGCGCCGGCCACCGAACGACGGTTTGTCGTGTGTGAAAAAATCCAAAATATGGAGACGTCCAGACAGCTGGACGCGCCCATTTCTGAATCACGGGGCGCCGCTCACAAAACCATGCGTTGTGCCAAACCGCGTGCGGCCTCGGTGGACCTGCTTGGGGCGTCCGGGACCCTGGACGCCTCCACAAAAGTATTCCAAAAAAATAAATAAAAATAGAATATAATATTATTTCGGCCCTGATGGAGGTGTCCAGGGTCCTGGACGCCTCCACCCTCCGGAGCCCTATAAATAGAGGCCCACCCCCTCAGTTCTGGAGGAGCTCGGAAGTGATCCGATAGGCTGCCGGAGTCCAGAGGCTACGGAGTCATTTTCTAACCCGTGGGTTCTTTTGTAGGTTGAGGTTCTGCCGGCTTCTCGGGTGCTCACGCTCGCGAGAGGAAGGTCGTCTTCATCCACCGCGCTTCCACGTCGTCCCCACGCTGCCGGAGCTCCGCCGGATTTCACCCTCGGCTCATCCAATAAGCCTTTTCTTCCCCTTTTTTCTTCGTAGTTCTTTTGCATTCATCATCTCGCATCCTCTATCCCCCTTCATAAGGGCGCCTCTTCTTTTATACTTCTTGCATCTATCATCTCATTTTTCTCCTACTCGAGTCCGAGAGGGGTTTAAAAGATAACACCAACCAGGTGTGTGTCTTGCCATCATTTCGTTATTTTTATCGCAAGGATTTAAATACTACACCTCCATCTTTCTAATCCACTTGTCATTTGTTTGTCGTTGTTTTGCAAGAGTAGCCGAGGAAAGCCCTCTCCGTCGGCCGGCCGGAGGGAGAGGAAGAAGCAACCCGCCATCTCCCGCTCTTGAGGTAGGCGCGATCACTTTCTTATTTTGGGGTCTTTCGGCCCCTGGCGATCACATCTTATTTTCGAGGCCGCGGCGAGTCACTTCCCCAATGGCCGTTTAAATTTCCGTTCTTATATTCTCTTTATACTCTGTTATATTCTGCTCATATTCTCGAGGCCGCGGCGAGTCACTTCCCCAATGGCCGTTTAAATTCCCGTTTTTATATGTTATATTCTTATCTATTCGTGTTCTCGAGGCCGCGGCGAGTCACTTCCCCAATGGCCGTTTAAATTCATGTTCTTATACGTTATATTCTTATCTGTTTGTGTTCTCGAGGCCGCGGCGAGTCACTTCCCAAATGGCCGTTTAAATTCCCGCTCTTTGTATTCTCTCTATATTCTGTCATCTTATTATCTGCTCATATTCTCGAGGCCGCGGCGAGTCACTTCCCCAATGGCCGTTTCAATTCTTGTTATTTAATTTTTGCACCATTCCCGTCCCCCCGAGGCCGCGGCGAGTCACTTCCCGCTATGGCCGTTTAAACCCCATATTTTGCTATATCACACTTGTCCCGCTCGCCCCGCCGGAGCAATCTCCCGTGGTGGCCCCTTCTCTCTCTTCTCTTATTTCTGTGTTGCAGCAAACAAACACCAAAAGAAAGAAAAGAGGAGCCCGCGTGCGCTCCGCGTCCTCTCCGCTCTTCTCCGAACCGCGTGACGTCGCTCACACCCACAAGTGACACCCATCCACTTGCAACCGGAGACACCAAGTCTCCCTTCCTCTGAAACCTAGAGGGAAACCACAAGTGACACCTAGTCACTTGCAAACTAGAGGTCACGGACCTCTCTTCCTCCACACCAGAGGGAACCACTAGTGACACACAGTCACTAGCAAACCGGAGAACAAATCTCCCTTCTCCTGAGACCACAGGAGGAACCCCGATCCCAAACAAGGGAAACAAAAAACACTGAGAATATGAAAAGAACAAACGAAAAACAAAACAAGAGAAACAAAAACATATATAGCTCCGAAGAGCACAATGACTGTGGATTTGATCCACGAGTCAATTCATGATCAGATCTTTAGGATGCACTGGCTACACACTCTTTCTCCTTCTCACGATTTTCTTCTCTCTCACTCTGGATCTCAGCTTCTTCTTCACTCACTGACTACCTCTCTTCTTCTTCTTCTTTCCTTCTTCTGCTGCTCTCTGCCTCTGCTGCTCTCTTCTTCTTCTTCTCTCACGATCTCACTGCATGATCTGTCTTCTTCTGAGGAAGAAGCTTCGTATTTATAGAGCCTCAGAGATAGGGCGTGTGTAGGGCTTGTGCCCCCTTTATCCAGAGATAACCTCGGATCACGTGCCAGGTGCCAACCTCGATCACGTGCCCAGACATCTGCCAGTTTAATAACAGAGTTACTTCTGTCGATCAAGCAGAGATAAAGCATTATGTATGAAACAACCAATGTATAGACATGTCACAAGGAAGTGTATAGACCTGTATGCATTGTTAGGATTGTACAGACTTTGTTGAGAGAGATGCACACATGCACATAGGAAAGTATGTACATTGACGATGAGTGCACAGGCAAGCCATCAACGAGTGTACATACTTTGTGATGAAAGATGCACAAATGCATATAGGAAAGTATGTACATTGACAATGAGTGCACAGGCATGTTGTCAAGTAATGTACAGACTTTGCTACCTAGCATTAATGCATGAATGCATCATGTATAGACTTGATGAACTGGCGCATGGACATAACAGCAAAGGATGTATAGACTTGTGTGTGCGTGCATGCTACAAGGCTGTGTATGGACTTAGCGTGCATACGACAATGATGTACAGACTTGCTGGTGTGTAATGTAGTATGCATATATCACAGTAAGCATAGCACGAATGAATGCATGTACACGCCATTGAAGAATGTACAGACTTGTGTTCATGCAGCAACAGGAGTTGTATAGACTTGGTAAGATGATGCATGAGCAAGCCACCGATCGAGTGTACATACTTTGCGTGCATGTGACAACAATGTACAGACTTGCTGTAATGATGCACAAACATAGCCGCAAGGAATGTATAGACTTAGAAAATGCGTGAAGCACACGATGTATGGACTTGCCAAAAGACATGATGCATGAACTTAACTGAATGCACTACGTATGCGCATGAATGTATAGACTTGCTAAGGTAACTGAGCAATCGTGTGCAGACTTAGTATGTGTGCGAAGCTCATCAATGTATAGACTATACATATGCATGAAGAAGTGGCGATGTATAGACTTGGCCAATGTACAGACTTAGTAGCGAGATGCACACACATGCCGTCAACAAGACGATGTACAGACTTGAGGAACGATGCATGCACAAGACGATGTACAGACTTGGTCTTGCGACCACGGGCTGTACAGACTTTGAGAAACGATGCATGCACAAGGAATGTACAGACTTTGTCTTGAGTATATGAAGCATGAAGTGATGTGCAGACTTGACCGATGCATAGACTTTGTGTGCATGCGAAGGACGTTGTACAGACTTGCCACCAGGAGTTGTATAGACTTGAATGCATTGACATGCTATTGAAGAATGTACAGACTTTGAAGCATGCATGGAAATGTTGCACCGACTATGTGGACTAGCAAACAAGAAGTGCACCGACTTTACAGTAACCTGTAACGAGAAAACCTTGCACTGACTTCGTAACATAGCATGAGACCTAAACATAGCATGAATGTACAGACTAGCCACTAAGGAATGTGCAGACATGCACACATGCACAATGAATGCACCGATGCAGTGTATGCATATGACAGAAATTGGACCGATGCAGTGACAAACAATGCAATGAGATGAATGTGCCCACTCTCAACTCAAACAATCAATCTTGATCATATTGCTTGCTGACATCAAAACAATTCATACTCATACTGAGTACATGAAACATAAATCAAGCTTTGCACCGAGTATGTTTTAGCCTCTTGAACTGATGCGTCGACGCTGCTATCCCATGGCGTTGACGCATTGAGGTGTATGAACTAACTTTGCACATGCAGACAACGCATTCATATGCCCAAAGCAGAAAACACATCTTGATATGCAATGCAACGTGCTAGATAAAGGACTGAGCATGCAACCATATGCATCGACCTTAAATCATGCACAAAACAATTTATGCACATCAGCTAAAGACATCATCAAGGCATAAGGCATACAGATCAAGCACTCAATTGAAGATTAACCAAGTGATGACACTAATGTTGCTATCATCAAAACATCACTGCATCATCAAGGCACAAGGGACACAACAATCTCCCCCTTTTTGATGATGGCAACATATTGACTCATATCAAACTATTCTCCCCCTTTGACTTCATCAAAAAGAAATGATAGTTTGAGAAAATGAGAGGTAATGATTCAAAATCTCCCCTTGAATAGATACTCTCTTGTTGGATTAATACCACGAACACCAATGTTTGAGTTTTCTTTTGCTCCCCCTGAATGAATGCACTCAAACATGTTATTTCCAAAATGCAATATGAATGATATGCAGTTGACTATATGAATGAAACCATGACATGAAGACCATGCAGGCAGACAGAGGAAGAAAAATATGATAGACAAACTGAATGGTTGTTCATTGACAAAGCAAACCGATCACAGGTTCTTTCAGTATAAGAATTCAGATTAATGCATACAGGAATTATGTGGTTTAAAAAATTATGAAAGTTAGAGAATAGCCACTTCACTCTATGGAGAAGCAATCAGTGAGAGCTCTTAATAGTGGAGAACCAGAAGAACATGCTGCATGTCAGATTTTGTCTTGCTTCATCTTAATTATCTAAACATCAATGTATCTATCAGGAGAAACCAGAACATGTATTGGGATTAAACAAAAACACAGCTCTGATCTAAAGATCAGAGGAGCAGTGTCAGTTTTTTCTATTCTTTTCCTCACTCTATTAGAACAGTCAAGTATAACCTTGCCTTTTGACATAAGAGCACACGTTTATCAGACGCCAGTGCTCCTAGTTACTCAACAGGGTTCACTATTCTGTTTCAGGTTTAGTGTTCACTTTTCTTGTAAGGGTACACGTTTATCAGACGCCAGTACCCCTAGATACTCAGTGACACTAACCTTTAATTATTTTCTGAACAGAGATAACTTGAAGCACATCATGACATGAGTTTGTCTCCATTTCATTGATGAAGTACCTAGTTTCTCAATGCATTCAATCATTGCTCTGCCATGAGCATGTATGATTCATTATTTTGACACAGCTGCTCATATGATTTTCAGAGAGTGTTGTTTAAAAACAATACAAGCTTCCGGGTTTTCTCAACCAACTCAACCTGAGTCTAGACAATATCAGATATAGAAAGATTCCAAAAGACATGGTATGTACTAATTGGTTGAGAACTATTAAAAGTGTTTCACGATCCTTTTTCATTGAGTTTTGTTTTTAATCTCTAAGGTTCATTAAGTTTAAACCCGCAATACATTCAAGGCACATCACTGCTTCTTATAGAAGAAGATGACTGATTTTAACAGCTTTGATAAATGAACTTGACTATCAGTTTGACATTATTAAAATTCAGAATTTTCAAAGACTTTCCTGACAGAATGCATGAGACATAATGTAAACGCATATGAGTGAGATTCAAGCATTACTTTAATTAACTCCCCCTGACTATATGCACTCTCCCTATCTATATGCCATGTATGACACTTGTGAATGCAACATGTAGAATTAACACAATGTAGGGAGTTACATGAATTATGCTTATGGGAGTCTAGATTGCTCTATATGAAGACTTGACCCTTAGTACTTGGCGGAGGCTAGCCTCTACGCATGATGTGGGTTTCCAGACAAACATAATATGTCCTTCTCCCAGTATACCATTTAATATACCATCGGGTCATGTAAAGGAATGCAGTGCAAAGTGCAGTCTTATGTGCATTTTAAGTTTTTTTTTTTATGACAGTTCTCTAAGCTAGTATATATGTGTGACCATGTATGGAAATGAGCATTTTATACATGCGACAGCATGCATGGATCAAATTCCAGCTTTTCAGATTTTTCAGAATGCAATTTGTTTTCAGTGATTATGCATTTTAACAAATATCAAACAACTGCAATTGCCATATATATGCATCAAATGCAGACAACCCTTTAATCTCATATATGCACAGATCACCTAGTAAGTGCATGATCAGAAAAGAATGCAAATGGCAGGTGCAGTTATGGACTTGTATGCATGAGATCTTAATTGACATATTAAACATGATGTTCAGCTAAAAGAAAATTCAGGTGAACAAGCATTTAAACAGCAGAGTTGGGGTTTTACCTTACTTGAGCGCCTTGATTTATTAAACCCCCTTTTTATTCTCCATCCCAAGGCACTCCTGCAAACAACATCTCATTTTGCATTCTTAGGAACCCAAGTCTCCTTGGGTCCTCTAGTGACAATAGTACCTTTGAATGGTGCTCTCCTCATTTCCAACACTTGAGAATCATCGAACCTCATCAAATAACAGTTAGACATGGAATGTCCTAACTGTCCACAGTAATAACACGAGATAACAGATTTTAAATTCTTTTTATGTACATTGTCATAAGCAGGATATCTACGTGCATTAATGTGAAGAATTCTGTTATGTACATGAACATGTTGTTTTCCATAACTTGCCGACCAGCATTCAGAAGCTCGGTGGCCAGGTTTTCCACATTCAAAACATCCAAGATTTTCTCTCTTAAGACTAGATTTATTTCTACCAAAAACACTCTGATTTGCAGGGAATTTTATATTTTTAGAAAATATTTTTCCCTGAGTATGCCAACAGTCCTTGACTGTATGACCATGTTTTCCACAATGAGAGCAGATAGAGAAGGTTCTTCTATGAGAACCTAACCAGCATTGTGCAGCAGCATGTCTTACCTTACCATAATTAAAGCATGTGATACTCTTTTTCTTAGTGACAGGAACTTTCTTCATATGAGGGTCCTTGGCATGTATTTTTCTAGCATTCATATCATCTAGTTCCATTAATCTACATTCATGCATCAGATGGCCAATCTTGTGACAGTAATGACAAAGCATTTTCTTTTTAGATGCATGTGAGTGTGTGGGTGAAACATGCAAAGTGGGGAGAGGAACATGTTGGTTCTTTTCTTTTTGTTTTTCTGTTGTTTTCTTTTGAGCAGATGACTGATAACCAGGAAGGTTCTGAGGGCTGTGAGAAGTTGAGCTGGAAACAAAGGAAGTTTGAACTTTGTTTTTAAAACTCTTTTTGTTTGAAGGGTTATAGCCTAACCATTCCTTCTGAAAATTAACCTTTGTTCCTAGAATCTTGTCCAGATTATCTTTTCCGTCCACAAATTTTGACAAGGAATTATTCAAATCCTTAATTTTATTTTCCAGAGAAACGATGTGTATTTCATAACTGGCAATCTCTTGTTCATTGCAATTTACACATTCGCTTAGCACCTTGTTTGTAGTTTTATATTCCTCAACTTCTTGTTCCAGATTTCTTAATTTTTCAGATTCTTCAATGTAAATAGATTTTCTTTTTTCTAAGAAAAGAAGTTTCTCTGACGTAGCAGTGTTCAACTGCTTCAATCCTTCAACCTCTTTAGTTAATTTGTCATTTTTTGATTTTAGATTTTCAGTTTCTTCAACAGAGCCTTTATCAATTTTCATTGAGCTCATTTTATCATTCAGCTCTTCCTCTATCTGTTCAAGCTTCAGAATCTTGTTTAGCAGATCTCTATTTTCTTCCTTTAGGGAAACAATTAACTCCTTCTGCCATTCTAAATTTGAGTGAAGATTTTCATTTATTTCCCTGAGAAATGGACAATCATTGCATGCAGATTTACCAGAACATATTGTTTGAGCCTGGAGTTTTTCACATTGTTTCCTAAGGCATTCATTTTCAGATTTTAGAACATCCAATTCAGAGCTAACACATTCAAATTCTTTCAACAGTTTTTCATTCTGAACTAAATTATTAAAATGAACCTGATCATCATCAATCGAGCTAAGTTTTTCTTTTAGTTCAGAAATTTCACATACAAGTTCTTGATTTTCTTCTTTAAATAAGCCAATTTGTTTCTTAAGCACTTGGACTTCAGACAAGCATGCATCATAGGATTGTTTCCGTTTTAAGCAATTTTCACATGAGGACTCTGAACTGTTCAGATCAATTTTCTTTTTCAATTTTTTATATTGTTTTCTTAACATCTCATGTGACTCAAGTAACTCACCATATGCACCCTGCCAATCATCTAAAGTATAATTCTCAAAGAGGTTTACCTCATCATCATCCTCTTCTTCATTTTGGCTGCCACATTGATTACTTTTGTTAGCCATCATGCAGCTGTCCTCATTTCTCCTCTGAGCTAGCTTTAGCTTATCCAGAATGTCCTTAGAAGACCTGCAGTCATGAAAATAAGAATGTAGGGCCTTGTCAGTAGCTTCTTTCATTAGATTCAAAACTCTCTGATTCTCTCTATGCCTTGATCTGTGACTGTCAGTCCATTTGGATTCTTTCTTTGGTAGTCTGTGAGGACCGTGTGAAATTAACTTCCACAGATTTGGATCAATTAGTTTCACATAGTTATGGAGACTGCTAACCCACGAGTCAAAATCAGAGCCATTGAAAACCGGTGGAGAACCCATGGAATAAATCGGCAAACAGATCAATGCACCAAAGGGTAAATTCAGAAATGCACCAAAGATGACAGGATCCTCTGCAGATCGTTGGATCTGATCAGTCAGAGACCTGCTCTGATACCAATTGTTGGGACGGTGCGATGGATACAGAGGGGGGGGGGTGAATGTATCCCTCTACAAAATTGCCCCACTTTAAAAACAATCAGAGTCAAGGAATGGAAATCAACTGATCTCTTCCAAATAAGAAATTCAAAGAAACATTTGATCAATCAGTTGAACTGCTAACAATACTGGTGGTACCTGATCAAGTCTAAGCCGAAGACAGAACTATGCAAACCAGACTCACTTAGCAAAACATATAATGCTCAAGGTCACTTCAGATAGAAACAAGAATGCTCAAACAACCTGTGAAATAGGTAGAAGACAAGGGGCAAACGCACAAGGCAAACCACGGCACAATAGATTTTTTAGGTGGTTCGGTCCTCCAGATCTACGTCCACCCCTCACTCCAAACCGGAGTGAGGCTTCCACTAGCAAATGCTAGAACCGCAGACTCAGTCTGCAAACAGACGCTGCCTAATAGCTTGACCAGAGGAACACACTCCTCTCTTCCTCCAGATCGGAGGGAAACAACTAGTGACAGCCCGTCACTAGCAACTAGAGACCGAAGTCTCTCTTCCTCTGAAACCCAGAGGGAACCCACAAGTGACACCCAGCCACTTGCAACCGGAGACACCAAGTCTCCCTTCCTCTAAAACCCAGAGGGAAACCATAAGTGACACCTAGTCACTTACAAACAAGAGGTCACGGACCTCTCTTCCTCCACACCAGAGGGAACCACTAGTGACACACAGTCACTAGCAAATCGGAGAACAAATCTCCCTTCTCCTGAGACCACAGGAGGAACCCCGATCCCAAACAAGGGAAACAAAAAACACTGAGAATATGAAAAGAACAAACGAAAAACAAAACAAGAGAAACAAAAACATATATAGCTCCGAAGAGCACAATGACTGTGGATTTGATCCACGAGTCAATTCATGATCAGATCTTCAGGATGCACTGGCTGCACACTCTTTCTCCTTCTCACGATTTTCTTCTCTCTCACTCTGGCTCTCAGCTTCTTCTTCACTCAGTGACTACCTCTCTTCTTCTTCTTCTTCTTCTTCTTCTGCTGCTCTCTGCCTCTCTGCTGCTCTCTTCTTCTTCTTCTCTCACGATCTCACTGCACGATCTGTCTTCTTCTGAGGAAGAAGCTTCGTATTTATAGAGCCTCAGAGATAGGGCGTGTGTAGGGCTTGTGCCCCCTTTATCCAGAGATAACCTCGGATCACGTGCCAGGTGCCAACCTCGGATCACGTGCCCAGACATCTGCCAGTTTAATAACAGAGTTACTTCAGTCGATCAAGCAGAGATAAAGCATTATGTATGAAACAACCAATGTATAGACATGTCACAAGGAAGTGTATAGACCTGTATGCATTGTTAGGATTGTACAGACTTTGTTGAGAGAGATGCACACATGCACATAGGAAAGTATGTACATTGACGATGAGTGCACAGGCAAGCCATCAACGAGTGTACATACTTTGTGATGAAAGATGCACAAATGCATATAGGAAAGTATGTACATTGACAATGAGTGCACAGGCATGTTGTCAAGCAATGTACAGACTTTGCTACCTAGCGTTAATGCATGAATGCATCATGTATAGACTTGATGAACTGGCGCATGGACATAACAACAAAGGATGTATAGACTTGTGTGTGCGTGCATGCTACAAGGCAGTGTATGGACTTAGCATGCATACGACAATGATGTACAGACTTGCTGGTGTGTAATGCAGTATGCATATATCACAGTAAGCACAGCACGAATGAATGCATGTACACGCCATTGAAGAATGTACAGACTTGTGTTCATGCAGCAACAGGAGTTGTATAGACTTGGTAAGATGATGCATGAGCAAGCCACCGATCGAGTGTACATACTTTGCGTGCATGTGACAACAATGTACAGACTTGCTGTAATGATGCACAAACATAGCCGCAAGGAATGTATAGACTTAGAAAATGCGTGAAGCACACGATGTATGGACTTGCCAAAAGACGTGATGCATGAACTTAACTGAATGCACTACGTATGCGCATGAATGTATAGACTTGCTAAGGTAACTGAGCAATCGTGTGCAGACTTAGTATGTGTGCGAAGCTCATCAATGTATAGACTATACATATGCATGAAGAAGTGGCGATGTATAGACTTGGCCAATGTACAGACTTAGTAGCGAGATGCACACACATGCCGTCAACAAGACGATGTACAGACTTGAGGAACGATGCATGCACAAGATGATGTACAGACTTGGTCTTGCGACCACGGGCTGTACAGACTTTGAGAAACGATGCATGCACAAGGAATGTACAGACTTTGTCTTGAGTATATGAAGCATGAAGTGATGTGCAGACTTGATCGATGCATAGACTTTGTGTGCATGCGAAGGACGTTGTACAGACTTGCCACCAGGAGTTGTATAGACTTGAATGTATTGACATGCTATTGAAGAATGTACAGACTTTGAAGCATGCATGGAAATGTTGCACCGACTATGTGGACTAGCAAACAAGAGTGCACCGACTTTACAGTAACCTTTAACGAGAAAACCTTGCACTGACTTCGTAACATAGCATGAGACCTAAACATAGCATGAATGTACAGACTAGCCACTAAGGAATGTGCAAACATGCACAATGAATGCACCGATGCAGTGTATGCATATGACAGAAATTGGACCGATGCAGTGACAAACAATGCAATGAGATGAATGTGCCCACTCTCAACTCAAACAATCAATCTTGATCATATTGCTTGCTGACATCAAAACAATTCATACTCATACTGAGTACATGAAACATAAATCAAGCTTTGCACCGAGTATGTTTTAGCCTCTTGAACTGATGCGTCGACGCTGCTATCCCATGGCGTTGACGCATTGAGGTGTATGAACTAACTTTGCACATGCAGACAACGCATTCATATGCCCAAAGCAGAAAACACATCTTGATATGCAATGCAACGTGCTAGATAAAGGACTGAGCATGCAACCATATGCATCGACCTTAAATCATGCACAAAACAATTTATGCACATCAGCTTAAAACATCATTAAGGCATAAGGCATACAGATCAAGCACTCAATTGAAGATTAACCAAGTGATGACACTAATGTTGCTATCATCAAAACATCACTGCATCATCAAGGCACAAGGGGCACAACACTACCATCTTCTCCTATTCTCACCATTCTAGGCCTCGGCCTATGTCCTCCTCATCCCCTGATCCAGGGGCATCCTCTTGTAATTTTTCTCCCCGGGTACGCCCAGATTTCGCTTCTCATCCTTTTCCCCCGACCCTGTTGGGGATTCCTTGTGCTCGTTCCCCGACCTTGTCGGGTGGTTTCTCTGATCCTTCGTCGGCTTTGTCGGGTGGTTTCCATTTCTTTTCCCCAACCTTGTCGGGTGTTCATGAATTTTCTTCCCCGCCTCTGGCGGGTGATCGCTACTCTTCCTCTCCGACCGCGTCGGATGATCATTCTCCTTATTCCTTATCTTCACAGCTATCTTTTCATCATCTTTCTGTTCTTTCCTCCTCACCCTTTCAGGGTTCTTACCCTTTTTCTTGCTATTTTTGAGGCTTTAATCCGCCTTGATCTCAGTTAATCTCTGTTCATTCTGTATTTGGTTCCTTGTTATCAAGGCCTCTGTGCCTTAACGAGGGAGTTCTAGCCCTCGTCTCTCTTCCTTTTATTTTATCTTCGTCCAGTTTGATGTCTGCCGCTCCTCCATGTCAAGGAATATCTACACATTGCTATCCTTTTTCACCCTTTTATCCTGGCAAGCAAGGAATATAAAGCTCGTGCTGATCAAAAGCTCGATGATCATGTTCGCTTCAGGATGCCGGTTTCTGCGCCATGGATTTACAAAGGTATCGTTATTTTGTGCAAGAAAATGTTATCATCGCTATTATCTCTCTTACACCTGCACATGCTTGTAACGTTGGTTCCTTAACATGGTTGAGTGGCTTTAATTGAATTTACTTAATTAGTCCAATAAAAGTTAGCTTCTGCACTTGATTCTTTAACATGATTGAGTGGCTTTAGGAGTCTTTTGTTTAATTAGATCTTAACTTTGTGTCAAATAAAAAATTTAGCTTCTGCAGCATCCTTAGGCTGGTGATAGCTCCGCGCTGGGAGTCTAGTTCTTTTCCCGATTGTTGAGGGTGACCTTTGAGTATGGATTTTTCACACACTTCACAGCAAGCCATAGCCAATCTCTCTAGTGCAACATCGTTGCTGATTTGGCCATACTTTGGGTATGCACAAAGGTCTTTTATTTTCTCTGCTCGGCCGAGTGTATGGGCAAGAGATTGATGGATAAGATGACTAACCTAGGTGCTCCCTAATACGAGAGAGGTCTCAAATAGGGGCAGTCTTGACCCTCAAAAGTGAGCTTTCATACTATATCTGGCCAATAAGGGCTACCAAAATAAGAAAATAATTCAATGTAAAATTATGAATCAAAGGCATGGCAAGAGTGGCAGTACAGTTCCCCGTGAAACGCCATGAGCCCGGTCGCATGCATGCCTGATAAATATGGGTCTCAAAATCAAAGACACAAAGCCCCGGCGCAACAGACCTACTCTTTGAGGGGTGGTGCCTTGGAAGGAAGTCGAATCTTGATATCTCCCATCCTGCATAAAGCTTGTCTCCAATTTTTCTTCTGTTTCTCCCTCTTAGGCTGGGTTGTATCCCGGGTATGGCCTTAGTAGGGGCACAGTTCTTTAGAGGCAATTAGTTGTGGTAAGCCACCCTCACATGCACGCCCTGCTCAAGGGAAGTCTTTAATGAGAGGGGAGGGACATCGATCCCTGGCTAGTAGTTCGAGCCTGTCTTTGGGTGCTGCAGATTGCTATTTTAAAATACTAAAAAATGAGATATTGTCAAAAATCCAAAAAAATGAGATATTGTCAAAAATCCAAAAAAATGAGATATTGTCAAAAAAATGATATCAAAAAAAAATGAAATATTATTCAAACAAAACAAAAAAAAAACTCAAATATTTTCAAAATAAAAAAATCAAGAAAATTGAAAAATCTAAAAATATTTATCTTTTATATTTTATTTTGAGAATAGATATGTAATCTGTTTGCTAAGTGTGCAGATTGCAGGTACTCAGGCATTCCTTGCTATATCTTTGTGCTTTGCCTGCTGTTCACATCTTCTGATCTGTTTCCTTCTTCAACCATATCTCTCGATCTATTCTGAAGCTCATGTCCTCCCAGCTTTTGTTTGCAATGATCATATCTTTATGAGAGGGCTTTGCCTCACGATTATGAACCTGGCGGTTCTGCTTCATTTTGATCTTGGGTTTTGATTGAAGAGCATGCTTTGTTTATATCTTTTGTCCCGCCGTGTCCTTATCTCGTGGCTATGTCCCACCGTGTTATCCCACGCTTATTGTTTTGTTCCTTACCACATAGTTGTCTTGCATATGTTGATATTCGTCCCTCTATGTTCCAGGTGTTGTCCCAACCGTGTGATCCGTCATGTTCTTATTCCAACCATGTGTTGTCCCGCCGATTGTTGTGTCGTCACACCATGTCAATGCATACGTATTGTCTGTTTATGCCTTTGCCTAGGTGCTTGTCCATCTTGTTGTGTTGTTTCCATTCGTCATGTTATGTCATGTTGTTTGTCGTTATGTTAATCGCTATGTTTATCTTGTTTGTCTTATTCATAAAAATCCATAAAAAAATCTGAAAAAGAAAATCCAAAAACTTGCCGTTTCACCTGCGCAGGTAAGTCAGGTATGGCCTTTTAACTTTATCACCCTTATTGCATTATTATGTGGTACTATAATATATTATCTAGAGAACCAGTTGGTTATCTGCGTGTTCCAGGATTTGATGTTCCTCTTTAACAAAAACGATGATGATCCAGGTTCACGTGTTTAATCTTCGGATAGGCCGTTAGGTTGGGATGTCATGGGGAGGATGGTTCTATCTTGCACGCTGTGGTTGCGGATGGTATCTTGACTCTGATTTTCCCTGCTTAGCAATATTATTCTCGAGTATTTTGTATTTTTATCTTTCTTTACATTTGTTTTAACGATTTCTTTTATTTTAGCCTAGCATGCATCATACGTATCCTTTTGAGCTTTCATGCCCCATGGTTTGCGTGAAGAATGTCCCATCAGTGATGGTTAACTGTGCGTTCAGTGTTTGGGTAAGAGGAACTAATTCCACTCTGAGTTGGAAGGTTCTCTTTGGTCAATTCGCTTAGTTTGGTTGATTAAAAGGTCCCCATTTGGAGCTTTAGCCTGTTTCTTTACTTTTACTGCCTGCTTTTGGCCTCCTCATTGGACCGCGGGATTATGTCCCCCATGAGGTTGGTCTTGTCGATTTGTTTCATTTAGTTTAGTTCCTCCAGACTGGTGTTGCTTTTGGTTTTATCATTCCTTGCATTTGGTTCAGAGTTTTCTGGAAGATTCCTATCGCTTGTTGGTACAAATGGGTGTCGTTTTACCTTAACGCCCGCTTTTCTTGTCCACTCCGCTGCATTTCCGCTCCATCTCCATGTTCCATGTCACTTTCGCTTCACCTCCGCTCACTCCCCTACAAAGAGGACGTTAATGAGGGGCATCTGTTGACACCCATTTTTTGTCGATAAGTTGAGTCGTTCCTCTTACTCCCATTTGTTGATGCCTCGAGTTGTCCATCACTCATTGGGGCTGTTTTCAGGCATGTCTTGGGCCAGTTTTATGGGTAGCCTCCCTCCCGAGCTACGTTTGTTTCAATTCAGGGCTTAACGGGCCTTGGTTTTGGTTGATTGGGCTTTTCTATGAGTTTCAACACCCATGTACATGTACGGTGCATCCTTGGCCGCCTAATAAATGTGCGGTTGCCTGTGGACCGTCCACCTATTTTGGAATATTTTAGTTAATTTTTTGAATTTCCACCGACAAGCATTTATGCGGCTCTCCTCTGGCCATTCAACTTGATGAACGGACGGATGGTAGCCGCTCATCAGAGTCCTGCGCTTGGTGGTCTTCTCAGATAATTATCCAATTAATATATTTATCACCGACAAGTCTAGAACGGTTTGTCTTTGGCCGCTTTACCTTTGAACGGTCTCATCTCAGCCGTTCATCTATGAGAGTCCAACGGCGAAGGTTTCGGTCAGTTCGATGGATAAATTAGATTATTTATGATTTATTTTGAATTTCCACCGACGGGGTTGGACGGCCAGGACATGACCGCACATCCAGTTGAACGGTCTATCGTAAGACCGTTCATCCGTTCGATTCCTGAATTTCAACAGATTTTATCTCTTTATCCATGGTTTTATCCCTAACTTCTCCCGTCATTTTCTCCGTGGATAATGAACCATTTTAAGTGCCGTTTCGACTAGATGAGAGATAATTTGATTATCTATGATTTTCCTTTGATTATCTCGACCTGAAAATACTTATAAACCCTAATTTCGAGCTAGGACTTTAGGTGCTCTATAAATAGACCCTAAAGGCCGGGTTTGAAAAAGGGGGAAACTTTTGGTCGACGGCGAAGCCCTGCCGCATTCTTGAGCGACCTAGTACCAAGGAGGGAGGCTTTCCACATCCATACAAGCCTCCGGTTCAGGGAGTAGTCTAGTTTTTTAAGTCTTGTATGTTTGATACGTTTTGTCCTCTTTTTCATTACATGCATCACTTTTCTCATTTTCCTCCCCACGTTTTTCTTCATCTTCATTGCCATGCACACACCCACCCACGTTTATGACACCCTAGGGGTTTAAAATCCCCCAGGTATCCCCCTTTCCAGTTATTCATGTTCGTTTTTTATTATTTTGGCATCTACTACACTTTTCAGTTCTAATCTAGGTTTTCTCTTTGTGTTTTCACGTCGTTTTGCAGGTCAGCAATCCCTAGCACGAGGCCCATCCCCTCTGGCCGGCCGGAGAGGGTGGAGGTTGGACCCTTTGTGACTTCTGGCTTGGTGGTCTTGCGCGGTTCTCTACAGTCCGTTCAAGAAGACGTGCGGTGCAGTCTGGACCGTCCTTCTTCTTCCTGCGGTCGTGATAGAGCCGTTCAACTGCCAGGAGTGCTTCCTCCCGCATCTTCTGCAGCGTTCTTAAACGGTCTATCGTAAGACCGTGCATCTTACAGGTGGTTCTTCCTAAACCGTCCATCTTCCCAGCGCTACAGGTCAGGCGAGTACCTCTCCCTCTTTCCAAGGTACGACGTGTTCATCACGTTCGGCACCTTGGTGGCGATCACAGGTTTTTACACCTCCCTTTTCTTCTGTCTTCATTCATTTCCCATGTTGGATGTGGTAGGATAGACATTGGGAAGGCATTGGAAGAACGGACGGGAGGAGAAATATATCTACAGCAGGGAGGTAAAGGGCTACAAGTGGGGCCCGGGAGGACCGACCCTGGGTTGACGGGTAGCAATCTGGAGGTGCGTTCGGCACGAACTCGGCCTACTGGTCCGACTCGGTCCTGTGCCGACTCGGTTCTGACTCGCTGGATAGCAAGGTGCGGATTCCAAAGGAACGACGCCCTCCTGAGGTCTTTGAAGGCGCCGCTTGGCTGGGACGATGTCGGGATGTCCCTGATCGACTCCCTGGAGTGGCGGTTCCAGAAGTTGACTTTTGATAATTTTGCACGAATTATTCCCGGACAGAATTTTCTGATCTGCACAGGGAACATATTTGCGCGTCTCGGCGGCAAAAATTAGTTCTCTCAGATCTGAAATCGGATCGAGGTGAAAGTGATGGGGTTGAAAAGAGGACTCCCAGATATACCACATATAACTTTTGTAGGTTGATCCAATGAAGGGATGAGAAACGGGAGGCTCTGCAAGACTGAGTTTGTTTCTGACCCGGACTGACAGACACATAGGGCAGCAAGGGATCTGCCTGAAATTGACCTTTGACTAAGGGGTAAATAATTTTTTTCAGACTCAACGAAAATTATGGTGGAAGGGGGTATACGTGAGGAACACCTGGGAATTTTTGTGGATTTTCTAAAATTTTCTAGGAGGGTGGGAAAAATGCAACAAGGAGACTCTGTCTCGCAGATCTACAAAAGTGCAGATTACTGAGAGGATAAACAAAAATATGGGAAAAAGATCAAACGAAGGCCAAATGGCACGAAATTTTAACTAGAGATTAGGGGAGACTCGTAGAACAAGCCCTCAAAGTTTGGGCTCGATCAGACAACTAGAACCAAAGATAAAATTTTAGAGAAGAGGTTTTGTCCTGATGGAGACAGAACTCCGACGATGGTGGCGGCGGCGCGACGGCGGTGCGATGGCGGCAGAATCAGAAACCAGAGGTAGAGGGGCTAAGATAGAAGGGGTCTAAACCCTGAAATGCTGGAGGAGGAGGAGAGAAACCCGAAGGAGAGATGGAGAGGGGCGCACCCTCCTTGGGAGCTCTTGGCAATTTCCAACTTTTTCTTCTCATTAATTCATGTAAAATGGGAATTACAAGCTATTTATATGAAATAAAAAAAGACTCTTAATACCCTCAGATCTAGGGTTAGGGAGGGCAAACTAGGGAGGTCAAAACTAATTATCCCATGTGGTTTGGAATCACATTAATTAACAATATATGGGGGGGGCGCCCCCTTGACCAAGGTGGCCTCCAACATAGACTTTGTGGTCCATTTGTCCCCTTGAATGGTCCAACCTTCTAGATGCCACCTAGGATAGTTGACCAGCCCCACATGGACCCAAATGACTTATGTGGACCAATGGGGAAGGAGTGAGGGCCCCCTTGCTGGACCTACAGTCAATTTGCACAAAAACCCAAACAATCCAAGGGAATGACTCATTGGCTTATAAAGCCTTACAATTGCACATATACTTTCCCAAGGATATAAAAATAAACTAAAGGACACAAATGCAAAATAAAAATGTCAATGCTTGGCGTCGATTCCCATCAACTCTCCTCGGGTGGGAAGAACTCGACCCCTTCGAGTAAGGGGTACGGCTGCTCGAGTAGCTCTAGCGGATCCGTCACCGAACCTGGAAGCGCGGAGTATGCTCCACTCCAAGTAATCGACACCTGCTCATCCCGTATAGTTCGATATGCACACGCTGCTGGAGAATGAGGCTAGAGGTGGACACTTCGGGGTGGGGTCACTCTCAAATGAAGGAAGGCGGCTCGAAGACTCACTAGGAATCACCGCTTGTCCCTTATGTGACTATATCCGATATGTGAAGTAGAACCGATCCCAAAGCCCGACCAGTCTCGAACTCGAAAGGGACTAACAACGCGAACGTTCAAAACCGACTCGACTCGATGTATGCACAGACACACAAGACCCTGGACACACCTAATGTTAGTCCGACCCGTACATGGGTGACGACGGACCAGGACATCTGAATATGTGCCATGCATGCATCTTATGTACCCGAAGGTTGGTGGTATGGGAAACACCTATACGCCCAAGTATGACCCAGTCATGTATGAACGGCCCTTTGGATTTGGGAGACTTGAGAGGGCTAGGAGAGCCGGGTGTGGACGAGCCGGGTGTGGGTGTATGAAGATTGGGCTTGGTGGGTATAAATGACCCGGCCCGTGGGGTAGGGGTGTGGTAGTAGACTCTCTCGAAGAAGTGAAGTATATATGGTGGGTCAAGGGGTCCACTAGAGAATGGGTCAAAGGGATCAAAGAAGGTATGACCCCATGAGATGGATTCCACAAGTCACGGTCCCATGTGTAGAAGTCTTGAAGGTGTGGATGGTCACCTTCATGCATTGTGGCGGGTGGGACGGTGATCGTAGGTAAGAAGTATGATTCCTCCCCCGGATAAAAGAGTATGAATTCGGGCTCGACCGGCAAAGGAAGGAATAAGAGAATCTCCGTGGTGACACAACCCACGGTGCACACAGAGGTAATGGACCCTAAGGTCGGATATGTGTAGCTACGACTAGTGGGTTGGTCGAAGCTTTGGGCCAAGGAGTGCGTCAACTGCCATTGCCGCCCTAAACCCAAAATAAGGTCACCCAACGTGTCAACATGGTGACTAGAGCAAAATGTAGTGTGGTAGGAGTTGACGAGCACTAGGAGTAAGGTGGGGTCCATGGAGGGGTAAGGGGGTGGGACCAAACCATCTTTGAGCCAACTAAGAAGTGGCTCGGCTATGTATAGCGTACCCGTTAGAAACACGGGTGGCTCGGGCCGAGGTGGCTCCAAATAAGATGGTTCCGAATAAAGTTCGGAAGTAGAGAGTGGTGGCATTGGAGCACTCGTGGGTGGTGAAGGTATGTCCTCGAGGAGGGAAAGAGGCCCTTGGGACCCCATAGGTAGGGCCGGGTTGGGGCTACGGGCTATGGCCTCCCTAGGCTCAAGTATGGTTACCTCCGGTCGCGGAGGTGGGCAAGGGGAGACTAGCGATTCAATAAAAGCGCACCTCCTATCCACCCGATCCGAAAGCATTTGCACAAGTTCGGCAAGGGTGTGTGTTGGAGTAGGGGTATCGCGGTGGACGTGCCCGTAATCAACCGGCCTCGACTTGGGTCGGGGCTCGTCAAAGTGTGGGGATCCATGCCTCCGACTAGGACCCACTTGATTTGAAGTGCTTGTGTAGGATGGGTTGGGGGCGAATGGGTATGGTTGGTTGGAGGTGTGGCCCACTTGCTTGAGGGTGATGTAGTGGGGGGGTTGGCTCGTGGCATGACCCCCGTGGTTGGAGGTAGATGGGTGGGGCGCGTAGACCTTCCTAAGATCTCTCTTCATGTCCCACCATGACTCGATGGGCCATTGCCTCCTAACTTCTCGCAATCGTTCAATGTGGTCCCATTTTTCGGCGGCCTTGTGTAGAAGCCGCTCCTTGGCATAATAGAACTGCCCGACTTCGGACATGGGATAACAATCAAAGTAGGTGTCCATGGTGGTCTCCCACTTGAGGTAGACGCCCAGGTCATTGGAGCCATAAAAATCCGAGGCTTCGGGCCTATGGAAGTGGAGAGGATGGTTGCCACGCCCATGGGTGGGCCAATGGTCATATCGCCTGGGCGATGGGGAAGCTATGGGCATTAGAGGAGCTATAGGGTGACCATACCAACCGTGGACAAGACACTAGACACGACTCCAAAACGACGACAATGCAAGGTTGGAATGAGACTGGACTACCAACGACACAACCAAGACTCGGTACGTGGCGGAGCTAATCGATCCAAAGATCACTCGCGCAAGTGTGCGGCCTTCCCTATAGGCGTAGCCTAATGTTCAGACAACACCTTTTGATATACCGATTAATGGTATGCAAATGTGACACTTAGACCGACTTAGACTTAGACTCGACTTAAACGACTCTTTTTTTTGGAGTTTTGCAATGACTACCCTAGACTCAACTGCGCTCTGATACCAAATTGATGCGGGACGGACACGCGACCTGGGACTCTAGCTCTGATCGTCCCTATGCGAGGGAAACGTTGGACCGTGCGCGGTTGAGAAACCGGCAGTGAGTCTCGGGTATCGGACTTTCCGCGTTAACTCGGGTCGAGTCACGGGACGGGTTACACTCACTCACTCGCAGCGGTGATAAAAATGATATAACGGCTAATAACCTATCACATGCAGCGGCATATACAATAAATACGAGTAAAGCAAAGCGAGTAAGAGAGAGAACACGATACCTCCACGCTCCAGGCGTGGGGAAGACGACCCCGGCCAGTTACGGTAACTCCCGGTAACAATAGTAAAAAGTTAATTACAACCATGAATTTTATTACCCACTCCACGCAGGGAGGTAAAGGACTACAAGTGGGGCCCGGGAGGACCGACCCTGGGTTGACGGGCAGCAATCTGGAGGTGCGTTCGGCACGAACTTGGCCTGCTGGTCCGACTCGGTCCTGCGCCGACTCGGTACTACGCCGACTCGGTTCTGACTCGCTGGATAGCAAGGCACGGATTCCAAAGGAATGACTCCCTCCTAAGGTCTTCTGAAGGCGCCGCTTGGCTGGGATGATGGCGGGATGTCCCTGATCGACTCCCTGAAGTGGCGGTTCCAGAAGTTGACTTTTGATAATTTTGCACGAATTATTCTCGGACTGAATTATCTGATCTACACAGGGAACAGATTTGCACGCCTCGGCGGAAAAAATTAGTTCTCTCAGATCTGAAATCGGATCGAGGTGAAACGGATGGGGTTGGACAGAGGACTCACAGATCTACCACATATAAATGTTGTAGGTCGATCCAATGAAGGGATGAGAAATGGGAGGCTCTGCAAAATTGAGTTTGTTTCTGACCCGGACTGATAGACACACAAGGCAGCAAGGGATCTGCCTGAAACTGACCTTTGACTGAGGGGTAAATGATTTTTTCAGACTCAACGAAAATTATGGTGGAAGGGGGTATACGTGAGGAACAGCTGGGAAGTTTTGTGGATTTTCTAAAATTTTATCAGAGGGTGAGAAAAATGCAACAAGGAGACTCTGTCTCGCCGATCTGCAAAAGGGTAGATTACTAAGAGGACAAACAAAAATATGGGAAAAAGATCAAACTAACGCCAAAGGCACGAAATTTGAACTGGAGATTAGGGGAGACACGTAGAACAAGCCCTCAAAGTTTGGGCTCGATCAGACAACTAGAACCAAAGATAAAATTTCGGAGAAGAGGTTCTGTCCTGGTGGAGACAGAACTCCGACGATGGTGGCGACGGCGCGATGGCGGTGCAATGGCAGTGGTGGCGGCGGCAGAATCAGAAACCAGAGGTAGAGGGGTTAAGATAGAAGGGGTCTAAACCCTGAAATGCTGGAGGAGGAGGAGAGAAACTAGAGGGAGAGAGGGAGAGGGGCGCACCCTCCTTGGGAGCTCTTGGCAATTTCCAACTTTTTCTTCTCATTAATTCATGTAAAATGGGAATTACAAGCTATTTATATGAAATGAAAAAAGACTCTTAATACCCTCAAATCTAGGGTTAGGGAGGGCAAACTAGGGAGGTCAAAACTAATTATCCCATGTGGTTTGGAACCACATTATATAACAATATATGGGGGGGGCCCCCCTTGACCAAGGTGGCCTCCAACATAGACTTTGCGGTCCATTTGTCCCCTTGAATGGTCCAACCTTCTAGATGCCACCTAGGATAGTTGACCTGCCCCACATGGGCCTAAATGACTTATGTGGACCAATGGGGAAGGAGTTAGGGCCCCCTTGCTGGACCTACGGTCAATTTGCACAAAAACCCAAACAATCCAAGGGAATGACTCATTGGCTTATAAAGCCTTACAATTGCACATATACTTTCCCAAGGATATAAAAATAAACTAAAGGACACAAATGCAAAATAAAAATGTCAATGCTTGGCGTCGATTCCCATCACAAGAGCCACGATATCTCTAGCAATGGCAACAACACGTCTCACACCGAGGAACCAATCCTCCAATGCTCAATGCAACCTCAGGAAATAGGGTGAGGAAAGCTCCATTACCTCGAACCCAAAGCATAGATTTACTCCCAAATATAGCAATCCTCCGCAACTCTGCAGGCTCCGAATTGCCATGCATCGGAAAGTTCCAGCACCAGCCAATAATGTGAACACCGCCCAACCAGCACTCATCCTTCCGGAATAGCGCGAGCACCCTTACACAGCAAGGGAATCAGGCACGACTTCTCACAGGCAACCACCTTGCCAAAACAGGGAACACGTCTCGCACGGACTTCATAGCACACGGGGGCCAACCAAATCATGGAACATAATGCAAGACGACGAACCTTAGCCAAACACAATCTCTCCAACCAAAGGAGAAACCAACATACCTCCGACCAACGAAAGAACTCCACGCCCGAACTGACCTCAAACCTCGCACATGCTGGGAACAACACCTTCCAGCACCGAGAAAACCATCGCTTCCATCAGGTCAGCGCCTACGACACACTCAGCAAGTGTCCCGTCAGACCACAATCACAGCATCCCTCGATGCACCACCGCTGCAATTCCTGGAACTGCAACACACCACGCCAAGAGCCGCAACACGAGCCATAATCGGCAACCGCCGACGCTCATCCTCGAGTCCCGAACTCGCCACGAAACCTTCATATCTCAAACCAAATCCAAGGCGAACACCACCCATTCGCACACAAGAGCGCAGGAGCAAGAACTTACTGGGACACCACAGCCCAATCCTGCCTCGAAATCCATAAAAACAATCGGGACCGCCACGTCATTATTGATGCCACAGAGAATGACTAGAACATCAGGCTCGACGAAACAGCAGCTCACCGAGAAGATCCTCAGCTCACCCAAGCACACTTCTCGACTAGAGCACTCCGCTCTGCCACCTTAAACCATGACCTTAACACATCAGGGGCTGGGTAGACCTCAAACTGGAGTGGCCAGACTCGACAACAGCTCCCTCAGAGCACACTCACAGCCACTTAACCACGACCAATCCTCGCCAGCCACCTGACATCGCGGCAAACGCCTCGAACGCAACACCACAAACTCACGCCTGCCAGCAACCTCTGCCCAACGTTGGACAATCGGGATCACCACCGATGAGGGAGAAGCTCTCAACCTTGATCCTTAGACCCCACGTCGGCATGAAAGCCGCGAACAACAACCGCCTTCGCAGCGCCACACAGCGCACTCAAGCTCTCAAGCGAAAAATCAAGTGGAAAATAAACACAAAACCTTAAGCCAGCTGCCGACTGTACTGGACTTTATGGACTTTAATCACTGCTATGTTTCGAATTCCTATGTACGTCCACAACCACCACTCTGATACCAGCTGTGACGACCCAAGATCCGGATACCGGGAAGAACCCGATACCATTCGAATCCTGGCCCGCCGCCCACGAGCCGGGAGGGCTCGGAAGGGCTAAAAGGAGTGTGGAGGTACAAAGAAATAGGAAATAAGACAGGACAATTTAACAATTAACAGAAATAAATAAACAATAACTATAATAGAGTCCAGTCCAATAGAAAGTACAGTCTAAAGTAGTAAAACGTACCACGTGCCAAGTGAACACTCGCCTCGGCGAGCTGGCAGTTAAAGATCTCCGAACAGCACCCTCGAACCTCGAGGAAGAACCGCCGCACCTGAAAAGTAGGGATGAGTCCCCAAACAGAGACTCAGCAGGGGTCCCGCAGAACCCCAACCGGAAACAACGGCAATAGCGGAAAGGAAAGCTACAACTACAGCAGGAACATCGAACCGGTGGCCGGTCAAAACTTTGCACTGCAGCTACTCCTACTGTACCAGGAAAACACACCCTGACCTCACGGTCGGGACTACCGAACCACACTAGTACCACTTGCCGAAGTAAAAACCCATGGTAACCCCGCCGTAGAGGCCTATCTCCCAGGACACGGCCAACTTGGACACGCTGTCCAAGGTGCAACCCCGACCACCCGATCGCGGATATCGCACCAACAAGACGCAACCTCGGTAAAGCTACTAGCACCCTGGCCACTAACGTGAAAACGCCAGACGGTCCAGAAAACCACGTCTCGCAGACCGGAAATGGAACCCAGAAACAGGAGAGTCACGTCTCACGTGACAAGAGTACCTGCCCACCAGAAGCAGGGCCGGATGCATCCACGGACGACTTAAACTGCGCCTCGAGTGTCTCCCTCCGGCCCAGCGGGAACTGAGACACCGTACAAGTAACCACAGAACAAGTGACTAGCTGGGGTCACGCTCGTCAGCGCTGGTCCTACTGCCCCCAACCACGTGTGCATACACAGACCATACGTCCTAGGTCTGGCCCTCTGACTGGTTTTCCCCTCAGCCGGACTCTGGCGTCAAACGTGGGGCCTGACGGAAACTAGTATAAAAACCGTCTCTCAGGGTAGCCTCGCCACCCCTCCCTGGTGGGACCACTCGCGTGTCGGAAGGCTACGACTAGTGGGGAGTCACTGGTGTGACCACTCTCCAAGGAGAAACTCCGAGAAACACGCACGCATCCTACGTGAAAATCGAGAAGAACCAAGTGGCATCGAGCCACTGGACTCTAGACAGTCCTCTAGACTCACTAAATCCAACGGTCCTTGAGTCACAAGACTTGGGGTCAAGACCGTCGTGCGCAACGGCACAATGCCGTTAATCTAGCCTAATCCCTAGGTCTAAAACCACGGTAGCATGAATACCGAGATAGCTCACGAGCCACAGAGACCATCCCCTCAAAAGGGAACTCAGAAACCCTTCAGCCCCAGGCTGGGTAATTGGACTCACAGTCCAAGGCCAAACGTATGGCGCACGCGAAAAACACAGAAGCATGATTCCCAAGGTAGCACACAAGCCGCCACGCCGATTCCCCATCCCAGGGAAAAGCATGGAAACCTCCAGCCCCAGGCCGGATAACTGGACTCGCAGTCCAAGGCCAAACACATGGCCCACTCGGGAATCGTCCTCTAGGGAAAACTCACGACATGCGGGGGAGACCCCACCGCACAAACACCGATACACGGTGACTCGATGAAGCGTAACAGAAAGCCAGGAACACATGGGGTCACCTGGACCCACCACACCTACGGGCATGCTAATCGAGGTAAACAAAACCCCCGGACACCCAAAGACACGGTCACGGAACTCCACGGGGTGTCCGAGACACACACGGTCAAGGGAGGCACGATCATCCATAGACTACGCGTCCTGGGCAGCCCGGCTGGTCGCCCTTAAGAACGCGCTACCCTTATATAGCACGTTCAGTCAGAACGTGCTATATCCCTGTAGCGCGACAAAGAAGAATGCGCTATAAACATATAATGCGACATGCCAGAACGCGCTGGCAACCCGTAGCGCGACATGCATGAACGCGCTATGCCCCTATAGCGCGATAAGACGGAACGCGCTACCCACCTATAGCGCGACAAGAACTGCCTTACTATTCATCTTCTCTGATGAACGCGCCCTATCGGGGCAGTGCGACCTCCAAGAACGCGCCCACCTTGGCTAGCGCGTTCTCAGTCCGCGCCCGAAAATGGCAAAAAACGCGAAGAAGTCCATTCCACACCCCAATCACCCCCGGGTGATGGGGAAAGAAAAGGGGAAACCTTCCCCAAGCCCCTAGGCATTCAATGATGCACACAAACCACCGATTAACGCATTAAAACACTAGATCGGGCTCACACCCCAAAAACATGCATTTTCCCCAAAATACGAAAATAAACCCGCTCGGCTCTCCACGGCGTACAAAACTCGCGGGAAAGGAAGTGCATGAGCTGAGGGTCCATCTCCCTACCTCCACCGAAGATTTCACGCGCCGAGGACGCCGATCCACGAAGAAAACGCCATTGAAGCCTCGCCGGGACACGAACTCGCGCCCGAGCTTCACCGCGCCTCCACCGCCTCGATCCTCACCCATCCTCGCCCGTGCCTCGCCCGCGCCGTCCCCGCCTCACCCGTGCTCCGCTCCGTCAGCCGTCGGAGAGAGTGGGGGAGAGGAGAAAGCGCGAGAAGAGAGAGGGAGAGAGTGAGAAATGAGAGATGAGGAGAGAGAGAAAAAGGAGGTTATATATATAGAAAATCCAGAAATTACCAAAACTATAGAAAATAGAGAAAAATCACCTCCCTGATCCTCGGAAGACGCACAACGCAGTGGTAACGTCTCGGTGTCGGAGAACGTAACGGTTCACCTTGTACGGGGTTCCGAAGGTCTGACATACGGAAAACACGCGTAAAACCCAAAACGCGACCCGGGACCCACAAAGGCGCTCCGAAAATTCCAGAAAAATTTCGACGTGCTCCACACCACACCACGGACCCAAGGAAACTCACGGGCACACCACCAATGGGTTCGACAATCCGGTATCAAAGTCCGAAGCTCACTCGGACACAATTCGCAATCTACGGAAAGACGATCCGAAACCCACGGATCCAGATCCGAAAAACCCGGGGCATTATAGAAATCATCTCGCACAGTGCCAACACAGCATGTACAAGACCACAAACAGAAATAAAATGATAAATAATCATAAAACCGATGCCAACGGTAATGCCAACTGCCGGCTGTACTGGACCTTAAGGACTCTAAATACTGTAATATCTCGAATTCCCATGTACCACATCGAATCACAGCTCTGATACCATCTGTGACGACTCAGGCTCTGGATACTGGGTAAACTGGATAACACATGGATCCTGCGAAGCCTCCCAAGAGCGGTAAAGCTCCAAAGGGATAAAAGGAGTGACTGGGGTACACTGAAGTCTTAGATAAAGCAGTAAGCAATTAATATTTCAATGATCAGGTTTGCTAAAGTAGCAAGAAATAAAATTACTTTTTCAATTAACAATTTAAATTAACAGAGTCCAGTCCAAGTAAAGGCAAGTACTGACCAACAGGAATTAAAACGTACACTGAATGTCGGGGGAAGCCCGACGCAGAGAACGCTGGCAATACTGGCAACAACGAATTGACGCACCGCGTCACGACCCACCAGGGAGAAGAAGTCCACACCTGAAAAGCAGGGGTGAGCCTCGTGTCACTGGCTCAGTAGGGTCACGCAGATCCCCACTGGAAACAACACAGTAACACGGAACAACAAAGCTAAATAGGAAAGCAGGAAAGAACTGGAGGAACATCAGTAACTACAAAAGTAAAGCTGTAAAAAGCAGGAGTAAGCAAAAGAAGGAACAACTAAAGAGAGAGAGAAGCCGTACTAACCAGAAACACGACCGCTGACCAAACCACGCTCCTCTAAGCTACTCCAAACGGCAACAGATAGGCCAACCCCGATCTCACAAAGTCGGGCGTTACCGATCCGTCAACCAAATACAACCTCCAAAACTAGAGCCTAACAAAATAGGCAAAAGCCCCTATAAAAGACCTACACAGACACAGACACAAACACACACAACTAGATCGTCATGTACGCTACACAAGACTGGACCTCGAGTAGAGCCACACAGGGGCTACTCGAAAACCAATGACATAAACGCACGTCACGAGACACGAGAATCACGAGAGTCATGCGTCAAGTGACAGGAGCACCTCCTCACTAGAAGAATAGCTAGACACGTCCACTGATGTCTTATACTACGCCACAAGTATCTCCCACACACCGGGAACGGTAGTAACTGTGATACTCACAAAACCAAGTACGAGGAACTATCGTACCAAGTACAAGGAACAACGGTACCACAGAACTAGGAACCAGGTACCACAGTAACGAGTGACTAGTCAGGGTCACGCCCGTCGGCGCTCGTCCAACCGCCCCAGACCACATGTGCACACACAAGCTCAATGGCTTGAGCCAGGTCTCTAGCTAGCTTTCTCCCCCAGTAGGACGCTACTGCAAGGCAAGGGAGCCCACGAAAACTAGCTTACAAACCGTATATCAGGAACTACCTCGCGACCACTCTAAGGTGGGCCGACACACTGGAACACGTGAGTCATCTGGCTATGACTAGTGGAGGCTCACAAGACACATAGAGACTCCAAATCACTAGTGCTAAAGTACATACATGCTAAGCATGCACTGTCGCATGTACTACAAAGCACCAAGACACAGGGTAGCATACCAGACTACCACCGGACTCAGGACATACAACTAGACCTGCTAACACAACGATCCTTGAGTCGGGAGACTCGGGGTCAAGATCATGGCACATAGCGGTAACAAGCCGCCAATCAGCCTAGTCCTAAGCCACAACATGGGAAAACACCGATAAAGGAAACAATACAGGATCACCCGATCCATGCCTCCGCTTAACACGAATCACGGAGACTAGAGGGATCACTAGGACCCTCAAAACACATGGACATGCAAACCGAGGTAAGATGATACCTCAAGACATCCAAAACCATGTCTCGATCCATACCGGATCATCGAGACAAGTACAAGGTCTTATGTCAACCACTGGATCACACCGGGTTGACCAGACACTAATAATGACCCTGAAACAGCACAGAACACCACGGGATACAATGGCACTCCTCGGCCACCTCTCAACATGGTCATCGCCCTCATAGGACATCCAAGGTATCAGCGGGACAACGGGCAAAGCACAAGGTAGGCCAGGACAAATGGAGGCCGAAGATCATAAAAACAAAGCTATGGGAAGTAAACAGTCATATGTCAGGTCGCAAGGTAAACCAAGCAGTCAGCTAATGAACCGTTACCCTCACACAGAGAACACAGACGCTGGCGGTCATAAGAAGGACCACGAGGTGACTGCAGCGGTGATACACTAGGC
Source organism: Amorphophallus konjac (assembly GCA_022559845.1). Lineage (NCBI taxonomy): Eukaryota > Viridiplantae > Streptophyta > Magnoliopsida > Alismatales > Araceae > Amorphophallus > Amorphophallus konjac. Next base: position 53,834 of record JAHNEJ010001960.1, read on the forward strand.
CGCCAGACCCAGTTAAGCCCGAACCGACTTAACTAGTCAAACCACAAAATGATCTATAATAGAACCGTCACATGGAGCGTAGCGGTCTACTAATGGGCCGCCAAAGACTCCAACTCGAACCGACTTAAAACATTGACTTCGGTCAAATTAAAGGTAACGGTCTATCGAAGAGCCGCTACAACAAAGAGGTGGTCTAAGTTTAGGCCGCTAGCCTAAACCGACTTAAAACCTCGAACCGACATAAAACGGTGCCTAGCGGTCTAACTATGAACCGCCATAGCTAGCCTCATGGTCTATCGTAAGGCCGCTTGGCCAAACCGACATAATACACAATTCCTAGCGGTCTAACGATGGACCGCTGGAAGGGCTTAGCGGTCCTCCATTGGGCCGCTAGCCAACGCAAACGGTCAATCACATGACCGCGAAGACCTGAACCGACATAAACTTGACTCGACGCCCAACGCAACCTAGCGGTCATACTCTGGGCCACTAGAAAAGCCCTTGCGGTCTCTGAAAGGACCGCTAAGGTGATACGGCGGGTAAAATAGGGGAATTGCCGATCCTGGTCGTTCCACGCCCCGTTCGCTTCTAAACGAAGGGGAAACAACCCTAGATGCCAATAAAGACTTCCACAGATCGGAAGGAATCATTTTGACACTAAAAACATAAGAAACAGGCAATTCTACCGAATCAACCCCAAATGAGTCACATGGGTTCTCGGACATCTACCGGTCCCAAATGACAACCAAACGTGATGAAACTGGCGGGGATGAATTTCCAACATGCCAGGGGTTCGAATGAACCTAAATAGGGTGAAAATCGTCACCTGAAACGGTGAACTCGTCTCACACCCCCCGAACATGCTTTCACCCAAAACGAGACTAAACCCACTCGTTCTCGCACCAAATAACTCCAAATCGCGGGAGAACGTAGAAGAAGAGTAGGGCGTCCATCTCCCTACCTCCACCGAAGTTCTCGCGTGCCGAAACGACTAAACCACGCCGAAAACCATCTCACGAGCTCGACACGCTGGCTTTGAATCCACCGAGGGATTTCACCAACGCCACGCTCAATCCTTTGCCCCATCACGCGCCAGACCAACTCCACAACATCCCTGCCTCAGCCAGCTCACGACGGTCGTACGCCCTGCGGAGAGAGGAGAAGAGAGGAGAGAGAACGGGAGAGAGGGAATGCAACGGCGGTGAGGAGAGAGGAAGGAGAAAGAAGAATAAAAAGGAAAAGGAAATTAAGAATTTCCTAATTTTCAAAAAATCCAATTTTTAGTCTGAAAATGCACTAATTCAGAAAAAATACGAAAAAATAGTCTAAACGATCCTCGGAAAGAATGCAACGCAACTGTAGCATCCTCGAGTCGATGAATTGAATAATAAACTCACCACGAGGTTCCGTAACTTGTACAAGAGAAAAACCCACGCGGCTCATAAAGTACAACTCAGGACCCACAAAAGCGATCCGAAACTTTTCGATAAGGATCCGAAAGACTCAGGGTCTTACTCTCATGCCTTCCTACCTTGTCAGACATGCAAGCTGGGTAGCTCACGTCTCCCCCAACCACGACAACCTAACAATCAACCCTCCCAGTGACAGTATAAGTAGAACCCTCACCCAACGGCCAGGAGGTATGCAACTCAATCCTCTAGAGCCTTCTCTCTCACTCTCACTCTGGTCTGCCTCTTCCTCTCCCACTCATCCCGAGTGTTCTCCTCCTTTCCCACCATTACCTGACTTGACCGTTAGAGGGTTGTCCTTTGGGATAGCTCCCAGGTCTCCTTCTGACCCTTCATTGGTGGCTCTATGTCTTTCTTCGGCGACGCTCTCCTTCCGAATCGAACAAATCTTTGAAGGTATAGATCATGAATCGGGCAACCTTTTCTCGACTGCTATACTTCTTGGTGCTGTCTGTGGAAAACCTGAGCACAAGCCATGGCACCAAGGACCGGCTACCACAATATTAGCAACCGGAGAGGCACGGTAGGCTCCCCTCGAGGCATCCCGGGCGGCGGCTAGTGATCATTTGTCCCAGGGAGAGTGCCACCAATCGTCCACCCACTCTACGGTGGAAGAGCTAGCTGACGTAAGGTGCCAGGTCCAGGCGTTGACTAAGGCTTACCACGGCCTCCTCAATCGGCAGGCAGAGTAGGTCCGTGCCACTATGATCACCTTCTCGGACGAGGACCTGACCAGTGTAACCACCCCCACCTCGACACATTAGTCATTTCCACCATGATCAATCAATGTATTTTGCGTCGTATCTTAGTTGATAATGGGAGTGGCCTCGATGTTATCTCGTACGACTATCTTCTTCTTATGGGTGTGGATATTTCTCACATCTCTCCCCTTCATACCCCCTGTTTGGGTTCTCTAGGTCGACCGTTTACCCTGAAGGGTAAATCTCCCTACCGATCTCCCTTGGCACTACCCCGCACCAAGTAACCTTCATGGTTGACTTCACAGTCATCAAGGGATGGTAGGGTACAACACCATAATCGGTCGAGAGATCCTAGGAATTGTTGTGTCCCTGTGGTTCAGAAACTTTGATGATGACAAATATTATGACTCATTATATGACTTTGATGGATTTATTACTAATCTCATCATCTTCATTTATCAGTATGAAAATCTGTTAGAACATGTTTTAAAATGACTCAAAGCAATGGCTGTTCAAAAAGGTGATAGATTGTCAACGCTGGTGACAAGAAGGTCAACGCCAGGTAGTCAGTGCATAAATCATCTGTCAAGACAGATAAGGTCAATGGACTTTTCAGTCTGAAGCATACAGGTCAGTGCATACATCTTTTATCATTAAGATTTACATGTTAAGGTCAATGCATATGTGAGGTCTTGCATTAAGAGGTCGATGCATGTACTGTGGCTAGTGTACAAAGGTCAATGCATATCCCTGTTCACAGTTATGAAGGTCTGTGCATATCACTGCTAAGTCATATAAGGTCGATGCTAGTACAGACCATTTCACACTAAGGTCGATGCTTGTATAAGACCTCGTGCGGACCAAGGTCGATGCACAGTTTGCATTGTGCATATAGAAGGTCGATGCACATCCTATTTTAACTATCATCAGGTTAGAGCATCTTTTGCATCATGCATAGTGTGGTCGAAGCACATTTCGTTTCATACACATTAAGGTCGGTGCACATTGTGCCTTTGGCAAACAAGGTCGATGCACATTCTGCTTGGGCATATAGAAAGTCGATGCACATTCTCCTTGGGCATATAGATGGTCGATGCATGCTTTTAGTTCGTGCACATGCTGCATCAAGGTCGATGCACATGTATAGACCGAAGTCTGTGCACATGTTAGCGAAGGCAAGTAAGGTCGATGCACATCATCCCTTAATCATACTAAGGTCGATGCACATTCTACCTTAGTCATTCTAAGGTCCACGCACATATTCCATCATGCCTTCTGAGGTCTATGCACATTTGCATCTTACACACCAAGGTATGTTCACATTTGTGAGTAATAGAATGTTAGGTCTGTGCACATGCTTCAACATGCTGACAAAGGTTGGTACACCTTTTAGCTAGCACGATACAAGGTCTGTGCATATTTTGAGTATTACATTGTCAGGTCTATGCAAATCTGCAGTATAGCAGAATAGGGTATGTGCACATCTTTTAACATGCTAGATAAGGTCGGTGCATCTTTTACAAGGTCAATGTAAGCAACCTAGTGGTTGAAGGTTAGGTCAAGGCTAGAGACCAAGCAATTGAACCTGAGGTTGATGCATGTGTTCACTAGGTCAGTGTAGGTTTCACTAGGCCAATGCTAAGCGTTAACCCTTGCAACACTAAGTTTGTGCACATGCATTCTCTGAAGTCTAAGCACATGTATAAGAAGGTCTATGCATATGATGAATCAGGGTCGATGCTCATTTGGTTTTCAAGTCACTAAGTCTGAGCATCTTAATCCATGTTTTAAGGGTCTTTCAGAACACTCATGAGGCAAGTCTGAGCATATGAATTGTCTTAGTATTTTCCAAGCATGAACTTATGTGGATAAGGGGTTTGACTAAATACTTTATCTCCTATTCGCAGGAATTTCATCAATCATATGAAGGGCAAAACTCATTAAGTCTCAGGCGAGCACGTGAGCTTGAACTAAAGCTGAGGCACGTGATCCCAAGTCACCCAATGATGGGCACATGTCTCCAGAACAACAGATTATTGGCACGTGATCCAAGGTAGATGCGTCCAGAGGATTCTGCCATGTGGATTAGCTCACTCATTTGCACCTGACGCGTCTCGTCTCCGATTAGGAGCGAACGAGCCTTCCACACACCCAATGCGTGAGCTAGTGGGTCCCCATGCCTAAAGCTATATAAAGCCCTTCTACGATCGGAGGAAAGCATATAGAAGAGAAGAAGAAGTCCAGAGAATATAGCCAGAACTCGGAAGAGCAGAAGAGCAGAAGAGCCAAGAGCGTGCGAGAGAGAAAAACTCTGAGAGAAAAGAGATGGGGACAGAAAGATAAGGTGGAGAGAAAACAAAAAGAGCAGAGATCATCGAGAAGAAAAGAAAAGAAGATAGAGGTAGAAAGAAAAGAAGAATTGAGAGAGCTGCAGAGAGGAATATATCATTCGAGAAATTGAGAGAGAGTGAAGATCTGAGAAAACAGAGTACTGTATTTTTCAGTGAGAGTGAGTGAGAAGAAAAAGAGAGAGTCACATAGTAGTGAGGAAGAAAGAGGAAGAAAGGGAGCAAGATTGAGGAGAGGAATCTGAAGATCCTGAAGATCCGTTCTATTGGCCTTTGGATCAGATCCAAGCCAGATTGGCTCCTGCGTGAGCTATATTGTTTGCATTCCATTTATAGCTTCCCGGTGGTGTTTGTTCATCATTGATTTCTTTCATTTTCTTACTGAACTTCAAGCTGTTAGTCAGCAGAGCTAAGTTGTAATGCTCAGCGGGCGAGGTGGATACCTCGGATAGCAAGCTGTGATGCTCAGCGGTCTGTAAGCCAAGCTGTGATGCTCAGCGGACGCAAGCTGTGGGGCGCAGCGGTTCAAGCTGTTTGGCAGCAGTAAGCCTCACTCTGGTTAGAGTTGGGGGATGGACGTAGGTCTGCGGGCAGCAGACTGAACCATCTAAAAACATCTGTGCTGTGGTTTGCTTGCTTATTTATCAAATTCACCATAGATGTATGCTTAGGAACATTACATCTGGTTAGTTTAGATTAAGTTGATCTCTCTGTGTGTTTCAGTTATCTACAGTTTGATCTCTACTGAGTGTCTAAGTGAGCTGGCTGGTTGTGCATGTTAAGTGTTCGAGTGAGATTCACATAAGATTAATAGATTAAGTGTTTGAGTGTGAATCTTATTAGAACAACCCTTTTACTGAATCATAGAGTTTAATTCTGCAAGATTTTATAAGCATAGTTTTATTTGGGAAAATTTTTTAAAGGGGATTCATTCACCCCCTTTCTGAATCCTGTTTGCACCATCACTTAGATTCAGCAATTGGTATCAGAGCGGATCTCTGATTGTCCAGATCCAACGATCTGCAGAGGATCCTGCTAGTTTTCTGGTGCATTACTATTTTTCAGCTTATTAATCTAAAATTGTTTAACTATTTTTCAATGGCGTCTCCTTTGGTTTTTGATGGTTCTGATTTTAGCAGTTGGCATGGCGGCCTATGCGTTTACATGAATTCCATCGACTCTATTCTATGGAATTTAGTTTCAAAAGGCCCACATAAACTATCTCATGACCAGGTCAAGTGGTCTGATGAGGACAGACTGAAGGATAGTGAGAACACTATGGTTCTCAATATTTTAAAAGCTGCAATTAACACTGACGTATTTCCTTTTGCTTTCAGGTGCACATCAGGAAAGGAAATCCTGGATGAGGTGATAGCCATTCATGAGAAAAAGGAAGAAGAATGTCTCATGGCTAAAAGAAGTGATCATAGCAATGATCAATAGGAGGAGACTTCATCTCAGGTAAGTTTTGGATCCGAAGAACTTTCATTTGAGGAATTAGTTAACATGTATGAAGAACTATCTGACAGACATAAGAAATTGAAATCTGAACATAAAAAATTGAAAAAGAAAATTGATCAGATTAGTTCTAATGTTTCTTGTGAAAATTGTCCGAAACTAAAACAATCCTTTGATGAGTGCTTGTCTAATGTTCATGCATAGAAGAAACAATTATGTTCATTAAAAGATGAAAACCAAGAACTTAATCTAAAAATTTCTGAACTGGAAGAAAAATCATCTTCAAACAATGATGATCATGTGTTAATCAATGAACTAGTTCAGAATGAAGAATTAATAAAAGAAAATGAAGAACTGAAGCAGTTGAACACTGCTATATCTGAAAGACTCTTAATATTGGAAAAGGGAAAATGCTCATCTGATGAGACTGAGAGAGTGAGTGCATTGATGCAGGAAATTGACAGTTATAAAACCATTAATGCTATATTGAATGATAAAGTAACAAGTTCAGAATTGCTTATATCCTCTCTCCAAACTAAAGTTCAAGAATTGAATACATGATTATCTGAATTTGCTAAGAACAAACAAAGCTGAAAGAAGTCTCTAGAGATGACATTTCTAAAATTGAGAAAGGCAGAAATTCTCAAATGAAGCAGGCTATAAGGAACAAACTGTACACAACATTTGTGAGTAGCTCAAATATAGCTAGCACTTCTGCATCTTCTTCAAAATAGTTTGTTGATCAGAAAATTCAAAAATAGAATAAAAATGTGAAAATGAAAACACTGAAAAAGAATAACAAATTACATGCAAACAAGTCTAAGGCTAAGAAATTCTTAATTATTCAAAGAAAGAATATTGAATACTTTTATTGTGGGAATTATGGCCATGTGATGAATGACTATTTTATAATGAAGAAGGATGATTTGAATGTTGGTAGAATTCATGCTAGGAATTCTCATGTTAAAAAAATCTCTTCTGTTCAGAACAAAAGGATTCATTATTTTTACTGTCATAAAATTGGTCATCTTATGCATGAATGTAGACTGATAAAAAATGATGATCTAAATGTCAACACAATGCATTCTAGGAACTTAAATGCGAAATCCCATGTTCCAAAATAAACTCATGTTTTTCAAAAAAAGGGGATTCAATGTTATTGCTGTGGCAAGATGAGCCACATTGCTGCTCAATGTTGGCATGATCAGGGGAAGAAATTTCATTCTAGATTTGTTAATTTCCCTGTTAACAAAAATATTTTTGATAGAAATGATTTTGGTTCTAGAAGTAAGCACATCGTATGCTTCGAATGTGGAAAGCATGGCCACACAGCCAAGAACTTTTGGCATGCTCAGAGAAAGGAAGTTAAATCTAAACATGTTAATTCTCCTGAAAATCAAAGTTTTTTGCAGGCTGCAGGGGAGCCGCACTCTTGCCTTTCTCCTTCTGCTGTTCGAACGCCTTGATATCAAGCACATTCGCTTCTTTAGGTGTGGGGCGCCATTCCGCAGCCTCGCCTTTCTGGGCTGTGCTGGCAGCTGACGCCGGGACAGGCTTGGCTAGGAAAGCCTCCACTTCGGCCACCACGTTATTCAGCCGGTCGAACGACCATATTTCCATTCCAATCATCTTCTCCAGGACCTCCCTCCTGAGGTTTTGTTTGCATATTTGTACCGCGTTGATGGGGACATCCCTTGCCCCTCCACATTTTCTGAAGCTCGGATTGATCGTCGGTGTACGCCATTATGTTCCTCATGTGTTTGTGAGTCGAGTCATGTAATTTTCTTATTTTTATTTGAGTCTTAAACATGTAATTTTCCCTATATTGAGTCATGTACCTAGGTTAGAAAGTCATTTTCCTAAGTCTTGAAGTCATTATGTTGGTTTGATAGGTTAATGGGCCCAATTCATTGGGTTAGGCCCAGGGGCGCCCCTCCCTTGGTCTGTTTGGTCATTACTTAGTTTGTCAGGGTCAGTTTGGTCTTAGGAAAAGTGTGGGGTCTACAAATAGCCCCACCCCTCTCTCATTTGTAACAATTATGCTTGAATATTGAATCCAGAAAATTTCCACACCTTCTAGTTCCCTCTCAATATCTCCCTCCCTCTCTCTCTCTCTTACTATCACTCTCTCTAAGTGGGTTGTGCCCCCTCTCTCTCCTCCCCACCCCAATTTCGAAATTTATTCTCTCTCCTCCCCATTCACCCCTCATTAAGGCCCCTTCTCCTTCCCCATGCACTCATTCAATTCCCCCTCCAACCCCTAGGTGGAAACCCCTTCTCCTAGGCACCTTTCCACTCTCCCAAGCAACCCTCCCTCTCCCCAAGACTGAAAGAGCCCTTCCCTAGGTGAAAATTTTAATTTCCCTCTCCCTTGGGCTGTGCCCTTTCATCTCCCCACCTCCCAAACCACCCAAGGTCGCACCCCCCCTTCCCCATCCACCGAATAACCCCTTGTTCATGCCCTTCCCCACACCCTCTCCTCCACCTATTCTGTCCCTGTTGCAGGTTTCAGAAAAGCAGTGATTTGCAGTAGCAGCCACGACTTCCCCTGAAGGCTCCCGGTGGCATATCTTATATTGCTGGAATCGTCTTTAAGTCTTCTTTCCAACGGTGGTACTTCTGCCTCCATCCGAGTTCGGAGCTGTCCGGAGGAATGTCATCTTCAACGACTGCGCAATCTGTCCCAGACTGAAGGCCAGAGCGATCTTGGAAGCCGTTCAGCGGCCAACCTTGGAGGAATTCGATCACACTTCCTTCTACAAAATTCTTCTTCGTCTAGTCCTCCATCAGTAGCAGAAGGAACGACGCCAATCGCCCGCCCGAGCTATTTGTTCTGAATTTCTTCGCCGGAGTGTGCAGTCTGCCCCCTGCAGGTCCAGGTTCGACCTGTCTTCACTTCTCAGGCCACCATTCTCCTCTCCGACCTCGGATTGTGGCCCCGTCAATTTCTGCTCGAAGCTACTCCGACCACGATCGCGTCGCCGCCAGTTTCGTTCGATTTGGAGTTCGGAAGAGACCGCAGTGCCTTCTGCCATCCACTATATCAGTTCTGCATCAGTCAGAGGTAGAGTGTTGCTGTCCTGCTCCAGTCGCCAGTCCGATCAGCCCAGAGTTCCAGAGCTTCCCAAAAAATTCAAGCATCATCCTCGGACAGCTGGGGAACTTTTGGCACCAGTTTCATCAAATTTGGAGCTCGGTTGAGTCCGTGGCAGCATCTTCATCGACAACCTGTTCAGCAAAACTGAAGAGTGGCAGAACCGGCGAAGCTTGGAGAGTCGGCGTTCTCTTCATAATTTCCCCACCCCGCTTGGCCGACTGAAGGCCCCTCCCTGCGTGGAGGTAATCTTGGTTGTAATAAGTCTAACCCCCACACCAAGAGCCCCCCTCCTGCGAGAGGTGTAGTTCATGTAATAATATTTTTGCAGATTTGAAGCGACACCGACGCGGCTTGCGGGCGCAAACCCTTGCCTCCCCACTCGCCCCCGTCTTCGGCCGGAGTTGGCGTCTTCACGCCGGCTAGGTGAGCCTCGATCCCCCTTTCCTTGCTGGTCAATATCACTTGCTTAGCTTAGTATTCTTGCTTTGCTGCGTCGGACGGAGAGCGAGGGCCCGGCCCAAATTGCCGAACACGTGAGTGTCCATCGCGGGCGAGTTGTGAGCGAGCCATTTCAACCCACACCCATGGTGTGACGGCCGCCCGTGAGTGGGCATCCCTGGCCCAATTGGGGTTCTCCCCAAGCTTGCCAAGCACCGGAGCATCATTGTCCCACCCCGGACCCTCTCCATTATCGTTTAGTTGCCCACGGGCACAAGTGTGCACCAAGCGAGTGAGCCGCTCGAGTGGTATCATCGCCAATTTGCTTGCTTGCAACCTTAGGTCCAAGGGTCATATTGTCTTGTGGTCATCACCCCAAGGTGGTGTCACATCAAGTGGTATCAGAGCAAGTTCACAACTTGTCTCTATCAAGTTGGTCCTAGGACGCTCATATGCATTTAGAGTCTTCGGTTGCATCTCTTTTGTCCACTAGCATGGCTACTTCATGTAAGTCACATCTATCTCACTCGGCCCTCCGCAAAGGTCCGATTGACACCCCTTTGGACAAAGTCCTATTTGAGGACCTTATCTTTAACGGATACCACCCTAGTGCATATTTAGAGTGGGAGGAAAACATGGACAAATACTTTAAAAGGAATCCAATGACTGAACCCATGAAAATCTACCTTGCCAAGAGTCGACTTGTGTACCATGCCGAGGATAGGTGGAAGTTCATTGAACAATTTAGGAGGGTTATGAGGCTAGAGCCTATTAACACATGGGAGAACATGAGAGCCGAACTTAGGAAAGTCTACACTCCCCGACCTCCTCCCTCCTACCCGGGTTACCAAAACTCGAGGAGCACTCCCACTCCTCCAACCCCACCCGTCCAAACCCTTACCACTAGAACCCAAGTGTCCAAGGCCTCCACCTCCCCACCTAACCCCATGAGGGCCCCCACACCCCAACCAAACCCCCCTTCCCTAACCTACACTAGTCAAGCCCCTTTAGCCCCCACTTCCACCCCAAACGATCCCAAGGACAAGAGACCCCTAACCGACCCAATTCCCTCCATGGTGACCACCACTTATCCAACCCTCACCATTAAAACCAAGTGGACACCGCGTCCACCCCTCCACCTAGGCCCATAATGGCCACCACCCCCAAACCCAAAACCCCTCACCAAACCCGTACCCCACAAGCCCCCTTGACCACCACCACAAACCCACCATCGTCCCCAAAAAGGGACACATCTCCCAAAACAAATCAACCCAAAACCCCTCACCCAACCCACCTCCCACTTCCTACACCAATCTTTCCCCAACCTAGGCCTCCTCTACTTCCCCTTCCTATCCCAACCCAAGCCCATGCTTGTTCACCACCCCGGGTGTGTCATACGCTAGCTATCACCAAACCACCCACCATAGATCCCCCTACTCCATTAGCAATAGAAGTTGCTACCCACACACCTACCCAAGTGGAGAAGGATGCCCATCCGAATCCACCTCCCAACATAGAGGAAATCCAAAGGCCAAACAACTCACACACCTCTAGCCTAGCTCCTCTAGAGACACCCAACCTCACCATAGATAAGTCCATACTCCAATGGCTCAAGAAAGGTCTCACCATTCCTAGTTCACAACCATGCCACCTACCCATGGGATATCAATCCCAAATCATTCCCATTCAGCCACATGTCACTTATCAAACTTCCTATTGTGTGGAAGATTTGGGAGACTTAGTGAACTACCTACATTGGCAAATTCACTTGACCAATATGCTAGCCTTGAGGCCGTCCGAAACTAACACCATTAGCCTAGCATATCCCTCCATTGGCTCCATCACTTCCATCTACACTAATGGCCAAGTTACTAGTGAGATCATCCTCCTTCTTCCCATGGAGGAAGAACCTATCCTAGTCCACTCCCCAACCATTAAGATCCCAAGTGCTTTGATCGGTCAACCCATTAGCAACCTTGGCCCAATTATTGAGGAGGATGACTCACCATTCGAGGACCTTGAGAGCATAGAGTACCCCTACCAAGGTGACCCTTACCATGATCCCTTTGACCCTTTTCTATGGGAGCCTAGATCTCAATGTAACCCACTCACCTTATTCACCACCCACCTTACCCTACCCTTACCACCCATGATAACCCAAAACCTTCCCTTCCTAGAATTGGGTTACACCAAAGAAGCCTTAACCATAGGCAACATACACAATGGGATTGATAGATGGCCCCACTCCATGATGTCTCCCTTCTTAGATCCCTTTGACTCATACGAATGGAAGCTCAAGGGCCACCCCACACCTATGCACATAGAAGTCATCACTAGGATTGAAATGCATGTGCTTAGGCATACCACCCCACTTGACATGATTAGAAAGTCGGGTCCATTCATTCATATCACCCACATGTCAAGAAGAAAACATGAGTGGTCAATATTTGGTTGTAATGGTCCACCATCATTCATCATAAATCTCAAGCATGTTAGGAGCATTCATGGATGTCCGGGTCCCCCGGCACTCATCACACTCACACATGAAAGGGACACCTATGGATGCCCCGGTCCTCCCAAGACATTCAAAGTCTTCATAACATCAATGCATGATAGGTCTACATGTGGTTGCCCTGGACCACCTTTGCATACCACGCACTACTCACTCACACCGCATCTTAGTACATGGCATATGCATCAAAACATGCATCAAGCAAAAAGCGGTGAGAATTACAAAAAGCGGGCAAAAACTCGTGAGCGCCACTTGAAATTCCACGTTGGTGACTTGATGATGATGATGATTTTGGAGTGGCTCTACTCTAGGGTCACCTCCAATTTGAGGGCACGAGGACTTGGACCTTGCCAAGTTCCGAGTGGCCTTGGCACCCGGCTTGCGGGTTGAACTTACCAATGGGTTTTGGGATTCATCCCACTTCCCACGTGGCGGATCCGGCACCCTCTAAGGGTACCGCGGTGGATCCTAGTGAGTGTCTTGAGCCTACACCTATCCTTGTGAGAGACACCCTCGGAGTGCCACCACAAACTAGCCCGAGAGCCCGACGTCAGCACATGGCGGCAATACTAAGCAAAGCAAGATCTCTTCGCCAGCCTAAGGGTGTGTCCGAGCCACTTTGTCGAGTGGAAGCACCGTTCCTCGGCTATGGACATGGGTCGAGTTTGGAGAACAAGGTTCGCCCGGAACTGCGTTTGGGATGCTACTTCCCCGGTGGACCCATACTCGACAGGGTCGAGTTTTCCCCACCCCGGGGGTATGATGGGGACATCCCTTGCCCCTCCACATTTTCTGAAGCTCGGATTGATCGTCGGTGTACGCCATTATGTTCCTCATGTGTTTGTGAGTCGAGTCATGTAATTTTCTTATTTTTATTTGAGTCTTAAACATGTAATTTTCCCTTTATTGAGTCATGTACCTAGGTTAGAAAGTCATTTTCCTAAGTCTTGAAGTCATTATGTTGGTTTGATAGGTTAATGGGCCCAATTCATTGGGCTAGGCCCAGGGGCGCCCCTCCCTTGGACTGTTTGGTCATTAGTTAGTTTGTCAGGGTCAGTTTGGTCTTAGGAAAAGTGTGGGGTCTATAAATAGCCCCACCCCTCTCTCATTTGTAACAATTATGCTTGAATATTGAATCCAGAAAATTTCCACACCTTCTAGTTCCCTCTCAATATCTCCCTCTCTCTCTCTCTTACTATCACTCTCTCTAAGTGGGTTGTGCCCCCTCTCTCTCTCCTCCCCACCCCAATTTCGAAATTCATTCTCTCTCCTCCCCATTCACCCCTCATTAAGGCCCCTTCCCCTTCCCCATGCACTCATTCAATTCCCCCTCCAACCCCTAGGTGGAAACCCCTTCTCCTAGGCACCTTTCCACTCTCCCAAGCAACCCTCCCTCTCCCCAAGAATGAAAGAACCCTTCCCAAGGCCAAATTTGAATTTCCCTCTCCCTTGGGCTGTGCCCTTTCATCTCCCCACCTCCCTAACCACGCAAGGTCGCACCCCCCCTTCCCCATCCACCAAATAACCCCTTGTTCATGCCCTTCCCCACACCCTCACCTTCATCTATTCTGTCCCTGTTGCAGGTTTCAGAAAAGTAGTGATTTGAAGTAGCAGCCACGACTTCCCCTGAAGGCTCCTGGTGGCATATCTTATATTGCTGGAATCGTCTCCAAGTCTTCTTTCCAACGGTGGTACTCCTGCCTGCATCCGAGTTCGGAGCTGTCCGGAGGAACGTCATCTTCAACGACTGCGCAATCTGTCCCAGACTGAAGGCCAGAGCGATCTTGGAAGCCGTTCAGCGGCCAACCTTGGAGGAATTCGATCACGCTTCCTTCTACAAAATTCTTCTTCGTCTAGTCCTCCATCAGTAGCAGAAGGAACGACGCCAATCGCCTGCCCGAGCTATTTGTTCTGAATTTCTTCGCCGGAGTGTGCAGTCTGCCCCCTGCAGGTCCAGGTTCGACCTGTCTTCACTTCTCCGGCCACCATTCTCCTCTCCGACCTCGGATTGTGGCCCCGTCAATTTCTGCTCGAAGCTACTCCGACCACGATCGCGTCACCGCCAGTTTCGTTCGATTTGGAGTTCGGGAGCGACCGCAGTGCCTTCTGCAATCCACTGTATCAGTTCTGCATCAGTCAGAGGCAGAGTGTTGCTGTCCTGCTCCAGTCGCCGGTCCGATCAGCCCCGAGTTCCAGAGCTTCCCAAAAAATTCAAGCATCATCCTCGGCCAGCTGGGGAACTTTTGGCACTAGTTTTATCAAATTTGGAGCTCGGTTGAGTCCGTGGAAGCATCTTCATCGACAACCTGTTCAGCAAAACTGAAGAGTGGCAGAACCGGCGAAGTTTGGAGAGTCGGTGTTCTCTTCATAATTTCCCCACCCCGCTTGGCCGGCTGAAGGCCCCTCCCTGCGTGGAGGTAATCTTGGTTGTAATAAGTCTAACCCCCACCCCAAGAGCCCCCCTCCTGCGAGAGGTGTAATTCATGTAATAATATTTTCGCAGATTTGAAGCGACACCGACGCGGCTTGCGGGCGCAAACCCTTGCCTCCCCACTCGCCCCCGTCTTCGGCCGGAGTTGGCGTCTTCACGCCGGCTTGGTGAGCCTCGGTCCCCCTTTCCTTGCTGGTCTATATCACTTGCTTAGCTTAGTATTGTTGCTTTGCTGGATCGGACGGAGAGCGAGGGCCCGGCCCAAATTGCCGAACACGTGAGTGTCCATCGCCGGCGAGTTGTGAGCGAGCCATTTCAACCCACACCCATGGTGTGACGGCCGCCCGTGAGTGGGCATCCCTGGCCCAATTGGGGTTCTCCCCAAGCTTGCCAAGCACCGGAGCATCATTGTCCCACCCCGGACCCTCTCCATTATCGTTTAGTTGCCCACGGGCAAAGTGTGCACCAAGTGAGTGAGCCGCTCGAGTGGTATCATCGCCAATTTACTTGCTTGCAACCTTAGGTCCAAGGGTCATATTGTCTTGTGGTCATCACCCCAAGGTGGTGTCACATCACGCGTCCTCCTGATGCGGGGGCCGCTTGCATCTCATTCCGAGGTTCCTCCACCTCTTGATGTAATGAAGGGCTGTCTCATCTGCCCTTTGTTTTGTTGAGTAGAGTTCGGCCACTGTGACCTCCCTCTCTATGACATGGAATCTTTCTCTGAACTTTCTCTGCATATCTGACCAATCACTGATTGACCCGGCCGAGAGGCTAGAGTACCATTCTAATGCGAGCCCTGTCAGTGAGGACCCGAAGAACTTCAGCAAATATGACTCGTCGGTGGCCAGATCACCCATAATGGTCATGTAATATGCAATATGCTCTTTAGGGGATGCTTTCTCGTTGAATTTGTCAAACTTAGGCGGCTTGTTGACCCCCGGGGGAAGTCGTTTAGCCGCATGGTGTTGCGGGTAGGGCACCCGATAGGCATCAAATGCGACATAGTCACCTTCACTTTTCTCTGCGAGCTTCAGCTCGATCATCCTCTCCACCATCATCCGGTTCACGACCGTGGGGTCAACCATTTCTGGATAGAAGTGTGCCGGCTGCAAGTATGGGGTGACCAGGGTGGTCACCTGTGGAGGACGCAGCAGCAGGGGTGTCGGGTGCACCCGAGGGAGCACCGGAGGTAGCAATGGCTGAGGCTGTGGTGGCCGCTGTTGTGCCGTCGCCATGCTTGGCTCTGACGGTTGGGACAGTGTATAGAGTGGTGGAGGGTCGTCACGACGAGCCGCTCCCCGAGATGACTCACCCTGGACTTCGGGTGGTTTAGAAGCCGATGAATGTTCAGTCTTTTCCATCAGCTGCTTCTTCAGAGACTCTATCTCCCGTTGATATTTTTGTAGTAGCATCAGAACTGATGGGTCTATGGTGGTGGGGATACCCTCTGTTGTCTCCCCGGACGTACCCTCAGGCAGGATGTCAAGGAGGACGTCGTCGTCTTCTTCCGCCGTCACCACATTAGCGGTCAAGCCGGGGGCCTTGTCATCCCAGTGGGGATAGACCTGGGACTGTTTCCCTTTAACCATCATCAGAAGCTCTCTTGCTGCTTCTGTTCTGCGGGTAGTCGGCCCCGGCCGTGCGGCCAATTGAGCCAATTCTTGGCGGTCTTCAGGAAGCTCCCCATATTGGTTAGATATACAAGCCATGTTGCAGGTGAAAACCTGCATCCTTCTCTTTTGTTGATAGACCCTCCTACTAGCATGCTGCGGGAAGGTCAGTCTTTCAAACACAGAGATCCTTCTCCTTTCTTCCCGCTCGGGGAAAACTTCATCGGCTTCGATCTCGAAGCCGTCATTATATCCGTTGTCGTCGACTGACGACACCATCATTCTATCTCCCATATTTCCTTCATCTGCCATTGATGGGCAGTAGTCTTCCTCAGTGGCAACTGTCTGCATCAATCGCTGCTGTCCGAGTGAGGGGTTGCCTAAGCCTCGGAAATAATTTCTGACCAAGCAGGTCATCTCTTCTCGACCCCGTTCTTGATGTAGGACGGGGGGTGATTGTCAACCTCCAGCGGGAGGGATATAGGCCAGTCAAGCTCTGTCAGCAGGCTGTTGGAATATTCATCCCGCAGCAGGGACGTTGGCTTGACGGGCCGCAACCAGGAAACTTCTGTGGCGCGGAGGATCCGCAACCACCTCTTCTTCCTTCTTCGGGGGCAAGCCCCTTTCTCTTCTCACTTCCGCCTCATTGTTCACAAGACGACGGCAGATGGGTGTTAGCTGGTGGGCAGGTCGGGTTTGCTTGGGAACCCACACCTGTTTAAACTTCCTCGGCCTGGGTGCCGGGCTTTCCTGGCCATAGTGGCCGGCTTCTTCTATTTCTGCCCTCCTTCTGGCGAGGGCCTGATAGGCATTGTGGACAGGAATGTTGGGGATGACTCGGTCCGGGGTCACCCGTGCAGTGCGTCCGTTGAGGAAGACGCGCATACCTCCAACTAGCATAGATTTCCCGGGCTGAGACAGAGTTCCGGTGATTACAACAGCATTCTTGCGAGCCTGGCGACGCTGGCGTCCTCCAGGGTGTTTGTTGATGACATTGGGGTGGGTCCCACGTATGACGTGGTGCACCAGACAGTTAGCGGCCGGGGCCGGACTTTCGGACAAGTCTTTGCAGCAGGGAACCTTCAGAGGCTCCATTTTCTCTACAGCTTCCTTGATAGGTTCTGGGGCTTCGACCTCCAGCATATCTACAAAGGCTAGCCCCAAAAAGTTGGGGAAGCCCACAGCGGCAGGGAAGCTTCCGAATTCCATGGGTACCGCCAGGTACCCTTGCGCGTGTCCAGCGACAATCGAAAGATCGAAGTCAACGCCAGCTATCCCGTTGATCGTCATTGATCTGCCTGCAAAGACAAACGAAGCAATAATCAGTAGCCTTTGAGAGGGCTTCGAAGCCCAAATATCCCGGCAAAGAGATGAAAGGTGACACTGGTCCCACCGGGCGTGCCAGACTTGTTCGCGACCTTTTCTTTCTTTCGCGGGTCGATCGACCAACTGACTAACTGGTAGTCAAATGATCGATTGACGATGCAGGCGTGCCAGTCACATGAGTGACGAATTTGTGATGCGCTCATTCTGACCCATATCGGGCGAATGTGAGGTTCGGTCGGGACCAGCAGTCCACCATACCATAAAGGCTATGGCGTTAATTACATCCCCCACGAGGAGGGAACACCTTTGATTAATTGCCGAGATAGCGGGTTGTCGAAGCCGAATTAAAAAGAGCTACATGATGATCATGACGAAAGCATGCAAGATGCATACATTTATCGTGCAGAAGATGCATAATTCATGGGATTATGGATCCTCGGTATGTGGCGGAGGACATAGGTCAGAAGACCACCGTCGCGCATAGCGAAGACTTCCGACCAGACGTAATCTAGTTTTCTGTCGACGCCATTTAATATACCCGAGGATCTATGCATGCATGCACACATGGCATTCGTGACTATATTAAGCATGATAATGGAATTCCTAGAAGCAAATGGTAATCGACCACATTTATTACTCCCCATCGAGAAGAGGGAAGGCAACACAAGTGTGATAGCGAAAGCACAATGCTAATGGACATGGTGATGAAGATATAATAAAAGTATAATTTAGGCCCGTTCGGCCCTTCCTTCATTCAATTTATTACCCATTGTGATTTGTTGACGCCAACCCCGAGGGATGAGAATTGCCCGGGGGTAGATGAGCGATTAAAGCAACAAGAGGTTTCAAAACCGGCGCGACCATGTAAGGAAGGTTTATACGGCGCGATAAAGCGTAGGCATAGCATCTTAATCTGGCGCGCTCATCATGAATGTTAATACGGCGCAAAGGCCCTGGGGCGCGCCGGTTTAGGGCGCGCCGGAAAGGTGCAAGCAAAAAGTTTTGAAATATGAGTCTAAGGCTAATCCGGCGCGGGGGGGTACCGCGCCGGATTAGGGCGCGCCGGCTAAGGCTGCGCCGTTCTAGCCTTATTTTTTATGAATTCTGAATCATTTGAGTTTGTTAAGTTTATGTTGAGGGTTTTGAAGTTATTTGGGGCCAATTGTTTATTAGATTGAAGTCCAGAACCCTCCAAGAATGACGTGATAAGCCAGTGCGAGGTTCCTACTCGAGCACCGGGATAATTGGGTCCAGAATGAGTATTTCGTTATGGTTAATTCATTATTAATCTGTCCAAAATTGGACAGCATCTCCCCTGAACCTGAAGAGTTGCAGGGGAGAAGCGGGGTCATGCTCACCTATGGAACAAGCCCCTAAACTGCCAGTCTACACGAAGGCAGCCAGCAAACCCCATTGGATAGGATACCCCGAGGACTAGCCTGCTAGGGGCACCAAGGTTCCATAAGGGAAAGGACAGAGAGATGAAGCCATTGACGATGGGAACAGCACCCCGAGGGCTAGCCTGCGAAGGGTGGATGACCCACAGTGCATGACTTATCCCATATAGGGACTGACCATTAGGAAGATGAAACTCCGAGGGCTAGCCTGCGAGGAGCACATATCCCCGGCCATCATTGGGTCCTGAATTGTTGGGGGCGAGCTCGTTGAGCCAAGACCCCTCTGTTGCTATCTGCTGTGGGCTCAGGGAGAAAGACCTGCCATCGAGGGGTAGGGTTCTCAGTTGCCCAGCAGTTCCGTGAAGCCACGGGGGGAATGTTCCCCTCCCCGGGTGATCGAGACGATGAGAAAACCTCGAAACCATTCAGATGATGATGAATAGGGGTGGTAAATGCATAAGTGAGACAGGCCCGCGGCAGGGGCATATGCTCGAACGATTAGAAAGTGACGCTCAGGGGAGGGACCCTGCACATGATGGAGAGAGGCACGCGCAGAAGCACGGCTCCATCCGAGAAGAAAAGGGGATGCTAGAACCCTTGAATCAAACATGAAGATGAGCGAAAGAGAAGCCCCCGGGCAGGGGTATTTCTGAGCCCACGATTGTTGATTTTATTTTGCCTATCTATCTTTTCTTTGGGGTTTTGAATGATGAAATGACAAGCAAGTAATCAAAGATCTGCTCTTAACCTATGAACATGTGATCATGAACCTAGGCAATCAAAGCTAGCTCTAGCATGGGCATGCTATCTCAATCAAACTAGGCTAAGGAAAAGGAAAACACACGCCGGAGCGTGGAGCAAGGAGTAAATAAAAACACACCACAAGGGGTGGAGCAAGCAAGAAAATAAAAGAGATATGTGATGAATGAGAAAGCTGATGCCCAAGACTAAGGAAAGATGTGATCGCCACCAAAGTAGAAACAAGCAAAAGACCTGTAAATACCTTAGAAATAGGTGGATGAAGCACCCGCCCACGGGAGAGAAAACCAAAGAGAACTTGCAGGTCAGCTAGAAGTAACGGCCAGAACCCTGTGCGTCACTTGAAAGTAACGGCCACCCGATAGACCGCCAGAATAATATGACGCGCCTGCCCCCGACCGTCAGATAACCTGCAGTAGCAAAGTGTAGATTCTTTTAACTCCAACTCTTCCATCCGGCTAGAAGACTTGGGCCTCGTGTTGGTGAACCTGTAAACCTGCCAAAGATGTAGAAGACAAGAACAAAACAACCCAAATTAGCCCTTTCAATAATATAGCATCAATTCTCAAAGAACTTAAGGACATCAAAAGGAAAGGGGATTACCGGGGAGTTTTTGGTTTTTTTAACCCCTCTAGGCGTGTTTAAAAGATGGGGAAGATGTTTAGATGCTTAGAGAACAGTGAAAAACGTGGAGAAAGAGGAGGGACAATGCTTTGATTGAGGAAAAACCAGGGAAGAACTTAAGCATGCAATGATAAACTTGAAAGACTAAAACCAAAGTACTCCCTTGATTATGAGATGGATGAACATGGGAAGCAGTTCCTCTTGGATGAAGATGGCTCCTGAGTTCGACATCACTTCGTCGTGAATTTCAAAACCTCCTCCCTTGGGCCATGAAGTCAAGGGTTCTATTTATAGACCCTCAAACTCTCAGGTCGAGTAGAGGATAATCCAGCAAGATAAAGGGATAACTCTTAGCAAATCCTCGAAGATAATATCACCAAGAGTCCATAGAAACAAACAGAAGGTTCTGAGGATCAGATTTGAAAGAGATATCGTCGATCCAAACCCTTATCTTGACTACGGAGTAGCAGAGAAAAGGCCTGAACTGGCAGGACTCTCTGAAGGAAGTAACGGCTGCACGACAGACCGCCACTTGGAAATAACGCACCAAGGAACATCCGTCACTATCAACCTTATCCTAAAAGATAAGATCAACGGGAAGAAGACCCAACAAGCTGGACTCTTCAAGAAGCAACGGCCAAGGCATAGGGCGTCAGAATGAAACAACGGCTGCACGACAGACCGTTATTATCAATGTGTAATCAAAAAGGATAAGCTTTAAAACGAGGCCTTAAGCCTTAGGACTCTTCAAAGAGTAACGGTCCAGGACCCATCCGTCAGAATGAAACAACGCGCCTAGGACCGACCGTTATTATCAAAATGGAGATCAAAAAGGAATAGAGGCATTGCTAAGATTCATCCAATGAAATAGCCACAAGGAACCATATCCGATCAAGGAGTTAAGACCCAATAAATAGGCTTCAACTAATCAAGAGACTCAATGAAGAGTGAACGACTTGGAGCATCATATAGAATGAATAAGGAGATGACCCGACTTATTGGTCATAAAACGGGTGTCAACAGATGCCCCTCCTTAACGTCCTCTTTGCAGGGGAACGAGCGGAAGTGAAGCGAAAGCGAAATGGAACATGGAGATGAAGCGGAAATGAAGCGGAGTGGATCAAAAAGAGGGTGTTAAGGTAAACGACACCCGTTCTCAACCAACAAGCGATAGTAATTTTCTGGAAAGCTTCAAAACTGATCACAAGGAAATAGCCAACCAAAGGATGCAAGTCTGGAGGAGCTAATAACTAAGGAAAGGAAACACGGCTAGCCGCCGGAGGCAACGGAAAGGAAAAGAGACTAAACTCCAGACAGGAATCTTCAGCCAACCAGATCAAGCGAACAGATCGAAGGAAAACCTTCTAATTCAGAGTGGAAAGATTCTCCTTGTTCGGGATCAAGAACACAGCTATTCACCAACACCGAGACACTTGAACAAATGAAGCTTCAAAATGCTCAAAGAATGCGTATGATGCATGCTGGGCTAAAGGAAAAGAAATCTTCAAAACAAATGCAAAGAAAAGTAAAATATCAAGATACTCGAGAATAATATTGCTAGACCAGAGAAATTAGGGTCAGGACACCATCTGCAACCACGACGTGCAAGATAGAACCATCGTCCCCAAACTTATTCCAATCTAACGGCCTATCCAACGATTAAACATGTGAACTTAGATCATCATCATTTTTGTTTAAGGGGAACATCAGATCCCAGAACACATGAATGACCAGCCGGTTCTCGAGATAATATCGTAAGTATCATATAGTAATGCATTAAGGGATAAGGGACGAGATACAAATACCTGACTTACCTTTCGGACGGATGGTAAAGCTTGATTTCGTTCATAAATTCCTTCATAAAAGATAGGTTAGCCAAAATTAAATATGATCATGAATCAAGGCATAACCATTCGTACGTGCGAGAGGCATCAACAATGAACATCTTGACAGAACATGGAACCATTTTGACATCAAATAGACCGTTTAATTCATCAAGAAACTTGCAAGTTTGTAACGGTCTGATGAAAGGGCGTCACATCAAGTAACGGACCATCCCTAGTCCGTCATAAACCAGGCGGTTCACATTCTTCAATAAAATAGTCCAATTATATGTAACGGTCACATCCAGACGCGTTAGAAGGATGTAACGGCCAGACGATAGACCGTCATATTTCCTGAGCGTTCAAAAAAATAACAACCGAACGGTCGCGGCCATCATTCCACATTCAACAACCCCCAAAACCCCAACCGAGAGAAACCACCGGCGACCACCCTCTCCGCCACCGCCATGACCGGCGATGAGGCACCTCAGGCACCACCACAGAGGAGGGAACGAGGAAAGAGGAAGGCGATACGGCGGCTCCACCGTCGGATTGAACGGGAGATCATCACGCCGAACACGGAAGAAGAACCGAGGAGAAGAGAGCTAAGGGAGAAAGAGAAAGCTCCCACGACTGCAGAGGACCCAGGGGAAGCCCCCCTTGGGTGAAGAGGAACCCAAGGAACCAGAGAAGAAAAGGAAGAGAGGGCAAGACCGCGAGGTAAGCCTCCGCCCTAAATTTTCAAATTTTGATTTTTTTTTACGTTTTTATTATGAATGCATGTGGGATTAAAGGGTAGAAATGGGTCCATGAACCCACTAGGAATGATTGTAGGCCATTTGGCCATAGTGGGCAACCACGGGAGGGCAAAGGAAAAGAGTCCCAATAGCAGACAATGTGCGGTCCAGCCAGCGACCGTCACACGTCTGACGCGCCACCATGAGTGCGTCAGAGACAAGTAACGCCCTACCCTAGGGCCGTTACATCTGCCAGGGATTCAAAACTTATTTTTAGGTTTTCAATTTTGAATTTTTTTTTTGTTTTGATTATATGAATACTTATGCAATGATTTTTATGATGTAATGGACTGACTTGTGATCTAAATGAATACAGGGAAAGCGAAGATCAAGGATCTCCTGGCTGCAGATCCGGGCCGTGTACCAAGCACTGCCGGACTACCAGAGGGAGCGACTGGCGGGCATGGGATTCGCCGAGGTGCTCAGTATCGAGGTGATCCGGATGGACACGCCCCTGCTGTACGCGCTGCACGAGAGGTGGGACCCGATCAGCAGGGCGTTCATCTTCCCGTGGGGCCACATGATCCCCACGCTAGAAGACATAGCGAGGATTACAGGACTGAGAGTCCATGGAGTCACAGTGACCGGATGGACATACGGTGACTACAGGGAGATGGCGCAGCAGCTGCTCGGATTGGACTTGATTAGGCCAGGACAGTCCTCCTCCTAGCTCTCGAGATCAGTACTGCAGGAGAGCCTGGGACTGAGAGGAGCAACGATAGCCGTAGGAGAGCTACCCGAGGAGCATTTGGGCAGAGTGATAGACCAGGTGCGCCCTCGTGTGGCGGCGGAGGCAGGACCTGAGGGAGATCGAGTGCTCAGACGCTTCCTGATGTTGCTATTCGGGAAGCTCCTCTTCGCGACTCGGGTAGACGTCATCAGCTGCAGACTGCTGCCGATGATAGAGCACTTGCACAGAGTTGGGAGATATGCTTGGGGAGCGGCAGTGCTAGCGTTCCTGTTCGAGTCCCTCAGTACGACGGACCGACAGACGATGCTGGGCGGCTTCTCGCCTTTCCTACAGGTAAATGCAATTTAAATGCTCCTATATGCAACAAATGTTTATGCAGGAATGTTACGCCATGTGACTATGCAATTTGACTGGCTTGATTTCTAATAATGCAGATTTGGACCTATATGTACCTCCCGGGCATCGGGAGAGGCGCACTACTCCATCCTGGCCGCATACCGATCGCGAGGCGATGGTCGGTTGCGAGGGACACATGGTCGATCATCAGATTGACCCGGACGATCCAGGACGACCTGGACTCCTTCCCACACACGTCGGTAAGTCCAGAACTCAAAATGATTTCTACATGCTTTTAAATGCTTCTAAATGCTTTTAAATGCTTTTAAATGCTTTTTAAATGCTTCTAAATGCTGATGAATGACTGAATGCTTTAGGTGAGATGGACCCCGTACCGCGGCGAGGGTTACACGGGGCAGCCATGGGTGGAGGCGGCTCTGTCGTACCCGGGACGAGACATCTGGCTGCACTGCATCCACATCATCGAGCCTCTACACTACCGTCTGATCCTGCGGACTCGAGGACTACACCAGCCCGAGGTGACCTTTCCACGCCACAGCGATGACCACCCCGGCATGTCGGCAAGGGGTATTAGTGGCAACATGGATTGGTGCGCCCGGAAGGTGAAGTACGTCCATGACTGGAACAGGTGGGGCCGAGCGGTGAAGGAGCGAGATGAGAGCGACGAAGCATATCTGAAGGCCTTCGCTCGACTCTACGGTGACCGGGTGTACCGAGGTACCCGACGACCGGTATGCAATTCTAAACCTTAAACCTCTTTATATGCAAAAAATGCAATGCTACATGCAAATGACTTACATGCTTTCTAAATGCAGCTAGACCCTGAGGGACGGATAGCCGAGCTGGAGGGATTACTTCACTCCACCATCCAGCAGCGGGACGAGTACCGGACCGCCCTGGAGCTCTTGGTGAGACTCTAAACTTAAACTTAAACTTAAACTTAAACTTAAACTTAAATGGTTATGCTTATGAAATGCTTACTGAGATTAATCATGACAATGCAGCGGGCCGAGGGAGCCCAGCGAGCTGGACCGGATGCCCCATCGTCTTCCTCTCAGCCTGCGGGAGGTAGGGCAGAGCAGGACGCCGAGTTCGCTCGGGCGGTTGCCCGGGCCGAGGAGGCGGAGGCCACCCTCGCAGAGCGGGTAAGATGCTAAAAATGCTTATGCTCATGATGATGCCACTTAAATGCCTTATGATTAACTATATGAAATGCAATCTACAGGCGAGAGAGCTAGCCGCAGTGGTGGCCGAGGCTAGACAGGCTCGATTGGAGGCAGAGCGTCTCCAAGCAGAGATAGAGAGAAGCCGGGCTGAGACTGAACGGGCCCGAGCAGAGACAGAGCTAGCACGGGCAGAGACGACCCAGCTGAGAGCGGAGACCCCGCGACGCTTGGATGACGCAGATGTGGAGCAACTTCGGACGGAGCTAGCTCGGTCACAAGCTGAGGTGGAGAGACTCCTGATCGGGACGGCGGACTTGGATCGCTACCGGGCCGAGGCACGGGACACGCCACGTCAGATCTTTACGCTGAAGATCGAGCTGCGAACGCTGGAGCGGACGGTCCGGATGATGGGCCGGGGACCGGAGCGGAGTGCCTCCCAAAGTGGGGCACGGAGGAGTGCTGCCCCGAGCGGCTCGATAGGGGACTTTCTTGCCAGCTCCTCGGGTCAACGGCGGAATGAGAGGGCAGAGAGAGGACAGCAGGAGGAGAGTGCTTCCATAGCACCGCCAGCAAGGAAGCCGGAGGGTGGAGATGAGGAGGGCGGCCCGGCGGACAAGCCGGCCGAATGATGCATTTCTTTTTTATTTTTGTACATGACTATATATATAGAAGAATGAAATTCTTTTTTGGCATTTTTGTTTTGTTTCATGAGTGTGAATGAATAAAGATGCAGGAATGAATGAGTGAGCGAATGGTTTAGCAGGTTTGAATGTGACTGCAGAAATGAATGATCGATTCAGATGATTTGAGTGCGAGAGATGGGTGTGAATGTACGAATGCATGTATGCGGAAAAAAGGAGTGTGTATGAGAATGCGTGGATGATGAATGAGTTGTAGAACGTGTGAAAGACCGCCACGTCTAACACAAGGGCAGGAAGAAATTACCTGAATTCAGCAGTAGAGAAAGTAACGGTCTAGGGTCAGACCGTCATAATCAAATAACGCACTGGTTGAAGGGCGTTATACACAACAGAGGCCAAATTTGTAATCTGAGCTGCAGGAAAAGCGACGGTCCACCTCTGGTGCGTCAGAGGGAAATAACGGCCAATGCTAGACCGTTGATCATGGCAGAACGATGGGTTGTCAGGGCAACTAGCAGAAAATGCGACGGCCGAAGGCTGGCACGTCGGGGTGAAATAACGGTCATAACAAAGACCGTCGGGAAAATTTGGACCCAAAAGTTAACATCTGAACGACCGAGAGTGTAACGGATCATGGTCCACGCGTTACAAGATAAAGACGGCCAAAGACTAGACCGTTAAGCTTCACAGAACAGGGTCGGGCCAAATCAAACCCACAGGAAATACGACGGCCTAAGGATGGCGCGTTAGAGACAAATAACGGCCCCACGATAGACCGTTAGAGACTGAGTTGTGTTCCGAGACGGATTGAGCCGTGAGAGCCTAAACCCGAGATTTAGCCATCTAATCCCTTACTAGAACTTATCTAGATTGAAGATAAAGCCTTCCAACTCAAGTCTTATCCTTTCAAAGCCAAAATTAAACCTTTAAAACTTGGAAACTCAACCAAAATCGTAGCTTTGCTGAAAACCTCTGCTTTAGGGTTGAAGAACCTCTCCTAAGGGCAGAAATCAAGATGAAGAGAAGCTTCGAGGTGATGGCTATGGAGGAGAAGGTCTACACCGGACCTAAAGCTGCCAGAAAAGAACATGGAGAGCTCCAACGGTTGACGTCAATTCCCAAGCACTTAAGCTCCAATGTTCAAAGGGTGGTAAGTTCCTCAACAACACATCCAAGTTCAGAAAATTCTGCACTTCAATTCTTTTTATGACTTCTTCTTCTCCTTCTTTCTTCAAGCCTCTTCCTGGTCCAAGATGCTACTCTAATCTGAAGTGGGTGGCTCCCATGGTAAAAGCACTCCCTATAGAAGTCACATCCATCCTTAAAGCTTGGCACCTTCAACCACTCTTGGTTTTAGGTAAAAATTTCCAGAAATTATCCTTAGATTGGCCAAGTATTTCAGCTCTTGTAGAACTATGGCATCCACAAACTCATACTTTCATCTTCCCTTCCTTCGAAGCAACAGTCCTATTAGAAGAGGTAGAGACCTACCTAGCCCTTCCTAAGACTAAGGCGGGGGATGAAGACCGGGTTTGCTACACAATAGAGCCTATCGACCCATCCTTGATCTTGAGTGATTTTATTCATAACCCAAAGGACGTGAGGACCATGATCAGCCCACACCACATTCATTTGATACCCTTGGCACAGTGGATAGTGTCTCATTGTAAAAACAAGTGGGAGAGACACGAGGCAATAGCCAAGGCGGTGGTGGTTTGCTTATGCGGAGTCTTCCTTTTCACTACGACCGACCACCTTCTAGACACCCAAAATCTTAGCATTATTAGCGGGCTGTGGCGGGGAATGTCCATCTCTCAAGCGATCCTTTCATACCTTTATAAAGGACTCAGCTCGGCTTGCCTAGGAGGACTTCTGTTTGGCTCCATGATACTCCTTGAGTGCTGGATGGGAGTGAGAGTCAAATTCTAACACAAGGAGGACCTAACTTCAACTAGCCGAATCTTCGGGAGCCACCCTCTCTTCTTCATTGGAGGGGCATTTGGATACTCTTCTCAGGTTGAATGTAGGACGGCGGATAAGAAAACGCAGGATGAATGGTGCCTCTTCTTCAACACTTTGCCAATAGACAAGTTCAATATGCGACCAAGAATCCTTCGGAGCACTCTTCTCAAAATACCGTGGCGTCAAGGCCTGGACCTCCAACTAGTGGGGAACACCATCATGGCGATCTACAACCCGCACCGGTGCCATCTTCAGATCGGTCTTCCAAGAACCCAAGCTCCTGCACTATCACACAACCCTCCCCTTCTACCTAGGAAGATGGGGACCGAGGAAGATGAAAGAGCAGTACGGAACGCGCTGACCATGTGGGAGATCAGCAAGGTGCGCCCGTGGCAAGCAGAAGTAGAAGAGAACGACGAAGCACGCCGTAATTACGTGAAAGAGCTGAGAAGAATCCGCCCTCTTGCGGATAGAAAACTGAATGTACCTTGATTTTCTTTTGTTCATGAGAGATATTGTTTGTAATTAACAATCAAAGCAGGAATTTTTATGAACTCATGTTTTATTAAGTTTGCTTGAATGAGATGAGACTGGCTTAGTTGAATGAGCATAAGTTTTGTGGGTTGATTGGCTAGAATGATGTGAAGAGGCAGAGCCTCTGGAGAATGTAACGGATGGGCAGTGGACCGCCATAGAGAAACGACGGTCTAATGAGGAGCCGTCAGAATGAAAGCCTTATTAATCCTGTTCTCTGAAGCAAGTAACGGGTGGGAGATGGGCCGTTATAGAAACGACGGTATGGACCAGGCCGTCAGAGGAACAATGTTTGAAAGACTAAAAAGCCCACACCTGAAGGGAATTAACGGTTAAGGGGGGGACCGTTAAATGACTGTGACGGTCGTACACTGATGCGTCACATCCTGCGTAGTTGCAATCCTGCATTTGAACCTGTTGTTTGCACATGCTAAGACATGAAACAAGTTAGATCTGTTCTTAGACTCAACCCCTTGCCTTGAAGCAAGTTAGATAATGACCGTTTCTTGATATTTGGTCAAGGGGTGGAGCCTTATTAAATAGGCGGAATAAAAATGCAATGCACGCTATGCACATGATGGAGTTTTGGAAAAACATCTGATTTTTGTGGGATTTTCACGGATGTTTGTTTTTTTTGGATTTTGGAAATATTTGGTGTTTTTGGATTTTGAAAATACTTGATGTTTTTGGATTTTGAAAATATTTGATGTTTTTGGATTTTGAAAATATTTGATGTTTTTGGATTTTGAAAATATTTGATGTTTTTTTTGGATTTTGAAAATATTTGATGTTTCCCCTAGCAACGCGAACCCTTCCTTGTTCAGAATCAGGAGTCCCGAGGTTGGCGTGTAACATGGGTGACAATCCTTGGCCAAGGCCCAATTCACATGACGGTGTTTCTACCAAGGCCATACCCAGGGTACTAATCTTGGTCCTAAAAAAGAAAAAAAGGAACACGGGGGTAAGCTTAGGCCAGATATGGATGTTTTTAGGACTTGATTTCCTCACCGTACAACCCTGTTAGAGATTTGGTCTGTTGCGCCGGGGCTTTGTGTCCGTCATCGAACCTTTGTCCACTCTAGGCATGCATTCGACTGGGCTCATGACGTCCCGCGGGGAACTATACTGCCACTCTTGTCATGCTTAGCTTTTCTGTTCTTGCATTCCTGGAGCTTTGGAGTTCAGAATCGGTAGACTTTTGAGATGATGCTTTTGATTTTATCACAGAGATTGCCCCTTTTATTTTCCTTTCTTTTCTTGTGGCGTCAGGTCATAACGGACCTGCCCCTATTTGAGACCTCCTCTCGTTAGGGTGTTTGGATTGGTTGTCGCCTCCTTATTCACTTCTTGCCCCTGGATTCAGCCGAAGAATGAAGCGGACAGGGACTTCGATTTTCCCCTAAAGCATGGCCGAGGAGAAACGGTGTCTTTTAGAATCGGAAAACCTGACCAGGGATGTCGTGTAGTGTGTGATTGCCTTACTCGGGACCCTTCTTTGAACAGGAAGGAGCATCCTGCTGCCGGGGAAGCACATGGCTTAGACTCTAAGGAAAGAAACGCTTAAGATACAACCCATTCCACGGGTGAGAGAGCTCCTCACCTTCCGCGTTTACTAGGCGATAAGCATTCCCTGGATAAGCTTCTTTTACGACAAACGGTCCTTCCCAGTTAGGTTGTAATTTAGACCTTGGACCTGCAGACGGAATGAATTTGCGTTTCAAAACCATATCACCTTTTAGAAACTTACGTTCGATCACCTTCTTTTGAAAATAACGCGAAACCCTCTTTTGATAGACGGATACGTGATCGGCCGCATTCATCCTCTTTTCATCTAAGAGTTCCAACTGGACCAGCAACGCCTCTCGACGTTCATCGAGATTAAGTTCCTTATCAAGCTGCACTCTAAGTGAAGGGATCAAGATCTCATATGGGAGCACCGCCTCCATCCCGTAGGTAAGAGAATAGGGAGTTTGTCCCGTAGGAGTACGGACGGAGGTGCGGTAAGCCCACAGAGCTTCTACTAATCTTTCCGGCCAATCAGAAAACTTATGAGCTTCGCATGTTTTCTTGATGATTTTAAGAAGGGTTTTATTAGTGGCCTCGGCTTGGCCGTTGCCTTGAGGATAATATGGAGATGAATGATGCAATGCAATATTGAACTTCTTACAGAGGTCCTTAAGCTCTTGAGAGACGAACTGGGGTCCGTTGTCGGTGATGATGCTGCTTGGCACTCCGAACCGCGAGATGATATTCTTCATGATGAAGCGGCACACCGTTGTAGCTTTGATCTCTGCGTACGCCTCGGCTTCGGCCCATTTTGTGAAGTACTCAGTGGCGATAAGATTAAAGGATTTCTGCTTGATCTGAGAATTAGGATCACCGAGCGGGCCGACAACGTCGAAAGCCCACATAGAGAATGGCCAAGGAGCAGTCATGGGATGGAGAGATGAAGCAGGAGAATGGATTTTATCAGCATGGAGTTGGCACTTAAGACACCTCCGGACGTAGAGGGAGCAATCTTCCTCTAGAGTGGGCCAGTAGTAGCCCTGCCTAAGGATCTTCTTCGCTAGAGCCTGGCCATTGACATGACCCCCACACTCACTAGAATGGGCTGCTTCAGCCACCTTCCAAGCTTCAACATCATCTAAGCATCTCATGAGCATTCCGTTAGTAGCGCGCCTGTACAGTTCTCCTGCAACAATGGTGTACCTTGCGGCGGCTCTTCTGATTGACTTGCGTTGCTCAGCTGTTGCCCCTTCTGGGAACGACCCCTCTTTGTAAAACAACTCGATTTCATGATACCAAGGTAATTCCTCTTCGTCCAGAATCTCCTCTAGCTCTGCTAATGAAACTTCCTTGAGATCTTCCTTCTCAGCCTTCGCCTCTACGGATTTCCTAAGGTTGAGGTACCAAGGATCCTGAAGAGAGGGTGCGTCCAATCTCTGGACGACGATAGTCTCAGTATTCCGACTGAGAGGGAAGGATAGGGAGGAAGCAAGAGATGCCAGAGCATCTGCTAGAATGTTCTGAGAACGGGGAGTGTGGATATAGATCAGCTTACGGAATTGCCTAGCGAGAAGCGTGACCAAATCTTGATAAGGTTTGAGCTTGGGGTCACGAGTACGGTAAGTGGACAGAACTTGCCGTAGGACGAGCTGAGAGTCTCCTATGATGTTCAAATAACGCGCGCCTAGGAGATAGGCGTGCTTCAAGCCGGCCAGGAGAGCCTCATACTCAGCGATGTTGTTGGTAGCAGGAAACCGAAGTTGATAAGCAAAGGGAATGGTTACCCCCTCCGGGGTAAGCAGAACAGCACCGATCCCTCGGCCTTGAGAGTTGAGTGCACCGTCGAAGTGGAGAGACCAGAAGGGGTGATGAGAGATAACAGAAAGATGCTCATCAGGGAAATCGTCCTGAATGGAATCGGTGTGAGGGATGGGGAGATGGGCAAGATGCTCGGCAATGGCATATCCTTTGACTGCCTTCTGAACAACAAAGGTGATGTCGAACTGAGAGAGGAAGCTCTGCCAGCGAGCTAACCTACTAGAAAGGACAGGCTTTTCTAAGAGATAGCGGATCGGGTCCATTCTAGAGATCAACCTAACTGGGTGGGCAAGAAAGTAGTGTTTCAGCTTCTGAGCTACCCACACTAAGGCGGCACAAGTCTTCTCCATAGCGCTGTATCTGGATTCAGCTGGATTAAACAACCGAGAAGGTAGTAAGCAGCCCGCTCTTTCCCTTCATCATCTACTTGTGCTAAGACCGCCCCTAAGGAGTCCTCAATGACCGAGATGTATAGGATTAGGGGTTTCCCAGGGACAGGAGGTTGCAGAACCGGGGGATTGGATAGATATTCCTTGAGGTCCTCATAGGCCTTCTGACAATCTTCATTCCATTCGAACTTGACCCCCGCTTAAGCAATTCATAAAACGGACGGCACCTTTGAGAATGCTGGGATATGAATCTTCTGATAAATTGTAATCTACCAATCAATCCTCGAAGTTCCGTAATGTTCTTTGGCGGAGGCATGTCCATGACGGCCTGTGCTTTATTAGGATCAATCTGGATCCCCCGTTTGCTTACTATGAACCCTAGCAGCTTCCCTGAGGAGACTCCGAATACGCACTTCTTCGGATTCATCTTGAGCTTGTACTCCCTGGCTCTCTGCAGCACCTTAGCCAGGATAGAGGGGTGTTCTTCCTTAGTTCTTGACTTCACCAGGATGTCATCCACGTAAGCTTCCATATAGATATGCATCATGTCGTGGAAGATGGCCATCATCGCCCTTTGATAGGTGGCACCTGCGTTCTTCAGACCGAATGGCATAACCACATAACAATACGTGCCCCAGGGCGTGGTGAAGGAAGTTTTCTCTTGATCTTCCGGAGCGAGACGGATCTGATTGTAGCCCGAGTATCCATCCATGAATGATAGAGCTTCATACCCGGCTGTATTATCCACTAGGACGTCTATATGGGGTAGCGGGAAATCATCTTTGGGACATGCTTTGTTAAGATCCCTGAAGTCAATGCATATGCGCACTTTTCCATCTTTCTTAAGAACAGGGACTATGTTTGCCACCCACTGAGGATATAAAACAACTCTGATGAATCTGGCTTTGTATAGCTTGTCGACCTCTTCCTTGATCCTCAAGGCCATGTGGGGGTGAAATCTTCTTGACCTTTGTTTCACAGGTGTTGCCCCTGGTTTAAGCACGAGTCGATGTTCCACTAAAGAGGGGTCAAGACCTGGCATGTCCTCGTAAGACCAGGCGAAGGAATCGCTATACTCCCTTAGTACCTTAATCAATTCCTCTTCTACTTGTGAAGGGAGATTAGCAGCAATCATGATGGGCCTTGGGTCTTCTTCGGTTCCCAAGTTGATTTCCTTTGTAGGTTCGTCCACCGACGTCGACGGCTCGTCGAATCTTTTCAATCCTTGTGCGTATAGGTCGGCGGTGTCATCTACATTGCTGTCCTCATCAATTGGATCCTTTTCATCCAAGATCTCGTAGACGCCTAATCCGTCATCGCTCCATACCCCTTCTATTTCCTCTTCATCTTCAATCACAATTGCCGTGGCGACGAATTCCGGGCACTTCAAAAGAGCATGGCATCGCTGAGCTAAATCTTGCAAGAACCTATCAGGAACAGATCGGGATGGATGCGCAAGCGAGCGCGGCTTAGAAGAGGAAGGGTTGGACGACCTAGAACAAGACCCTACTTCTCTAGACCTAACCGACTCTACTTCCCTAGACTCGACGGACCCTAATCCTAACCTAGGAGAGAGGAAGCCTAGTGGAAGGGAAGGAGCAGGGGACTCGTGCCCCTGGGAGGAGGATGGCGACAGGATAGCGTAATCTTCCACTGAAATCTCCGTTTCAAATTTGACGTTTTTTTTTGGAGATCAGCGGAGACTACACAGCAAGATGGAGGAGGTGGGAGCTGCATAGGGAACAGCTCGGGGAAAATGCAGTCAAAGAAAGGATCGGAAGAAGAGAACCACATCTCGTGGAGTTGGGCGTTGG
Organism: Amorphophallus konjac; assembly: GCA_022559845.1. Classification (NCBI taxonomy): domain Eukaryota; kingdom Viridiplantae; phylum Streptophyta; class Magnoliopsida; order Alismatales; family Araceae; genus Amorphophallus; species Amorphophallus konjac. The sequence goes on from JAHNEJ010001960.1 coordinate 87,505, forward strand.
GAGGAGGAGGAGTGAAGAGAGTGGATAGATCAATGGGTGGGCACCTCCCGCAAGCACAAGGAACAAATAGAATCTCGGGTGGATCAATGAAAGATGGATCTATTATGATGGGAGGAAGGCGGGGTATGAAGTCCCCTTGCTGGAAAATAGCTTGAAAGCATGAGGGAGACCAAGAAAAGACAATTGGAGAGCTCCCCTCCTTCTGTAAATCAACAACAGGCCGCTTCTTCGGCCTCCACTGCACAAGCCGAACCTCTTGTTGCTTTTGACATTCTTCCTCATGAAAGAGCCCCTGCAAGGCCTGACCATAGTCGAGCATATCATCATCTGACCCTCCCGGCAATGGGGGCGGGTTGGTAATCGGACAGACTGCATCTCTTTCTGGCTGAACTGGTCTTGAAGCTAATGTACCGGGCTGGAGAGGCCCTCTGACAAAATGCTGGCGATAATCCCAGGTGAGTGGCCCAGAATCACCCATCATAGATAATGCAGTCTCTCGGTAACCGAGACCTCTCCTGCCCATCTTTCTTCCCTTGGGTATGGGCTTGGTCATTCCTTGTAATTGCACACCGAGGCCTCTCCCCGGTTGATAGCCCAGTTTCAGTATGATGTTCCAGCCCTTGGAATCTCGAATCTGCGGCTTCACTTTGATGTTGACTGGAGTAGCGGCGGGCTTGGGAGATGCATACGCCCAGGGGAAGTTCAAGTCCAGCACTGATATAACGGGCCGGCTGCTTGGCCAAAGTGTGGGAAGAACCTGCTCTGATATGGCCTTAACTGTCTGCACCGCGGACAAGCTTTTAACTTTGACGACCCTCCCTTGGAAGGGGAATTTGACGCACTGATGTGCGGTGGAGGGCACGGCACCGAGTGTATCAATCCACGGACGACCCAGGATAGCCTTGAACATAGGGTCGATATCGAGCACATAGAATTCCACGGCCATTGTAAGGGGCCCGAGCTCTGCCTGAATGGTGATCACCCCGTGACACGCTCGCCTCGAGTTGTCATATGCTGCTATAGTGGTGGGGGTAGGCCGTAGTAACTCTTCAGATATGTTGCACGCTCGGAGGGTGCTAAGTGGACAAACATTAATTGAAGCCCCTGTGTCAACCAGCGCTGCTTCAATGCTGACTTTGTTCAGAGTGATTGTAATGCAGAGCGGCATTTGCCGAGCTTCCGGAGGTGCTAGCTCAGTTTCTGAAAATGTAATTGCCGGCCCTTTGGAGATGGTTGCTAGTGCGGTCGGTAAGCTGTCGACTGCCATATCTTCACTGACCATTACCTTCTGTAAAAAGTCTCTTAGTGCATCCTGATGAAGGGTAGACCTTTTGATCAGCTCTAGCACAGATATTTTAGCGGGCACCCGGTCTAGATGATGTAACAAGTCATATTGAGTACCTGGCAGCGGTTCAGTTTCTTCTTGCTCGGCCGTTGGCTGGGAGGACTGGGGATTAGAAGTAGTGGGGTAATTCCGATGGAACATCTTCCCGCTCCTCAGAGAACAATTCGCCGCGGCATCTGAAGATAGTATGATGGGCCCTGCGGGGTGGATGAATGGAACAGGTGGTGCGGGGGAGACGGTTTGGTGGAGCGTAAGGTTGGTGGTGGTAGTGGGTGGTGAGCGGATGATGGGCGAAGGGTTGGTGGAAGGCAGGGTGGTGATGAGTGTCGATGCGGGTGGAGGGAAGGCTAGTGGAAGGGTAAGGATGGATGAAGGGTTGGATGGTGGTGTGATGACGGTGACGGGGTTGAGTGGTGGAGGGCATGATGGAACGGTGGGTGGTAAGGAATTTGCTGAAGCGGGTGTAATTGGGAGGATGAATGGAGGGGATGTTGGGTGTGCAGGAAGGACGAAGGAGGGAGTGAGAGGATTGCGGTGGTTATGGTGGAGGGCCATGACTTGTGGTGTGGCACTGTCATCATCAAAAGACGACCCGGCATTGGGGGCCGGTGGTTGGACCACGTTTACTTGTGCTGGTGCTGGCGGCTGCTGCTGAGGAGCGGGTGGGTGGTTCGACATCGGATTCTGATGGATGCCCAGGTCCTGTACTTGCTGTGGTTGCTGTGGTTGCTGTTGGTAGCTGCTGCGGCTGCGGTGCCTGTTGCTGCTGCACTTGCGGCCTCGGCTGCTGCCCTCTTTTCTCCTTGATCTCAACAATGGCCCGATGCATTGCGGCCCAATCTATCCTTTGCCCTTCATGGAGATCATATACCAGATCCCGGAACTGGAAACATCCTTCTATGGTATGGCCCGGCTGCCTATGGAACATACAATATTTAGTCTGATCAACGGCTGGGTTCCAAGTAGGCCGTTCTGGAGGAAGTTGGATCGCATTCACTGACATGAGGGCGGAGAAGATATCTGTAAGTGTCTCTGGCAATGGAGGGTATTGAGCTCTCCTGGGAGCCGGGCGCTTGCTGTTAGGGTTGTTGTTATAGCCGTTAGGTGGAGGGACATTGTGGTATTGCGGAGGTGGTGGTTGTTGTGGATTGGTGAAGGCATTTTGTGGAGTGACAAAGGTAGGCGGAGGGTTTTGTGGGGTTGCCTGGAAGTTTTGTGGAGCGGGGTTTTGGGAATTGCGGGGGTTTTGGGGGAAGCGGAATGGTGCGGCCTGGAATGGGAAGGCAACGGCTTGCACTTGTTCATTTGTCTGGACCCCCTCGGTAACCGGCCCTTGTGGCTTCTTGTGGTACTTGGGCTTTTGGTTTTCAAATAAAGAGTGGATGGGGGAATCCTTAAACTGGGTCTGGATGAAGCGCGCCCGGCTGTAGAGCTGATGCATGTTGGCTATGTCATTCATTGCCAGGATGTTCCGGAAGGTTGGAGTAGCATTTGAAATCAACAGCTTGACCTTCTCTTCCTCCGGGATGTGGCCAGGCACTCTAGCGGCCATCTGTCTCCACCTGTCTGCATAAGTGGCAAATTCCTCGTCTGGCTTCATCTTCTCGGCCACCAGATCTGTGAACGAGTATTCTGGGCCGACCCTGTCTTGGAACCGCTGGATGAACTTGTCCTTGACTACCTTGAAACTCTCAGCCTCTTCCAGTGGTAGAGAATAGAACCATTCCAGAGCAACACCATCTAAAGATCGGCGGAATAAATACGCCATAAGGCGATCATCATACTGGAATTGCGCCGATTCATATAGAAAATCCCTCACATGAATAAAGGGATTGCTGTTCCCGTCGTACTTGCGGTAGTTGGGGAGCTCTGATTGAGGAGGGAATCGGATATTCTGGAAGCTTGGAACAGGAATATCGGCCAAAGATTGTGGGCCAACCCGCTTCTGGAGGAAATCGAGTTGCTGCTGCATGGCGGCCCACTTGTCGAGCAAGTCCTGCTCTCGGGAGGGAGCAGGGGCGGTGAAAGATGCTGATTGAATGTGAGGAGCAGATGGAACGGTTGTGGCAGAAGGTGGGTGCCCACAGGAAGGAGTGGAGGGATAAACAGTAGAGATGGGGGGCCCGTAAGAAGGATATTGGGCATAAGCTTGACCCGGATTAGGATAAGCTTGGGCCGCCCCTTGCTGAGAGCGTAAGAAGTCGGAAGGGCCCATGAGAACTTGCGGAGCTACCGGAGTAGATATGTGATGATCCATTTGAACAAAAGAAGGGATGGGCGACTTTCCCTTATCGAAAGATTGTTGGGCCGAATTGGAAGACTGGCCCGTTTCCATGCCCGTGAAAGTGATGGTCCGTGGTTGGACCGGAGTAAGATCAATTGGAATGGGCTGAACGGGGAGCCCAACAGTGGAAGGATTGGATTGATTTTGGATGATGGTAGAAGGAGATGCGTTGGACCCTTGCATGGTCTGATAAAGAACTTGGAGTTGGGCCGGATCCAATTGGGCCATCATCTGAAGGACGGAGCCCGCGGAAGGAGTGGAGAAAGAAGGGGTAGCTTGACCACCTTCCATAGAAGTGGAGGACGGAAGAGGGGTAGTCCCCTCCCCGGAGGAAAAGGTAACAACCCTAGGAGGGTTCTCAAGGAGCCCTTGAGGAAGGGAGTCCTCTTGGGAGCGGGGAGGATTAAAGGATGCCATGGTGGACTCGAAAAGAGGATTGGAATAGAATGTGAAGAAGGAATTGACTTGAGGAGATGACCCGGACGAACGAAAACAACTCCACATGCAACGGACAACCTTGACAAATGCAAAAACCAACACAACCAATCACACAATGAGTAATCAAACTTAGATGATTCTGATAAGATGCAAGTGATAAAAGATGAAGGCACTCAAAGGCAACCAAGTTGTTTAAGATGATGCAACCCAATTCTTGTGATTCCTCCTTCGGAACTTTAGTGAATTGATTAATATGTGCTCTCAACAATAGGTTCCTAGTAGGAGATGGGTATGAGACTTGGTTTGACTCTAAGTGTAATCACTCCTTCACTTATGCAACCCTAGACACGGGGTGGGAAAGGTACAACCAGCCCGGCGTCCGTGTGGGAATCCACGGCTCGCGGGGACTTATGGAGGTCCCTGGTGTGATTTCCTAGTCGGCCCCAAGGAATATGGAGACGAGAGGTCCTCACAACAAGGTAGGAAAATGCAATCTAAGATATGACAAGATGAATGACCCTATGTGCACCGGAGTGCATGCAAAGTCTAGCCTAAAATCTAGCAATCAATGATGCACACAATGATATGAATATATGAACAAAGCAAGGAGAAAGTCAGGTATCACCCAAGCACCAAATCACAGCAGAAACTGCGGAAGTAAATGCACCTCGGATGCGTACCTGCCTGGAGTATGACGGTCAAGGATCCCTGCGTCAGAATACAATAACGGTCGAAGGCCAGACCGCCAGAAATAATATAACGCAGGGAGATGGGTCCGTCAAATGAGCCAGAGCCAAAATCGGACAGAAATAACAGGAAAACCCGTGGAAGCTCACACAGCAGAACAAAAGTGGCGGTCTAATGCCCCTGCGTCAGAGGTCTGTAGCGCAGGGACACAGGGCCGTCAGAATACTCAGAAAACCAGAATCAGCAAGAATAAGAGAGAAATCCAAGGGAAACCAAATAGGCAGATGATGGCAGGTTCAAACAGGAATCAAAAGCACGATTGGCACAAGTTGTCCCACCGTGATCGCCAAAAAATTATCTGTTGATTTTATTTTGCCTATCTATCTTTTCTTTGGGGTTTTGAATGATGAAATGACAAGCAAGTAATCAAAGATCTGCTCTTAACCTATGAACATGTGATCATGAACCTAGGCAATCAAAGCTAGCTCTAGCATGGGCATGCTATCTCAATCAAACTAGGCTAAGGAAAAGGAAAACACACGCCGGAGCGTGGAGCAAGGAGTAAATAAAAACACACCACAAGGGGTGGAGCAAGCAAGAAAATAAAAGAGATATGTGATGAATGAGAAAGCTGATGCCCAAGACTAAGGAAAGATGTGATCGCCACCAAAGTAAAAACAAGCAAAAGACCTGTAAATACCTTGGAAATAGGTGGATGAAGCACCCGCCCACGGGAGAGAAAACCAAAGAGAACCTGCAGGTCAGCTAGAAGTAACGGCTAGAACCCTGTGCGTCACTTGAAAGTAACGGCCACCCGATAGACCGCCAGAATAATATGACGCGCCTGCACCAGACCGTCAGATAACCTGCAGTAGCAAAGTGTAGATTCTTTTAACTCCAACTCTTCCAGCCGGCTAGAAGACTTGGGCCTCGTGTTGGTGAACCTGTAAACCTGCCAAAGATGTAGAAGACAAGAACAAAACAACCCAAATTAGCCCTTTCAATAATATAGCATCAATTCTCAAAGAACTTAAGGACATCAAAAGGAGAGGGGATTACCGGGGAGTTTTTGGTTTTTTAACCCCTCTGGGCGTTTTTAAAAGATGGGGAAGATGTTTGGATGCTTAGAGAACAGTGAAAAACGTGGAGAAAGAGGAGGGACAATGCTTTGATTGAGGAAAAACCAGGGAAGAACTTAAGCATGCAATGATGAACTTGAAAGACTAAAACCAAAGTACTCCCTTGATTATGAGATGGATGAACGTGGGAAGCAGTTCCTCTTGGATGAAGATGGCTCCTGAGTTCGGCAGCACTTCGTCGTGAATTTCAAACCTCCTCCTTGGGCCATGAAGTCAAGGGTTCTATTTATAGACCCTCAAACTCTCAGGTCGAGTAGAGGATAATCCAGCAAGATAAAGGGATAACTCTTAGCAAATCCTCGAAGATAATATCACCAAGAGTCCATAGAAACAAACAGAAGGTTCTGAGGATCAGATTTGAAAGAGATATCGTCAATCCAAACCCTTATCTCGACTACGGAGTAGCAGAGAAAAGGCCTGAACTGGCAGGACTCTCTGAAGGAAGTAACGGCCGCACGACAGACCGCCACTTGAAAATAACGCACCAAGGAACATCCGTCACTATCAACCTTATCCTAAAAGATAAGATCAACGGGAAGAAGACCCAACAAGCTGGACTCTTCAAGAAGCAACGGCCAAGGCATAGGGCGTCAGAATGAAACAACGGCTGCACGACAGACCGTTATTATCAATGTGTAATCAAAAAGGATAAGCTTTAAAATGAGGTCTTAAGCCTTAGGACTCTTCAAAGAGTAACGGTCTAGGACCCATCCGTAAGAATGAAACAACGCGCCTAGGACCGACCGTTATTATCAAAATGGAGATCAAAAAAGGAGTAGAGGCATTGCTAAGATTCATCCAATGAAATAGCCACAAGGAACCATATCCGATCAAGGAGTTAAGACCCAAGAAATAGGCTTCAACTAATCAAGAGACTCAATGAAGAGTGAACGACTTGGAGCATCATATAGAATGAATAAGGAGATGACCCGACTTATTGGTCATAAAACGGGTGTCAACAACGATGACTCGGGGCATGCTAGGAACTTCAGGGAAAGCGGAACCAGAGAACGATGCAAAGAAAGCCTCATACGCACGCATTCGCATACATAAGAAAGGGGAGGTGAAGATCATTCATTCGACCCGTTAATCCCAACATTCAGTATATATATATATATATATTACCATCCCAGAAACGGGAATGGCTCAGCATTTACATAATCAGAACATGGCACCAGCACCATTGCTCGGTCGCCGTTCGCCGGTAGCAGAGGCAAGGGGATATGCAGAGGGGGGGAGAAGAATCGGCTCATATCATCGCTGCTCCTTCCCCCCCTCGCTTACATTCGATGGGCAGAAACTTCAGAAGAAGGAATCTACAGAAAGCGGAAAGAGGACCGGCACCGGCGCCCACCTGTTCTTGGAACAGGGTATCGGGGAGGAGGAAGACGATCGGCGGAAGCTTCTATGAAGGAACCCTACTCCCTCTCGGCTCCCTTTCTTTTCTTTCTTCCCGAAAGCCATCTTCCTTTTTTCTTCTCTTCCCACTTGATCCCCCCTCCTTCTCGTTTTCTTTTTCTCGAACAGCCATATATATATAGGGGCATGAGTTCGAATGTTAAACCGGCGTGGGATTGGCGCGCCTGGAAGAGGCTTCATCAGCCTATCGCGCCGGGGTTGGAGCCATCCGATAGGGTGACTTGCGTGCCGGAATAACCAGGCGTCGAAGGGGATTTAGCGCGCCGGGATCAGGGGCATCGAATGAGGGGCGCGCCGGTTTAAGGCGCGCCGGGCTAATGCTCCTCGTGTGCTTCAAGCCAGTCGATGAGTCCGGGGATGATTCCGGGAGTCACCGTGAACATTATCTTGTCAATGCCCCTCGAAACCTTGGCGGGATGTCTTGTCGAAGCTCCCAGGTCGACGTACGGCCGTTCCTAAGACTCCAGATAGCTTTGATTTGATCGTACGGGCTTTCCGCCGACACGGCCTTCGGCTCTATGATCCATGCTGTTGGTCCGGCCTGGCTCGTACCCAGAGCTCTCTAGGGGGTTGGATAACACCAGAGATAGTTCCGCCTGCACTGGGTGATCATTCGGCCACTAACAGGCCCATCTTGGTGGGAAGCGGTGCCCATGCCGGGCGATCGGGATCTTCCGCCGACAGAGCTTTTGGTCTTCCATTTTGGAAAGCCAGGGGGGAACTCCTTTGTCTTCAGGAGAGCCTTTTCATGTGGTGGGGGACCACCGAATAGACCATCATCCATGACCAGACAACGGGTGTAGTGGATGCAGCACGACAAAGTCGATGCCGGTTCATTGGGCAGGCTTGGTCGCACTGCCAGTTGGTTGTGGATTCATCTCGGCTCTCCTGAGGTGAAGTCCCCACGTCCATACGGAATGACTCGAGGCTCTGGCAGCTTGAGAAATCCTTGATGTGTTGATCCTTATCGGCTCCTGCGCTTCAGTGGGCCGGGTCATTCGTCCTTATGGCTTGGTCGCCGACGATCATATTTTAGGTGCCAACAGCCGCCAGTACTCCCAGTCCCTGGTAAACATTGGCCAGAGCCGCCGGGGCTAAGGCCAGCCTTCGTCCCTCTGCCAGTAGGCACACATGCCACAACAGCTCCACCCTCAGCTTGCCGTCCTCCCCGTGTGGGACCACGAACGTCGCCAACCAGTATGCCTAGTACGCGGCCAGGTGGGTCACGTCCGGCAGTCTATGTGGGTTCCACCCTCTTGTGGCGCATAGATGTACCTCGTGTGTGTCCGGAAGCGCAGCTCCACCTCTATGTACTCCTCCCACGGAGTTTGGTCTCTCACAAACTCCTGATAAAAGTAGAAGGGCCCGTTGTAAAAGTGGTTGACCCACGCGTTCAGCGGCACCCTGGGAGTCTGCGCTACTCTCTCTCTCCCGGCCAGGGCTAAGTGCCTCCATGTCTTCAGTAAATACCAGTAGCTGTAAGAAACCCGGTATCATCCATGCCCGTCGGTGTGGCTGTGATGGAGGTCATCCAGCACTACCTCCTCGTACCCCTCGCCGCTGATCGGTAGCCCGGAGATCCTGTATAGGGACCAAAAGTCTAACGAGGTCTCGCCCTCAGCCGTTGCCACAGTGTTCCACCTGCGGTTGAAGCTCTCTGTCAAAGCCTGTAGAAGCCCCGTGTAGCAGGGGTACCCGTACAAAGTCGCGGTCACCACATATCTGATATCAGCTCGGTCCAGCAGCACCCGATAGTGGTGTACTATGCCCATCAACCACTTGGTGGCTCCCTGGCGGTATCTGTGTGACGAAATCACCGCCCAGCGGCCATACCAGCTAACAGCACTCTATCGCAGAATCCCGGATAGAAGGATGTGGTCGTCATAGCCCTCACTGGCATACTCCAGCCTTGATGGCTCCAACGCTAATCCTGGACTGCCCTCTGTCTCTGCCTGGTGGTGTCCGTACAAATCCCAGGAAGCGGGACACATCACTCCAGCATGGACTCCAAACTGGTCTTCTCTGCTGAGGAAGCCCAGGCACTCAGCATGGGGAAACTGACACTGTCTCTAGTAGTCCACGGAGAAACTCGGAAAGCCGCAGAGGACGATTCCGTGCAAATTGTCTCGGCCCGCCAAGATCGCCCGCTCCAGTCGGCGACGGGCTCCAGCAACCCGAGAGTCACTCTCCACCATGCATGGTGGGACAAACCGCCTAACGAACTCGAACAGGTGACGGTCTAGGGGGAACTCCACTGGGTAGCCGCCGCTACGATCATAAGTGTAAAGCCCGCCCTCCACCGACGCGCGGGCCAACTCCACAGTCCCAACTCCGCTGCCGTGCTCGCCAACGGGGCCCTCTGCCACAGCCGTGTGCCCCCAGTCAAGCTGCTCCACATTAGCCGCAGTGATGACTGGCGGGCCCAAAGGGGGCATGGGCCGCTCGGTCCTCTTCACCCAGTGGTCCTCCTCTCGGACCACACGCCTCGGGACCCTGTCGTCCCTGCCAAATCATGCCATAGCTGCAAGACAGAGCACCAAAAATGGTCAGTACGCCAAAAATTCAACACATGCAATATAATAAAGCACAAATACATGAAGCGTTAAAATGCAACTATAACAACTCAGAAGGAGAGGCTCACGGGCCGTACGCCCTCGTCCCCGCCTCCGACGCACGACCTGTGGGGGGCATTTGTTGAACCCGGACAATTTTCCCAGTAAAATACCCAAAAATAAGAGTTTAGGAATTTCCTCGAACACCTTCAAGGCTGTTGACACCCATTTTTAGCCCGCAAGTTGCGTCATTTCTCTTATTCATCATTTTGATGTCCCGAATTACCCATTATTTGGGAGCATTCCTTGGATGGATTTCGAGCCCATTTCATTCCCTTTGATTCTTGGAGATCATGATTTTCTAGAGTCCTGGAGCTTATCTTATAATCTTCTGGCTTCTAAGTCGACTTTCGGCCCATTTAGGCCGGCTTCTCTCAAGTAATCGGCTCTCTTTCACTGCGTAGTCCTGAAAGTGGTTCTTTTTCACCCTCTTTCAATCATTTATTCAAAAAGTTGTCTTCACCAAAGTTGTTCATCTTTTCAAGATCTACAATTTCTTCTTCTACACCATTGGCCATTTCTGCTCCGATTGTGAGTTATTCGCATTTTTCCAGTAGGCTGTGCTGTTCACCTACTTCCTAGAATTTTCTCTCTCTGTTCTAGCCCTATTTGATCCCTCTTCCACTCATTTTCTCATCTTTCTTTCTTCATAAAAGTTGTTCCTTTCTCAGTTATCTGCAATTGCTTCTTCTACCACTTTTACTAGTTCTGCATTATTTGAGAGATACACTTCAATTTCTGAAGTTGCGCGCAGTCTGCCCAAAATCTTCCTCCATCGGTGTGAAGGTCTAGTGTAGGTGTGTCACAGCACATGTAGTGGTCTATCGTAAGACCGTCAGAGCACATGTGACGGTCTAGTATAGGTGCGTCACACCCAAACTTGCCCGAAATCACCCCGTTTGACCCCTAGAGCGTGGCGGTCCTACCCTAGACCATCAGAGCACATGTGGCGGTCCTACGATAGACCATTACACACAGCAGAGAGTCTAATTTATGCTGGACTCTGCCCCAAAAACTACGCGTCGGGCCTATCTTGCAGAGCCCATAACTTTTTCAATTCTTATCCAAATTGATCCGCATTTTTTCCTACTTCTAGCCCTTTGTATTATCTTGAATGTGGTTCATATAAATCAAATTTTCATTGGCTATATCTCTCGAGATTTGGGTTGTAAGATCGGGATTTAAGCATCCTGGTACAACTAAAACTCTGTTTTCTAGTGCGACGGGGCTACCTTCCAAGAGCCATATCTTCTAGAATCCTTCTCCGAATTGATCCCCGTTTGTTCCTATCTCTTGTCCTTATTATTATCTCAAGTTTGATCGAGAGAACTTGATTTATATTAGACTATATCTCTAGGAATCATGATAAGAAGATGGGGCTTTCTTACAAAACTCTATAAAAACTGCCCAGTTCATAGTCGCGACGGGGGGGGCTCTTTCTTAGTTCGGGGCGAAGCCATGCTGTAATTTCAACTCACAACTTTGACCCTGGATTGAAGAGGGAAGTATTAGCTTTCCATTGCATCCTTTTGGGCTTGATTTCATAATCAATATTCTTAGTTCTCTTCCTCTTAAAATCACAAATCATCATAATATTCTGCACTTTTCTGCTACATATGTGTTTTCCCCCGTTTTGCATCGATGATTTCTCTCTATTCTCTCAATCAAATCACGTGATTTCAAATCTCATGCATGCACAATACACACACCTATTATTTCCACCCTTCCACAGGGGTGAAAAACCTCCCCCCGGTGAGTTTGCCCTCAATTTTTACCCTTATTTTATCACTGCGGGATTGATGCTACACATGCATGTTCTAGTGGGTTTTTTGTCCTTGTTTTGGCTTTGTTTTGCAGGAGAGCATAAATACAACGTGAGGCCCTCTTCCTCTAGCCGGCTGGAAGGAGAGGAGGTTTGAATCCACAAGTTCCCCGCACCCATTTCAAGCGCGATCAAGTCTTTAAGTTCCAAGGTACACGGCGCCATTCTTTACACTTCTTCATCCTTTGGCATTGTTGGAACCTTGGTGGCGATCACGGTTAGTATTTCTCATCCTTTCATCCCCCTTGTCTTTGATTCACATGTTTATGCATGTATGTATTTAAAGGGGGCGGGATTGGAATCTAATTAAAATAAATCTACAGTTTTTGACGATCACGGTGGGACACCAATGCCATCACGTTTATTTTAATGCTCTTTTGTAAGTTAGGTGTCGGCATGTGCATGTTTAGGTGATATTTTATCCATTCTTCTATTGTTTGGGGCGTTTTAAGGGCTCAGGTAGTGTGACGGTCCTATAGTAGACCGCCACATGAATGTAACGGTCCTTTGGTAGACCGTTACAGATTCTGGCAGTCCTGCGCGCATGCTCACAGGGTCGTGTTCGTCGAGGCATAACTTTTGATCCCGATGTTCGATTGCGCTGATTTTTATTCCGTTGGATAGCCCTTTATATTGTCTTTCCATACATATATCATTTACATCATTTGGTTAACATTTGCATATTCTAATATTGTTCAACGTTTTGAGTTTTGTGCATAAGTTCTGCAGGTAGGCTCAGGGATAGGTTCACAGGTACATCTTTACTCAGTGATTTGACTGCCTTTCCGGTGTCTGATTGCACTGATTTTTATTCCATTGGATAGTCCTTTGTATTGTTTTTCCATCCATAGCTTATTTGCATCATTTGGGTCTCATTTGCTTAGTTAAAAATTGTCACCATTTTATCATTTTGTGCATAAAATCTGCATGTGGTCTGCGCACAGGTTCACGGGGACAACTTTGCTCAGTGATTTGATTGACCTCTCAGGGTCAGATTGATCTGTTCTTGGGCCCGTTGTGCATACCTTTGTATTGTCTTTCCATCCATACACTATTTATCTTATTTGGATCATGTTTGCATAGTTTAATCTAGTCTTGATTTTCTAGTTTTAAGCTAGAATTTGCATGCACTCCGGTGCACATAGGGCCATACATTGCATATCATAGTTGCATTTCCTACCTTTGTAAGTGATCCTCTCGCCTCCATATTCCTTGGAGTCGACTAGGTGATCTTATCCGGGACCTCCATAAGTCCCCGTGAGCCGTGATTCCCACACGGACACCGGGCCGGATGTACCTTTCCACCCCTTAGGCTTGCATTTGCATAAGTGTGAGGGAGTTAACCTTAGTCAACCCAAAGTTTAGACTTATTCCCATAGGATTCCTATCTTGAGGGAATTATTATTAATTCAAATCATTAAAAGGTCTATTAAAATCCATAAAATATTTCCCATCATATCAACTTGTTTGACTTGGGTGAAAACTCTCACATTGCATTGTTTATTTTATTTGGGCTTGTCCAAGCCCATTAGTTGTGTTTTGTGTTTCATCCACATCTTTCGTCGTTGTTAGGCCCACTTAGGTTACCCCATTTTGTATGTCTATTACCTAGTCCATTGTCCCTTGGTCTGTTGTCCATTCATCTTTGCATTAGTGGGTCAGCCCCCCTTGTTCTCAAGCCCATTAAGCCCTTGCTTCCCCACTTGTATTGTCCTTGATATCCTTGTATTAAGTCTCCATTTGCCCTCATGGAGCATCATTTCAACCCCTTGTATCATCCTTTTTCCCAATCTTCCTCCCATTCACGCGTGGAATCCTCTTCCCACGCGGGCCCATCTTCCCGTGGTCCCTCTGATCCCTCCGAGGAATAGGCTAATCTCATGGCCCATCTTTCAAGCCTTGTTCGCCAAATGGACCCAGCCCAAGCCCAACATCTTATTACATCTCATCTTCATGGGCCTCATTCTCTTAATGGGCATTCTTCTCTCATTAATGGGCCTCATCATCTTAACGGGCCCCATTCTCCTAACGGGCCTTATTTTTTTAATGGGACTCATTCTTCTTCTCCTTATACCGCCAGCCCAATGGGTCCTTATGCTAATGCTTCTTCCAGGCCCACATATCCTTCCATTCCTGGAAAGGGCCCTTCTTCTTCTCAGCCCGGATCCTCTTATCCGGCCCATTATCATCATACTGGTCCGAATTCACATCCTCTTGCTCAAGCTGGCCTATATTCTTCTCGATCTCTCCCTACCCAAGAGATGATTGTTCAAACCCAACGCCAACTTGATGAGCTTCAACGTCGGATCGATCCCAAATCCTCTTTAAGTGTTCCATTCGCTTTCCAAGGTCTTCGGCTCCCACCTCCATCACAAATTCCCACATATCGCTGTTATAGTGGAGTCGGTGACCCGTATGTGCACTTGAAGGAGTTTGTTTATGAGTCGGCCCAATTTCGACATGACCAACACTTGATGGCTATCTGTTTGGTCTGTCATTGGAAGGCCCGGCTCGGGATTGGTTCTTCTCTCTTCCGCAAGAGCAAGTTGAGTTTTCAAGCATTCAAGAAAGATTTATTCAGCAGTTTCAAGACCAGGTTGGGCCCAAGTACTTCTATGGGATCTGGCCCATGAGATGATGAAGCCCGAAGAGAGTTCTCTACCTTTGTCGATCGTTGGCGTCGCTTGCCGCACAAGTCCCGGGGCACATACCGGAGGGAGAGCAAATCAAGATGCTGATATCCAATGCCGTGCCCGAGTATCGGTTCATCTTAGCCCTTAACACCATCACCTCCTGGCAGCAATTATACAGCCGAGCCCGCTTCATTTGCCAACAAATCCAAGATTCCCTTGACCCCGAGTCTCCACCATCCACCTCCACATATCAACCTTCACCCTCCACGTGCCAACTCTACCCTCCCATGAGTCAGCCCGCCATGAGTCAGCCTTCCACCACATATCCCTCCACGAGCCAACCCCCCGCCTCTACATACCTATACGTCTTCGCATATCAACCTTCCATGAGTCAACCTCCTGTGTCCGCATACCCGTCTCTGTATCCACCCCCGATCAAGATCACACCACATCCCGAGCAGGTGGATGCCGTCTACATACCTCTCCACTCCATTCCACATATGCCTTCACCAAATCCCACCTCCGCCAGCCACACTCCATTACCTATGCAACCTCTGCTTCCCTCTCCACAACCATCTCACCACCTCATACCCCTCGGCATCCGCCTTGCCCGAAGCGGGCTCCTTGTCCTCCGTTGCCGGAGTGCTTTACCGATATTTTTAGGGCTTTGATGGCCACTCACGCGTAGTCGCTCTCTCCGGTTGTGCCTTGCCAACCCGCGGTCGGGAATATGCTTCAATATTGTGATTTTCACCGCCAGCAGGGGCATTTGGTTGAGGATTGTCCCGAGTTCCGAGAGTATGTTTATGACCTGAAAGATAATAAAAGGATTGATTGGGCCGCCATGCGTAAAGTTGTTTTAGATCTCCGCAGCAAGCAGCAGCAACAAGAAGCACCGCCCAAGTAGCCATCTCCATCTCTACAAGACCGGGGGCACCCCAGTGATTCTTCGTCTAGCGTTAAACCCGCTCCATCACCTACTGCCTCGCCTACTCTGTTACCTTCGCTATCTCCTATCCAATCTCCACAACCACCATAAACCCAAGCCTCTGCTCGGGCTAGTGCCACCTCCCCTTCTTCTACTTCTTCCACCACTACTTCCACCCCCAATGTCGTTCGGCACGTTGTGTCGATACGTCGACGGTGGGTGCCACAACCCCCTTCTTCACCCTTGCCATGTCCACTACCTCCATCGAAAACATCACCATCTCCACCATCCTCTCCATCGCCTACACCATCTCCACCACCCTCACCATTGCCTAAACCTCCATCACCCTCGCCATCACCTTTGACCGAGCCTGAGCAAATTTTGCCTTTGCCGCCCTCGCCCGAGCAAGTCATACCTCCACCCTTACCTTTGCCTCCACCTAAACACACCATACCCGTTGAAACCCCCGCATCTTTTAAACCTACTCCTATCCCCATTCTTCCACCTATTTTCACCCCACGGAGCGGGTGTGCGTTACCCATGGTGCCCCTTGGGTCTAATCCCCAGGGAGATAATAAGCCAAGTTAGGATGATTCGGTGTCGGCCGTGCATTTCAAGATCCAAGAATCATTTGTAGGATGCCGATCCGCATCCTGGTCCCTGGTTATTTTAGGGATGTTGAGCCTACACTCCTAGTGAAGACGGTTGACAAGAAGAGTTCCATTGAGTTGATGCCAGTTTCTTCCCGAGCAAGGCCGGTGGCAATCTCTTTGCTCGCCGGAGAGTTCACCGTTGATGCTATTATTTCTCTTCGCTCTATTGCCATTCAGATGACAGGCCAAGAAGGGTTCTCTACCCGTGTTGTGCTAACGCATACGGCCGCCAAGCAGATTATGGATTCTATGTTCAAGGGGCAATTGGCCGTATCTTCTACACTTTTCGGGGATATTCTGCACTTGTTATGCAATCTTCCTCGGTTTATTAGCAAGCCGGCCATGTCAACACCGTGTATTACTCTCCCTCAGCTTCACCCGTCTCTTCTAGCAAGGGAGTTAAGCTTCAAGTCTGATTGCCGAGTGGAGCTACCAAATCTCATGCTACTTGTGCCAAGTAACAAGACCCCATGGTTTTATGATATTCAACATTATGAGGAGTTAGTTGTTCAAGAATGTCCGTCTACTATTGCTAGCACCGGGTGTCTAGGGGCAACTGCCCCGATGAAGCAGCATATTCATAGCCGGGTCTGGTCCTCTGCCAGATGGGCCCGTTATTTAAGGAGACACTGTAAAATAAGAGGCCTGAAGGTCCAACCCCGCGCCAAGCAGGTCCATTTCAAGCCAATTTCAGCTAAGAAGAGACGGTGATGCAGGTTCAAGAGCCGTCAGTTGTGCATTCAGGGGTCCGCCTCTTCCTCCCTTTCACTTCATTCATCCTTCTTTCTACTCACTTCCCACCCTTGAGTGGTGTACCTTCCTCCATCTGATCCTATTTCCATCATTTTCTCCTCCTTCCGTAGGTCCGTGCGTCCCCATTCCTCTCCTTTTTCTCCGGATACTCCTGATTTTTCTTCTTCTCATAATTCTAGGCCTCGACCTATGTCTTTTCATCCCGATCTCAGGACATCTCCCAGTTCTTCTCCTCCGGTATCCCAAGGTTCTCCTTCTAATTCCCCGACCTTGTCGGGTGTCTATGATTCTCCTTTCCCGACTCTATCGGGTGGTCCTCACTCTTCTTCTCCGACCCTGCCGGATGTCTACCATTCTCTTTCTCCGATCATGTCAAATGATTCTCTTTCTCATCTTTCTACTCATTCTTCTTCACCCTTTCAGGGTTCTTGCCCTTTTTCATGCTGTTTTTGAGGCTTTAGTCCACCTTGATCTCAGCTAATCTGGTTTATTCTGTATCCGGTTCCTTGTTATCAGGACCTCGGTGCCCTAACGAGAGAGTTCTAGCCCTCGTCTCTCTTCCTTTTTATCCCTTCTTCGTCTAGTTTGGTGTCTGCCACTCCCCTGTGTCGAGGAATCCAATCCTTTGCTCTCCTTTCATCTTTTATCCTGACAAGCAAGGAATATAAAGCTACTCGAGCTCCTCAAAGCTCGATGATCGGGATCGCTTCGGGATGCCGGTTTCCACGCCATGGATTTGCAAAGGTATCTTTATTTTGAGCAAAGAAACATGCTTTCATTTCCATTATTTCTATTGTTTCTGCACACGCTTATAATGTTATTCCTCAACATGGTTAAGTGGCTTTTAGAAATTTACTTAGTTCATTTAGGTCATTTAAAATGAGTTTGCTTCTGCAACATCCTTAGGCTGGTGATAGCTCCGCGCTGGGAGTCTAGTTCTTTCCCTGATCGTTGAGGGTGACCATTGAGCATGGGTTTTCATACACCACACGGCGAGCCATAGCCGATTCCTCTGAGGCACACCGTTGTTGCTTTGGCCACACTTTGGGTATGCACAAAGGTCATTTTCTCTTCTCTGCTCGGCCAAGTGCAGGGGCAAGAGATGGATGGATGAGATGACTAACCTGGGCGCTCCCTAATACGAGAGAGGTCTCAAATAGGGGCAGTCTTGACCCTCAAAAATGAGCTTTCATTATTTATCTAGCCAGTAAGGGCTGTCAAATGAAAATCATAAATGATAAATCATATGCAAAATTATAAATCAAAGACATGGCAAGAGTGGCAAAGCGCCGCGGGACGTCATGAGCCCGGTCGCATGCGTGCCTGATAAATATGGGTCTCAAAATCAAAGACACAAAGCCCCGATGCAACAGACCTACTCTTTGAGGGGTGGTGCCCTAGAAGGAATTCAAGTCCTGATGTCTCCCATCCTGCATAAAGCTTATCTCCAATTTTTCTTATACTCCTCCCTCTTAGGTTGGGTTGTATCCCGGGTATGGCCTTAGTAGGGACACCATTCTTTAGAGGCAGTTGGTTGTGGTAAGCCACCCTCGCGTGCACGCCCTGCTTAAGGGAAGCCTTTAATGAGAGGGGTAGGAGCGACGATCCCTGGCCAGTAGTTCGAGCCCGTCTTTGGGTGCTGCAGATTGCTTTGTCAAAATCCAAAACAATGAAATATTGTTAAAATCCAAAAAAAATAAATATGGTTCAAAATAAAAAAAACAACAAATATGTCAAAATTCTAAAAAAATCAAATATGTCAAAATTCTAAAAAAAATCAAATATGTAAAAAAATCCTAAAAAATTGAATATGACAAAAAAAATCAGAAATATAAAAATCCAAAAATACTTCTCTTCTGTTCCTTTTATTTTTATCTTGAGGACAGATACGTAATCTGTTTACTAAGTGTGCAGGCTGCAGGTTGCAGGTTCAAGCTTTCCTTGCTCTATCTTTCGCTCTGCCTCCTGCTCATATTCTTCGATCTGTTCTCATCTCTTCAATCCTATCTCTGGATCTGTTCTGAAGCTCATGGCCCTCTCAGATTTCGCTTATCTGCTTAATCATGTCTCCGTGAGTGGGCATTGCCTCACGATTTTGAACCTGACGGTTACGCTTCATCTGATCTTGGGCTTTGATTGAAGAATGTGTTTGTTGTCTTTATCATATCTATGGTCCCCCATGTCTTTTGTCCCGATGTGTCCTTGTCATATGTGTCTATGTCCTCTCGTGTTGGTCGTATATTTTATCCCGCTGTGTCATTCATCACACGCGTCCCTATCCCGCTGTGTCATTCATCCCACGTGTCTTTGTCCCACCATGCCCTTATACCACCGCGTGTGCTGTCCCACCGTGTGCATGTTGTCTTGTCCCACCGTGCCTTTAGTCGCATGCATATTTACCATTTGTTTGTTTGTTATGTTTCACCCATCTTCGTTATGTTATGTTGTGCCATGTTTCGTTCATATTTCTCTTATTATGTTATGTTCATGTCATGCTCGTTCATATTCGTTCATATTCACATCATGTCATGTCATGTGGTTGTGTCTTATGATGAAAATCCATAAAAATCTGAAAATCAAAATCCAAACAAATACCGTTTCACTTGGCAGGTAAGTCAGGTATGGCTCTCTATCCCTGCTCATTGTTGCATTACTATATGATATATACATTATTATAGCCTCTCAAGGACCGGCTGGTTGGCCGTGTGTTCTGGGATCTGATGTTCTCCTTTAACAAAAACGATGATGATCTATGAGCATACGGTTAATCGTTGGATAAGCTGCTCGGTTGAGTCGGGTGGGGGACGATGGACTCTGTCTCCCACGCCGTGGTTGCAAGAAGACTCTTGACCCCATCTTGACTCAGTCTAGCAATATTATCCTTGAGTACTTTCTATTTTATATTTTCTTCACATTCGTTTTGATGATTTCTTTATTATAGCCCAGCATGGATCATGTCATTTTTGAGCATTCACGCCTCATGATCCGTTCAAGGTTTCTCCTCAGCAATGGTTGATTGTGCTGCCTTTCTCATGGATAAGAGATTCCTCATTCCACTCTGAATTTGAACGATTTCTCTGATCTTGCCGCTTGGTCTGGTTGGCCAGCGTGATTCCTGTCTAGATTTTATCTCAGTCTTATCTCTCCTTTTCCAACTCTTATGATGTGTTTCTTCCGACCCACTCATTGTCCGTAGATTGTGTCCCCGATGAGGTTGGTCATGTTTCATTTCCTCCCTTAGTTAGTTCTTCAGACATGTCTCATCCTTGTCATCCATTTCAGGTGGTTAGTTCGGCGTTTTCGGGAAAATTCCTGTCGCTTGTTGGTTGTGACGGGTGCCTTTTTGCCTTGATGCCCGCTTATCAGTTCTCCCCGCTTCATCTCCGCTTCATCTCCATTTCACGTCGCTATCGCTTTCGCTCCATCTCCTTTTCATTTTACCTCCGGGTCACTTTCGCTCGTTCCCTTGCAAAGTGGACATCAAGGAGGGGCATCTATTGACACCCATTTTTAGCCCGCAAGTTGCGTCATTTCTCTTATTCATCATTTTGATGTCCCGAATTACCCATTATTTGGGAGCCTTCTTTGGATAGATTTCGAGCCCATTTCATTCTCTTTAAGTCTTGGAGATCATGATTTGCTAGAGCCCTAGAGCTTATCTTATCAACTTCTAGCTTCTAAGTCGACTTTCGGCCCATTTAAACGGCTTCTCTCAAGTAATCGGCTCTCTTTCGCTGCGTAGTCCTGAAAGTGGTTCTTTTTCACCCTCTTTCAATACTTTATTCAAAAAGTTGTCTTCACCAAAGTTGTTCATCTTTCCAAGATCTACAATTTCTTCTTCTACGCCATTGGCCAGTTCTGCCCCGATTGTAAGTTATTTGCGTTTTTTCAGTAGGTTGTGCTGTTCACCTACGCCCCAGAATTTTTTCTCTCTGTTCTAGCCCTATTTGATCCCTCTTCCACTCGTTTTCTCATCTTACTTTCTTCATAAAAGTTGTTCCTCTCTCAGTTATCTACAATTGCTTCTTCTACCACTTTCACTAGTTCTGCACCGTTTAAGAGATACGTTTCAATTTCCGAAGTCACGCGCAGTCTGCCCAAAATCTTCCTCCATCGGTGTGAAGGTCTAGTGTAGGTGCGTCACAGCACATGTAGCGGTCTATCGTAAGATCGTCAGAGCACATGTGACGGTCTAGAATAGGTGCGTCACACCCAAACTTACCCGAAATCACCCCGTTTGACCCCTAGAGCGTGGCGGTCCTACCCTAGACTATCAGAGCACATGTGGCAGTCCTACGATAGACCGTTACACACAGCAGAGTCCAATTTATGCTGGACTCTGTCCCGAAAACTACGCGGCGGGCCTATCTGATCCCCATTTTTTCCTACTTCTAGCCCTTTGTATTATCTTGAATTTGGTTCATATAAATCAAATTTTCATTGGCTATATCTCTCGGGATCTGGTTCGTAAGATCAGGATTTAAGCATCCTGGTACAACTAAAACTCTATTTTCTAGTGCGACGGGGATACCTTCCAAGAGCCATATCTTCTAGAATCCTTCTCCGAATTGATCCCCGTTTGTTCCTATCTCTTGTCCTTAGTATTATCTCGAGTTTGATTGAGAGAACTTGATTTATATTAGACTATATCTCCGGGAATCATGATAAGAAGATGGGACTTTCTTGTAAAACTCTTTAAAAACTGCCCTGTTCATAGTCGCGACAGGGGGGCTCTTTCTTGGTTCGGGGCGAAGCCATGCTGTAATTCTAACTCACAACTTTGACCCTGTCTTGAAGAGGGAAGTATTAGCTTTCCATTGCATCCTCTTGGGCTTGATTTCATGATCTATATTCTTAGTTCTCTTCCTCTTAAAATCACAAATCATCATAATATTCTGCACTTTTCTTCTACATATGCGTTTTCCCCCGTTTTGCATCGGTGATTTCTCTCTATTCTCTCAATCAAATCTCGTGATTTCAAATCTCATACATGCACAATACACACACCTATTATTTCCACCCTTCCACAGGGGTTAAAAACCTCCCCCCTGTGAGTTTGTCCTTAATTTTTACCCCATATTTTATCACTGCGGGATTGATGCTACACATGCATGTTCTAATGAGTTTTTTATCCTTATTTTGGCTTTGTTTTGCAGGAGAGCATGAATACAACGTGAGGCCCTCTTCCTCTAGCCGGCTGGAAGGAGAGGAGGTTTGAATCCACAAGTTCCCCGCACCCCATTTCAAGTGTGATCAAGTCTTTAAGTTCCAAGGTACACGACGCTGTTCTTTACACTTCTTCATCCTTTGGCATTGTTGGAACCTTGGTGGCGATCACGGTTAGTATTTCTCATCCTTTCATCCCCCTTGTCTTTGATTCACATGTTTATGCATGTATGTATTTAAAGGGGGCGGGATTGGAATCTAATTAAAATTAATCTAGGCACGGGCTACTTGGCCTCTCCGACAACCCAGTGGGCTCGACCAACGGGCCCAACCCGCTAGCCGAGGTATACGGCGACATTAGCAATCAATCGGGACCACTCCCGACCGCTAAGTAGCGGACTTTGCCGGCGTTCTACACAACCACCCGGGTCAACTCGGGGGCACCCCGACTACAGGCCACGCCACGTGGCACCCAGTGAAAATCCTAGGGGCTCACCCCGGGACACCTTCCTTCAACCCTCCAAGGTCAAAGGGAGACCTAAATAGGTCAACCACCGGCTTGGGAGGACCGCAGCACCTGTATACGGCACACACACGTGTGTTCTGCATTTTTTTGAACACCTTGTGGGCGCGTATATTTCAACCCTTCTACACCAACCCATGGGCCACCCCGTGGTTCTAGCACACTAATTGGGTCCTACAACAACCCCCCAGCAAGTTGGGGCCACCCCCGACCCTCAGACACGTGGCAATGAGCCACTCAACTCTAGCTCTTGGGCCAACCCGATACTACCCTGTCAACCCGTCGTACAATGTGGCACGTAGCACGAGGCATGGCCCATGGGCCCAAGGTACCTCCTCTTAGCCTCCATGAACTTCTACCCTCGACCCTACGTCAAATCCAAGGCCCGTCGGTCACCTACGTGGCTCATTCGACAATCCGGAGTGTGTCAGGCATTTGCCCGAACACCTTGCGAGCGGCTATTACGACTCGAAGAACAACGGCCCCCATGGGCCATCTCAATATCCCAAAACCCCACGTCCTTCAAAGGACGTCCCCAGACGACGAAAGAAGACCCCCGGTGGCCATCCCTCGGCGTTGCGGCTCGCCCGGGGCCAGTTCGCCCCAGGGCATGGCCGCGCCCCCAGGAAGGGCGAACTCCCCGGGGGGCCGTGCCCTCTCCCCAGCTCGGAGGCCCTGCGGCTCTTCCCAGTCCCAGTTCATGCAAATTTATAGTCCCGAGGTGCAAGGTTCACGCTAGGATTCATTCATCGTACCCGTACGTGGAAGGAGCTGTGAAGAACGCCCACGACGAATCACGCGCACGAGCGTCCTGGTCCGCGCACATACATGTATCATCCCAGTATCCTTTGTCCTCTTTCTATTAGCCAAA
The DNA here is from genome assembly GCA_022559845.1 of Amorphophallus konjac. NCBI lineage: Eukaryota > Viridiplantae > Streptophyta > Magnoliopsida > Alismatales > Araceae > Amorphophallus > Amorphophallus konjac. The sequence continues at coordinate 110,778 of JAHNEJ010001960.1, forward strand.
TTCGGACAAATAATAACAAAAATCGGGATTTTATAGAGGTGGGGCCCCCCAGGCTGGTCCGCCTAAACCCCTTGGATATTAAAAAAGATTTTTAAAATAAAAAACTGGACCTTTGGTCCGCCCAAACCTACCCTGGGGAGGGGTTTAGGCGGACCAGCCTGGACCCCCAGGCTTGTCCGCCTAAACCCCATCCAAATAAAAAAAAAGAATTTTTACCCCTATGAAGAGGGGTTTAGGCGGACCGGACCAGCCCATGGGGCTGGTCCGCCTAAACCCCCCCTGGAGGAGGGGTTTAGGAGGACCAGACTAGCCCCTTGGGCTGGTCCGCCTAAACCCCATCTCCCCACTCCATTACACACACAAAAAATATAAAAATAAAATAAAATACTATTGTTTGGGGGGTTTACCCGGACCAACTTGAACCCTCAACTTGGTCTGCCTAAACCCCTCCCTCCACCCCTTCAAATTCCTATAAATTTCCCCCCTTAGAAGCTCAAGGGGCAACCAATGAAGGCTTGCACAAGCAAACACACAGACGGACGAACAAACTCCCCCGGCCTCATTGTCACACCCTCGGACCCCCGAGGCCTTTGGCAAGGGTCGGGAGAGCAAGAAGACAAGTACGTGCGCAGTTGGCTTGCTAGTCGGCTCACACACGTCGATGGTACGTCACGCATACTTCCCTCACACGGTGTTTAGCCGTCTTATATCAAGACCATCCCCGTCGCACGTAAGGCGACTATGCCAACGGCAAACACACCCGCATCCTGGGTTCACCCGTGTACGTCAACTTACGACGGTGACGATGTGCACTTCATAATGCCGTGTCGGACCTGGACATGGAATCGTGTGCCTACCGTTCACCTCCCAACAGGCCGTCGGCCCCTCAGATTAACAACTTGAGTCCAGTTGGACCTCTGGCCTGGGAATCATAGTCCCGGGACCGACCTCGACTCCCCAACATGACGACACTCACCATCCGAGACCCGGGCCCGACCGCTCACCTCGAGCCGCGTCCGACCTCCACCAGGCGCCAGTCTATGTCCGCTCTGGCCACCAAGGTAGTCGGGACCACATCGATACCTCTGTAAAGAGTTCCTGTAAGACACGCGGATATACGCTGTATTACGCAATGACCCGGGGACCGACCCACGTGTCGGAGTTGTCCCGCGGCTTGCGCCAGTTGTACTTCGCCACCTAGGCCCATTTGTAAAGCCCATGTGGCTCATCATAAAGCCAGTGAAATACAAGCGTCCACATTCGGGCCCCCCCAGCTTCCCACCTACACCGTTCGGCATACGTGCCCAACATCCTAACCCCAGTAAACACCACTCAGTTGAAAGCGCACCCACAGCTACAGAATGCTCCCGGCCCTCTACCCACGGCTTCAGACATATATACAGGCTTCTCTTCAGCATAGTACGAAGGTGTTTGGATTCAATCCGATGTAAATAAACACCGATTGCTTGCGACCGGTGGAGAAAGATGTCCATTACACGATTCCCACAATCGCCTACGTAGTCGCACCCGTGGAACCCCTTCTCTCCACATGTCGCCCGATCGTCCTAGCCCACGTGCCGCGCCCTGGTGGGGCTTTCCCGGTCAGCCCTCGGTTCCATGGGTGATTGTCGTGAAATCGACTGGCATGCCCGCACCTTGTCCGGTTAACCCTTATCCCGACATTTCCGTGCCATTCGACCCTTTTCGACTTTCTATAAAAGGAGAGTGCCCGATACCACCGTGAGAGGCATGCAACCGTAAGGAGGGTATCCGAGATATATCAAACTAACGTATTTTCCTTCCCCGCTGTATCCCTCCCTTCACCCCGGTCATTCGACAAAAAAAAACAAAAACAAAAACACGCGCGACATTGACTGAAAAGGAAAATTAAAGACAGAGTAATGACTGTGGTTACTGAGAAACCTGTCCAAAGGACTGTGTCATGAAATACCATAGTTAACTTTGCTAAAAGAATGAATCTCTTGAAAATTATGTGAAAATCTGACAGAGCAATGACATGATTGTGTTGAGTAATTGGGGATTCCTGCCTCTAACCAAGGTGTTTCCTCATGAAAAAAGATACTCCCACTGCTAACTCTGTTCTCATTATTGAAAGGTGATGTAGTTATCACACTGAGTAACTGGGTCACTTCACCTAAGACGTGTTGTGTCTCATGTAAAAAGGTGTTGATCAACCAAGATTGCTCACGGAAAAATAAAGTGTTGTTCAAAAGAAAAATCTGAAAAATTGATGGTTCAACATTTTCCGCAAACTCAGTTAACTTCAAATACATTCATGGGTGTTTAAGTTCAATACTACTCTGTGTAACTCCTAAAGGAGTCATTAAGATTAATTGAGAAAGATGGAAGGAGGTTGAACTGGAATGTCATATGAGTAATTGGTTCACCTTTATTAAAACTCAGTTTCAGATATGAGTATTGAATGTGATTGACAAATTCTGTATACATCATGCTTAAACCATGCTTGTCATCTAGTCTAATTCATAAGTCCTTATGATAGGAGAGTCTAATTTTTACTTGGATTTATAACAGTGGTACCTGCTGTGAATTCTTCTGGTCAGTTATATTTTTTGAAAACTCAGTCAACTAGTACCATTGTTCATACCTCATTATATCTATACACAACTGTGTTACTGACTCCTGCCCCTTTCCTGAACCAGTCACAGAAAAGTCTTGTGCTTTTGTTACTAAAAATTTATCAGTAGTATCTTTCTGCTGAGAACCTCCTGAGCTTATTCTTGGCATATTCCTCACCTTACTTTCTTATATACCTTGCTTCATTTTAAACAGGGAGCTTTGTATTGTTTTAAAGGGGGAGGATAGATCATGTTAAGACTGCATTTATTGCATTTCATAGGGGGAGAACAGTATTTGGCATTTCTTAGTTAAGTCAGGGGGAGCATATGATCGTTTGACATTCCCTTAGATTTTTGCCTTTTATGACTTGTATCATTCTGTCTGTGCATTCTGTCTGTCTTCCATTTGTTCTCATCTATTAACTCCATTCACTGTCCTCTTTTTGATGAAGTCAAAGGGGGAGAATGATTTGAATCATCTGATGGTTTGTCTTTGGTTGTTTCATAGGCTGAGAATGTTTTGGTTGTCATATGGGTAGAATGAATTGTCATTGTGTTTGGGGAGAATGGTAGTGCATATATGTGTCAGCATAAGTTTTGGGTCTCATTCATACCTGCATTTTGTTGATTGAATGTTGTCATAGTCTCAATGTATGGTTTACATGATTCATATGACTCATAGTGTTGCCATAATCAAAAAGGGGGAGATTGTTGGAATCTTGTGTTTTGATGATGACAAACACTATGACTTATATGTATGATGTCATAAGTGTTTGTATTGTTACATACAGTGTTTGTATTGCTGCATATATAAGTTACATGGAATAACTCATATGTGTTTGTCTGTGCATGATTAATGCATTATTAATATCATTACATATGTTGCATGCATAAGGTCTACATATACATTATTCATGTAAGTCAACACATCACAAGTCAACGTAAAATCAACACTATGCACATAGAGTCAATGCATCTGCATAAAGTTTGTGTGCATGTCATTTCATTGAACAGCCTGTGTGCACATCATTTGGTTGAACAGTTGGTGTACAACTGCACATACCATGGTTGATGCATTAGTTCATTCCATGCACTAGGTCAATGCACTTTCTGACCTAAGGTCGACCTCAGTACTCATAGTGAACACATAGAGTCGGTGCTAGCTGCATATCATGTCCATCTACGGTCGAAGCTAGTTGCATTGTATGCATACTGGAATCGGATGCTTACCTAAGGCCGATGCCAGCAATGTGTATTTTGTGTATAAGGTCGGTTCTAGTCTGTGTATAAGGTCGATGCTAGCTCGATGTGGTCGATGCTAGTTCATGCATAGGGTCGATGCTAGCACGATAAGGTCGATGCTAGTATAGCATGTTTTGCATATAAGGTCTGTGCTAGTTGAAATAAGGTCGGTGCTAGTTGATGCATCGACGCTAGCACAGCATGTCTTGCATAAAAGGTTGGTGCTAGTTGAGTTGCATGCGCATCTGGTCTGTGTTAGTATTGCAAGAACACGCACATAAAGGTCATTGCAATTTTTTGTAACATGCACATAAAAGTCGGTGCATGTTTTACCTTAATCGTATAAAGGTCAGTGCAATTTTGCCATCGTGCATATATATAGGTCAGTGCATGTTTTCACATACGCATGCAAGGGTCGGTGCACATGTTTACCTATACATATGAAGGTCGGTGCATTTTTGCCATACGCGTGTAAGAAGTCTGTGCACATTTTCTCATATGCATAATCTGGTCTGTGCACATCTAGTAGCTTATATTGAAAGGTCTGTGCATGTTTGCATATGAAGTCTTATAAGTCTGTGCATGTGTTAAAATTAGCTTTATAAGTCTGTGCATATACCTTTACATGGTCGAAGCACATGATGTACCAAGTCAGAGCATATGCATAGATTTCTGTCTACGCAAGTCGGTGCACATGTACATATAGGGTCTAAGCATATAGCTCTATAGGTCTAACTATGCATCTTATAGGTCTGAGCATATTCATATCTTATTCTTTCTAAGGTCAGTGCAACTGCAATAACGTGACTGCATTCAGTATTAAGCATACACTCTCAAATACTATGACTATAAGGTGTTTGATGAAATACCTTTTATCTTGTTAACAGGGACTTAAGACTAAAAAGTCTAAAGCAACTGGATCGTACACCTGAAGGGCTGAAGACAGTCACATGGCTCGATGTCTTCAACTTAAACAAGCACATGATCCAAGAAGGAGCGGGGCCTGGAGATTCTGCCACGTGGACAACTCATCTTCAGCATCTGCCACGTGGATCATCAGTAGCACATCCAGATCCAGATTCCTTGGGCGGGAATGAGTTTTTCACGCGCCCAATCTTTCACGGCCTATAAATAGAGGCCAGATCCCTCAGATCGAGGGGCGGACTAGAAAAAGGGGAATTAGAAGAATTTAGTGAGGCAGACAGAGAAGAATAGAGAGAGAAAAAGCTAAAGAGAGAGATAGTGATCAGAGGTGAAGAGAAGTACAGAGCGACGAAGAAGATAAGAGGAAGAGTGATAGAGGCAGAAGTGTAGGGGTTGAAGAGTTCGTGAGTGTGAAGCGAGAAGAAGGTTCAAGAGATCTAAAGATCTATTTCCACTGTGTCCTTTGGATCAGATCCAAGGCACAACGCTCCTGTGTGAGCATTTCAATTTGCTTTTACTATCAGCTTTTCGATACTGAACTTCTTGGTTTCCTATTTTCATTTTTCATACTTCTAAGCTGAGTATCACCGGAGGCTAAGCTGTAATGCCCAGCGGATTAAGCTGTGTATCAGCGGTGGCTAAACTGTAATGCCCAGCAGTGGCGAAGCTGTATTGGCCAGCAGTCAAGCTGTTAGTCAGAAGTTAAGCAAGCTGTGAAGCTCAACTGTTGTTGGCAAGCTGTGAGACCCAGCCATTCAAGCTATTTTGCAGCGGAATCCACACTCTGGTTGGAGTGTGGGGTGGATGTAGCTCCTGAGGACTAAATCACCTAAAAAGATCTTGTGTACTGTGGTTTACTTTCCAATTTGTCAACCGTTAGATGTATGCTAGGCGCGTTCCTATCTACGGTTCTGATTGAATGGATTTAGTATACATGCATGCTTGATTCGGTTCTATCAACAGTATAGACTTGCTTAGGAGTCTGCACTTTTGCAGTTCATGTATTCGATTAAGTGCATCATTGGTTTTCATATTCTGCAGAGCTTAATTGCTTTTAATTCTACATAAGTTTAAAGTCTTTAGTTTAAGTTTTAAATTGATCAAGTTTTTAGAAGGGGATTTATTCACCCCCCCTCTGAATCCTTGCTGCACCGTTGCACCGATTCCCATCGATTTATCACTTGGTATCAGAGCATACCATAGACTCTACATTCCGCTCCACTATGAAGAGCAAAAACACACACACGCTGTGAAACAAAGCAGTCCACACACGGCTGCCTCACTGAGCCGCCCACACACACACACGTCGTACAGCTCGCGACTACACACATAAGAATATTCTGTAGAGTGTTGTAATCACAAGAATATTCAAGAGAGAACGATTCAAGATTTAGGAAATAGAAAATAGATGCATTCTAAAGGTTATAGCTCCCCCTTTCAATTCTTTAAAGATAGTTTGAGCTCGCCTTTCTGATTTGGAGATGATAGCTCGAAGAAACTACAAGTTGGGGAGCTGCCCATGAGTCGCCTCACTCAAACCATGCAGCAATCTGCACGAACAACTTGAGGATCACAATTTCAACTTCAGATCATCGATTTTGGGTGCTCAAAGTATGGAGGAATGGGTAGGTTCGCAGCCACGAGCTCCCTGCGTAGAAAAATAGATAAACATGTAAAACTCATTTTCCTCTCTTCAAAAAGTGCCCTAATCTCATCCTATTTATACCCAAGCCAATCCTTCACACGTGGCAAGAATATTCTACCTAGGACCTATAATGATTGGGCAAAAATGTTGGAATCTTTTAGGGTTTAGAGCCGGAGTGAACCGACGGAAAAAATGGGTGTTGACTCACCCTGCCTGCTGAATAGAAAAACCACAAAATAGAACATATGCCAAAGTGAGTCGACTCTTAGAGTCGGCTCTCCTTCCCTGTTAACCAGAACAACCTCCAAAACAGAATGTTTATCAAGTTAAAAGGGGTGAGTACAATGAGTACTCTCCGATTGGGATAGAGTCGACTCATAGTCAATGCTTACCTATTTTGCCCAATTCGTATAAATTCAAAAGGCTAAGATCTCACCATGGTTTTGACACAATTAAATGAAGTGTTAGCATGGCTTTCCAACTTGCAAAAATACCCAAACTCAATCAACTTCCATCTAGTATCATGTTAGATCAATATACTCAATCATCATTCCATGCCTATTAGAATTAAGAAGATTAAAAGTGAAAAATCACCTTTATTGCTCATTGACCATCCAGATAAAGTCCAAAAGGCATTCAACTTACATAAGCTTTTTGAGTATCAACCCTTCAATTTTGCCACATCAATTCTTGTATCACCATGGTCAATTGATAAGACACCACACAAGCCATTTGAGTGTTTTCTATCCGTCCAAAAGTATTTACACTTGCATAAAAAACCAAATGTTCACAGCTCAATTGTTTAGAGCATTTGAAATCTAAACCAACAACCGATCATAAGACATTTGGTCATCATTAAAACCTTTTAAGCCAAAATCAAAACCTTCGAGGTTCAACAAGGGAGACTGGCCAAGTGGGCCATAAAGCTGGGAGAATTCGATATAAGCTTCCACTCGAGAACCGCTATCAATGCCCAAGCCTTGTTGAACTTCATCTCAGAGTGCACTCTCCCCGATGAAGAAGGGGCCGAGCACTCCTCCGGGTCTGCCTGGGAACTGTCTGTGGACGGATCCTCGTGTGCGAGCAAGAGTGGTGCAGGTTTGGTACTCCTGTCGCTTGACGGAGTTGAGCAACAATACACCCTGCACTTCAACTTCTTGGCCACGAACAACATGGTCGAGTATGAGGCATTGCTATCCAGCCTCCATATGGTGAAGCACCTCTGAACCTCCCACTTCCGTGCATATAGTGATTCCTTGCTGGTCTCTAGTCAAGTTAGCAGAGAGTTTGAGGCCCGAGAACCTACCATGATCAAATACCTTCAGAAGACAAAGGAGGCCTCCTTGGGCCATTCTCATTTCGAGATAGTGCACATCTCGAGAGCAAAGAACATCTGGGTAGACACTCTTTCTTACATCGCCTCGTCTACGTCGATGATAAGCTCCTATTTAGTGCTAATTGAAGAGCTCCAGGAACCAAGCATTGAAGAGCCAGAGTCCCAAGTCAACGCCATCGATTATGAGCCCTCATGGATGGACCCCATCTTCTACTATCTCCATCACCAACGTCTGCCCGACGACCACGAGGAAGCCAAATGGGTTTTGGCTCGAACGGCACACTTTACTCTGGTGGACGGACGCCTGTATAGGAGTTTGCTATCCTTGCCCCTCCTCAAATGCGTGTTCCCCTCTAAAGCCAAGCAAGCTATCTGAGAGGTCCATGAAGGACAGTGCGACAGCCATAAAGGAGGACGAGCACTCGAGAAGAGCCTGCTCAGGCAAGGATATTGGTGGCCCACCCTGCAATAGGACAGTCTTGAGTATGTGAGGGGCTGCGTCTAGTGTCAAAGGTACTGTTGACACGCTAAAATTAACACTAAAATCAATGCTGAAGGACTTCCTGCCTCTCCAGGCGCGCTAAAATTAACGCTAAAAGAATTCACACCTTTCCAAGCATGCTAAAATCAACGCTAAAAGTAATTACACTTCCTTAAAGAGACGCATGTTAATATGCGTCCCTTTCTCTGATGCTAACTCATTTTTGTTGTTTTCTTACTTTTCAAGAATGAGCAAAAAGAAAAGAAGAAGAAGAAAGAAGGAGAAAGAGAAGAAAAATAAGAAGAGCAAGGGGGGGTTTGATCCGGCTGCCTTGAAAGGGCCATCTGTCAGCCCCCCCCCCAAAGGGTTGAATCGGCGGCCTCCAAAGGGCGAACCGACAGCCCCCATGGCCATCCGACAGGCCCTCATTTATCTGGCAGGCCCCCCTGGCACCCATCCATCCGGCGGCCTGGAACCCAGCCGGTGGCTTCAAGTTGCCCATCTGGTGGCTTCAAAGGCCATGTTGCTCCCTCATCCGACGGCCTCGGCATGCTCATCCGACAGCTGCCCATCCGACAGCATCACATATGGCAGCTCTGCCCGATCCGGAACCCTCTTGTTGAATCGGCAACAATGCCCCATATGGCAGCTCATTTTCCATCTGGCAGCATAGCCTTGATAGGGCAGCTTGACACCGATCGGGTATCCCCAGGCCTCGTCCGGTAGGTATGCAGTGCAAGATGGCTCGCCACCTCTACTACATCTGTAAAACACGGTCTCCAGGGCTAGAAGAGGGATAGAGGACATGCGTACCCATGCTCCCTACGGCGCAGAAGATGAGGCTTTGCCATGTCTGCATGCCCATGATCCCATACGGCACAGAAGAGAGGGGGTCTCACCACGTCTTCGTGCCCAAGCCCCCCTGCAGTGCTGAGAAGACACACGCCAGTGACATGCTGCGTGCATAAAAAGAAGAAGAAGAAAGAAAAAAGGAAGAATTCGGACGTGAAGAATTCCCCTGAAGGGACACTACAAGAAAATTGGCCTATAGCCATGAATTTTACTTACGCCTTCAAAAAATGTAGGTATAAGCGACATATTCTGACGTTTTTAAATTAACGTTGGTAAATTTTCTACGTTTTATTATAGCGTAGCTATATGGTCATCTTATTCTGACGATTTTTTAATAAACGTAGGAAAAAATAATCTACTTCTATGCTTTGTCAGTAAATGTGAGAATAGGTCTTAGATACTGTTTCGCTTTGTGTTAAAACGTAGTAATAAATCGCTTCAAATAAAAAAAATAAAAAAAATGTAAGAAGAGGGGATATCCCGCGGGCGCCAAAATTGGCTCCCGATACTTTTCAATTCTTTCCCATTTTAACGTACCATTTCCCCTGAATCACACCCATTCTTCCTCCTCCCCTGGTGGCCGCCCATCAGCTTCTTCCTCTTATTCTTCCTCACCCGATAGTTGGAATCCCACCTCGCCGAGTCCGTGCCATCGTCTTCCTCTTCCCATTCACACTCTTCCTCTTCCCCCCTCCATCGATGGCCGGCGGCGACACCATAGGACGTGGCCCCGGTCATGACGGTGATGCCAGGGGGATACGACACCGACGATGATGGTGGTAGTGGACGGTGGGCAGGGAGGACAGCAGGGGTGGCGACGGTAGGGCACGGGGGCAAGGTGAACGACGGTCGCAAAGGCGTGCAGAGCGGCGGCCTCGCCAGTAGGGGTGAGCAGCGGCTTCACCGTCGAGGGCGAGCAGTGACGGTCGCGAGCTGGGGGATGATCTAATGAGCAGTGGCGGCAGCGGCCATGACCTGCTACTTGTGGCACAGGGATGGCGGTCGACTTCGTAGGGTGGCCATCCGGCGGGGGGTTTCACCCTTGGAGGTAGGGGGACGAACCCTAAGCTTCCCGTGATGATTTTCCTTCGACTTAAGCTCAAATGGGGGGGCTAATTCCATGTATTAGGGTTGCTTCCATACTAGGGTTGTGAGATTTTAAGCCAACCAGTTAGCATAAATTTGCGGTGTGACATAGTCAGAGTAGAAGAGTGGCAGTCCCCACTCTAATCTCTTCCAGCCGAGCCAAGCGCTAGATCCCGTAGAGAGAGAGGTCCCCGGAGATGCCCCCTCTCATATCTGAAAAGGATCTCCATCCGCAAGTAGCTTCCTCTGCAACCATGAATCTCTCCCCCTTCTAGGGCTCCTCTCTACTCACGTGCCTCCATGGGGCTCAGGGAAGCTTTCCTCAATTGGCTGTGCAGGTTGGTTGTGGCGGTGCGTCCATTTGGCATCCCGTTTACTGTGTTTCTTCCCCAGTTTGTTCTTATATTTTTGATATGTGATTTCTTTTGGATTGTTTCCTGTAGCTATCATGATACCTTTTTCTTTCTGGGCATAGGTGATTAATGCTATGGAATTATTTATCAGATTGGAGGTTCTGGGAATATCATATGTGGTCCATTGGACATGGAGGTGTGGTCAGATAAAGGGGAGAGCTTTATTGTAATTAGCGCGATTGGAATTGCTGATCTGCCATTCACGAGCTCTGAATTTTTGGGAAAAACACCACTACTGTACCTAATAGGCATATAATATGTATACTTTTTTTATTTTAGGTGTCTTATCCAATGTGAGGATCATACGGCTTAGCATTTTTGTTTGTTGGACTTGGTGATATACGAGTGGTGCATTATTCTATTGATTAATCTGACATTTTTGCTACAATTGTAGCCTATTTTTCAAACAAGAAATGGAGTTGTGTTTGGTAGGGTTTCAAAATGTTGGAAAGACATGGCTTGTGAATGTCATTGCAATATGTACATCTTTTATTTGTCTTGGTATAGTAGCTAGATTGTCTTTATCTGTTCAAGGCACTGACTACTTTTCCATCACTTTTGCAGACTGGTGACTACAATGAAGATATGATTCCCACTGTGAGTATTACCCTTGCACAAAAGCATCCATGCTTTGCTTCCACATAGTTTGTAAAAGCAGATTAATCATGATATTGTGGATGATGAATGTCTATTTACAGGTAGGATTCAATATGAAGAAAGTAACCAAGGGTATGTTACAATAAAGTTGTGGGATCTTGGAGGACAACCTAGGTTCCGCAGCATGTGGGAGAGATATTGTCGTGCTGTGTCAGTTATTGTGTATGTATCCTATTTGCTTATTGACCATGCTTGTTATTTTCTTCAAGACATTGATTGCAACCAATGTTCTAGAATTCCATTTACCATATTTGACAACCTTTTGGAAGCATCAATGTCCAGGTATTGACCACCAAATGGCTAAGGTGATACAAATATATCTGAAAGTTAGGCCAGATACCATGAGTTGCAGAAAATTTCCTAGAGGATCATGCAAGCAACATTATATTTCACTGATCATCCTCTAAATGTGCTGATGTTTTAAATACGTTTGTGTAAGGCAAGAGTGCAACCCCAAGGTCATACCTATTTCAAGACTGCATTCAATCTATGGATCATGTTTGAATAAGGAAATATCCTGTAACTGCCAGAGCAAGCATACACAATGTGCTTTGACTTAATTTTGACTTGTGATAATTAAACACGTGTCATACCCAACACTAAAAACCCCTGCAGATTCATAGGGATGAGTTGTAAACTGTTTGATGGGGAATAAGTACTCAAAATGATTACTTAACAAAAAATTTTATGCATAAAGAAAAATTTGGCATAGATTTGTACATAGATATTAAGAAATTTTGGAGCAGATGCAATGCCCTTTGAATTGACCAGCTGTGAAGTGTCTGATATAGGTATATATATACACACACATATATATATATATACATATATATATATATGTGTATATATATATACATATATATGTATATGTATATATATATACATAACAAAGAAATAATAGTAAGCACACACCACCATTTCCTTGAAATCAGCCCCACCAACTCCAACAGTGAGGATTGACAAGAGTAGACTGGATGCCTTCTCAATAGCATCTTCTGTCTCCTAGAGATCCGTTATTACTCCATCCTGGGCAATGGTTTACAGAGTTTAGTGCGGAGTCATTGCAGCTAACAGAAAAACTCAAGTTTGCTTCTTACAGTGATTATCAACAAGATAAAGTACTTCTGCTGATTATGAGTAAGAGGCTGGCTAGCTCATGTGTGTAGTCATTCTCCATGGAAATGCTTTCCCTCCCATAGAAGGGATTGGGTAGGTTTCGTTAATATTGATATAGTTCATTACATGGTGGTCTAATGTTTCAGAAATGTCAATTTCATTGTGTTTGCTTCTTTTGGCTTGTGCCTCTGATAAGCTTGTCTTTCTCCTAATCTTCGGTTTACAATTTACAGTCGGCCTAGTTTTATTAACTGAATCTCTGATCTGTAGAGATCTTGATGATACGTTTGGATAGTCTGGTGGTGGAGTAAAGGACTATTTTGCCATCGAGAGATGGCAGTCCCAAGCAATGGATGCACATTATCAAGTTTTCAACCCTTTAAAGGATGATGAAGACTTGAACAAGATTTTAAATTTGTCCGGAAGGAAGCATCGAACATCAGTGGAAGAAATTGAAGGTTGTCGGTTAGAAATTGAAGGAAGTGGAAATCACTGAACAGGACTCCCTGCTTCTGGTAACAAATATGAAAGAGCTTCTTGGCAATCTGAAGTCATGTTTAGCTAGTCGACTGTTAGTTTGATTTTCTTTGTTTGCTTTCTTCTTTGATTTAAGCACCTCGATTGTCGCATGCATCTAGCCTTTGACCATTGCCCCGGATGGAGAGGGGTGGGGATTGGGAGGGGATCCCCTGGGCACCGTGTCCTTGTTGGCCATGTGATTTTCTGGATGATTTTTTCTGTTTAAAATTTTGTGCAGAAATGGTCAACACTTCTTTAAGGCCAAGTTGCCGTTGACCTATGTTAGGCGGATGCAAAGTAACAACTCTGCAGTGGGAATGTGTATTGTCTAGTTTTTATCTCACAATGAGGCCTGTAGCCCTCTCCAGTATGTACCTGATGTTGCTGGTCGTTGTGTGTTCAAACAAGTTTTAGGGCCCCTGATTTTTTTTAAATAAGGTGAAACTCTCAGTATACAAATTGTGATGGCATAGTGCTTTATGCTCTGTATGTTGGAATACATATAATATATAGATTAAGCATGGGAATCTAGATATTGGTACTGTTTTACTGCTATCTTGATTATCCAATGATATTCTATCATGTGACAGGTAGCACCTATGTCATTATTTGTTGATTTGTTCAGAGATGTTCTATGCTATCTTTTGCATGGTCATCTTTCACTATCAAGAAAAGGCTTGTTAAATTTCCAAGTCATCATGTCAAATGCTATTTTTTCTATTGTGCTCTATTATAGCATGTCACCAAGTCTAAATGTTGGATCTATAGGATAGCCTATCATATGCAAGAGCATACTGGGTTTCTGAATCATATATTGCTTGGGATATCATTGTTGATGATGCATCTGTCTATGTCTATGCTAGCAAAATGGTGAATTTACATCTTGTGAATGATGATTTAGAAGGTTAGTATTCAGATTTTGCTATTCTAGTCTTTAATTTTGCTGGTAGCGGAGATAATATCACTCTTTTTGCTACTATATGCTTCATTAGTTTTTTGGTGTTTCTAGTTTTGGGCATATATATATTTTTTAAGACTCCACAGGCAGTGCAATGCAAGGGGCTGTTATGATGTAACAAGTCCAGTTCTTGGTTTTTGATAAAATGAACCATGTTCTTTGTGAGAAGCTCTTTTATCTAAGTGTTTTCATGTCTCTGATTTTCTTAGATTCTGTCACGTTCCAGGAAGAAGTTGTACTTTGTCTTTTGAGCTAACTTCTCTCACTGGTGACAGAAAATATGTGAAAACATTTTTTGTGTTACTTTATCATTGTCTATCTTTCATAGAATTATCCCTTACTGGGCCACTTCTTAGAAAATATGTGAAAACACACCTTCTTGGTTTGACACTTTTAGAGGGTTTTGATATATATGTCATTTAACAATTCACATCTCTACTTATGACAATTTGTTTAGATTCATAGCATTTGTTACTTTAATTACCTTTTGTGCATGTACACCGAGCTGATAATGCTTTATTCACAGGATGGGATGCCAGTTTTGCTACTGAAGCATATAGACAGCATGTTGAAGCTTTAGCCCAGCAGTAGGTATGCATGAAACTTAGAAAAACCCTATAATTCGTGTTGTAATCATCCTGCAAGTAATTGACCTTGTTCTGTACATATGTCATTGTTATGTTGTGCATAGGACATACATTGGTGATCTTTTTAGCATTCACCATGTTCTATTTTATAGTCCCATGGGGAGTAATATATGGCTGCGACGATCTGATTTTCTCATCTCACATGATATTCACATTGGTTTTTGTGCGTACATATCATATGTATGGCTCAAATAGCTTAAAGAGTTGATTTTTAATTACAGGAGAAAGAATCAAGGTAACAGTCATTCTTTCAATTATAGGTAAGACCAAACAGAATGATCCATCAACCAACAGACCAACAAGCCATAAAGTTTCAAGTTTTCGACCATAAACTTCCCAATCAACTTAAAAGAACCAAATAACTGGCTCAGGAACTTCATTTGATAACATTAAAGGCAAGGACTTTAGGAATTTGACGTATTTTCATGGAAATAAACATTGCAAGTTGATTGGCGCCCACAATGGCTGAAAATTTTACTAAATATTAGAACATAGTATTTGCTAATTTGATACTTACTGGCATACCAATTTTGATAGAAGACTTATCTAGTCACTGATATAACCCTTCAACCCTTGACTCCCGAGGTCACTATAACATAAATAAAAAAAGGGGGGGAGCACAAAAAGGTAGTCACTTAATAAAACTGTACAGTATACCACTATTCAATGAAAAATAATGAAATAATTGCAAATGATAACTAAAGCTGAAAAACTATTTCAGTTCACTCTAGCTTAAGAGTATAAAGAGGAATGCTTTACCGTTTTACCAGACTTAAACATTCAAAATAAGAGAGCTACAGTATTCTAGGATGGATCCAAGGTAAGGCAGGTACTTGAGTCCTAAGGTAGAATGCACACTGTTGGTTTGGAATCCTTTATTAAACCATTTTACCACTTGGCACCATTACCACGAGTCAAATGGCAATGATCCACACTGTTGGTTTAGAATCCTTTATTAAATGAAGAAAAATATGATACATTTCAACATGCGATCTTTATTTCTGATATGAATTCTTCACTACACATTTAGCCAAATGGCAATGCAGTGAACAAACTTATCACACATGCTCTTCAGGAAGAGCTTTCACAACTTGCTATTGCAGAAGCACATGGACCTTCGGATCTAAATGAAAAGCATGTTCAAACATCTGTGCTTACACAAATTGTTGTATAAATCACCCTTGATGGCCAATTTTGTGTCAGTAGTTTATATTGAATTGTGGGCCTTTCATGTCTAGGGTGGTTTTCCTTTTGGGAACTTATTGACAATACTTGTACATCCTTTATTCATTTAATACAATAGGGTAAAATAGAAGAGCTTTTATTGACAATACTTGTACATCCGTTATTCATTTAAAAGATCGAATTGGGTAAAATTCTAAACTTTTTTTTTACTTTTCCATTAAGTTGGAAAAATGGACTGGTTGATTGATCTGTAAGGAGCATTTACTAATTTATTCTATTTGTGTGACTATTGTTTTTACATGTTCAGTGGCATTCTTTTTCTTGAATTTTGAAACAGTTCATTTGGGCAGCATGTTCCGAGAATCAATGGAGAAATTCCTTCTACAGATGAGACCATTTCTGATCATCAGAGGCTCCTTGAACGGTACTCCCAAGCTTAGTCTTTTTTTCAATGCATGTTAAATGAGGTCCCTTGCTGACAGCCACCAAATATACCATCCAGGGTCATCTAGGACTAGGGCTAATGAATTTCTTCATCTTTTGTAGTCTTCCATAGTTTATATCTCTCATCTTTATTATGGATGTTACTACAATTCTATAGTTAATTGCATTATGATCCTTCTGTGGCCCTTTTTCCTAGAGAAAATCATTCAGTTATAATGTGTACATCAACTGAACTTATGTATAGCTTCATGTGATAGCTCTCTTTCTTTATAATTCTTTATGTAAACTTGTTGGAAGGATGCATGTCCTGGACAATAATGTTATTCAATAGTATGTAGTTCTACATAAAATGTGGCATTTTTTGTTGTACTGCATGGTGAAGATGATTTGTATTTGGTTAGATTGCAGTTATACAAATTGGTAGAGCTTAAGGTACAAGGAGATGGCAATTGCCAGGTTAGTTGTAGGAATTGCTTGATCCACACTAACACTTGCACCAAATAATCATTATTCTAGAGATGATGGACTTAATAAGCTCATTTACCTTTAGAACACATGCTAGGACATTTTTCTTTTGATGGACTTGAGGAGACTACACCATGAGCCATACTGAAACAATCCATTATTCAGCATCCAAAGGGAAAATGTGCAAGTAATAATATAGGTGTTGATGAGTATTGAGTCAAGTCATACCTAAAGAATGGCTTCTTGTAGGAAAGATGAATTCCTCACAAGTCACCATGTAACTGTATCATGTTTCTCTAATGAAAACATGTAACTCCTTTTTATGAATTAACACATTGTTAGCATGTAGCTGCTCTAACCCTGCATATCTCAAAAATGTTTTATAATCTTTCAAGTTCAAGTCTACCTTTGTACACTTTTTTCTCTCCTGTTTTTGATATCCTGCTTGCTAAATGTATTATGTCTTCATGGCAAAATTGCTCTTGTCATGGTATCCAATTTAATTTCAAAATTTGGAAAACATGCTCTTATTTTTGATATCCTGCTTGTACCTTCTGGGTTGGTTGTATGCACATTTGGGTTTGTTACAGAAAAGTCCATGAGATAATGTTATACTTAGTTATAGACTCGGATTAATCATAAATAACAAAAAGCATTGCCATATGCTTGGGATCATTACTTCATGAACATGTATTTGGCTTTTGAAGAGCTTTAATTAAACTAATAAATGATCAAACTAGTGTCAGCTTCATAAAGATCCTACTACTGTGGTTAGTTTAATTGTCATTGCTGTGACATGATTTTAGCCTTGCAGTGAAACAATAGTTGGAAATGCAGCTACAGGCTACCATATACTCTTCTTTGTCTCATCTACATACTTGTTAAGCCCAAAATACTTACAAGTTTTTAGTGATCTAGCAGTGTTCTTTTAGTGGACACAATGTTCAGGCATGTAGGTTATAAGAAGAAAGACCATCTCTGTAGAACTTGTGATTGTTTACAAGCAGTGACATGGAGTATTCCATGGGATTGTTTGAAGTTATCATTTGTATTTGTTATGCAAATAGTGTATTTCTTGGTAATTTTTGAGCTTCTATGTACACCTTCTATTTTTTGATGTTTTCCATGGATCTATCCAAATTTTGTGCACTTGAATTGCTGTGTATAAGTCCTTATTAGTTCTTATTGTTCTAAGGAACTTTATATATGTTGGCTAATATTTTTCTAATTTTATTGGCCATGTCTCTCCCCATCACAGTTGAAATTCTTAACTTTTGACTAAATTTGTTTATCTAATTTCACTATTTTGCTCCTTCTAGCAGTTTAAAATTCTAGTTAACATTGCTGATCAACTAATATATGCTCGATATTTTCATGCTAGAGCATGTTGATGAAATCCTGAAGCTTGCTCGCCTCTCTAGCTATCTATACATTCGAACTGTAATAGCTTCAATTTTAATATATGATTGCCCTAGTTGTTTATTTAGGTATTTTTTTCATTATAAAACTTATGAATTTTTTCAGCTTACTTCCTTATTGTAGCGATGGACAGAACTGCCTGGAGAACCTCCAATAATCGATGATGTAGAGGTCGATGACTGGCTTCCTCGATTTGTATTTCTAAATGGTTCATGTATTTTCTACTATCTCAAATCTACAGGTAATATATTGCATGGTTCTCATTGTTACTATCGAGCATGGGTGTTTAAGGCCACATGAACCTCATATCCTACTTGTAATCCTTCATTGCATGATAATGCTAATTTCAGCAAAAGAATGCATACTCTGATACAATAATCAAAGTAAAGTGGGTTGTCCAACATCCCCCAAGCTCCCTAACACATTATTAGTTTTATGTTCTGGTCCTCCAACCGACATGTCTCATCCAAAGATTCCAAACTCCTCAAACAAATGAAAGAGATATATGACTAAGTTATTTGCAGATATGTCTTGAATACATAATTTCATTTCACACAATTAGTGATCTGTGGAGGTGTAACCCCACCCAACTCCTCCATCCCCCCCCCCCCCCCCCCCCAAAAAAAAAAAAAACAAAAGGGAAAAGAAATCCTTTCAACGTAGATGTTGACAGAAGCAACATATATAGGAGCAGATGGTTCAGATTGATGGACACTGACAGATGAAAATGCTGAGCATTTATCTGTATTCATAAATCCTGAAGACATGTTTAATCTTTTACATCACAATCTGGATGAACTACGAATAAGGTTTCTCTATATTTTGGAAAACCACGGATGGTGCCACTTTATTAAAAGATCATGTATGATTGTTGACATGGAGGTCGTGTATTCAAAATCAGATTGTTGGGTGGGTGTCGTTATCCTCATATCCTCATATTCTCAACAATTAAAATCAGATTGTGGGGTGGGCATTGTGGGGTGGGTGTCGTTATCCTCATATTCTCAACAATTCAACTCTTATAGCTTCACAGAATTTGGGGGTTTGGAATTTCAGGCTTCATACATATCATTTAATGTTGTTTTTTAGTTACTTCACCATATTTAATGTTTGATCTTAATGTGTAACATGTTTCCATCTGGGCACAGCACATCCATATGCATGTTACACATTTGTTCCTAGACAACTTTTTCATGCCTAATGTGTTCACTTCTATAGGGTGATTTTTTTTTCTCTAAAAGGCTATTCCCTTTAAATATTCTTATAGTCATTATTTACTGTTTCAGGGATGGTGATGGTGATTATTGGCTTACAGGAAGAGTTGATGCTATTAACATCAGGTTGTCAATGGGACCACAGATCCTAGTTTATGAGGGGGTGATTTCAACTTTGGAGATATTGCATGGGTTAGAATTGATTCTTATTCATGGTGATCTGCCCAGTTATATGAATTTTTTTCGTAGATAAATTAAGTTGAAAATATTTCTCACTTTGGCAATTTAGGTGTATATTGGATATCATTGGAAATTTGATAGATTTTCTGATGTGAGGACTTTAGTGTTTTAAAATGCTTCAATAATTCTTGTTAAGGTGATTGTTGAAGAACATGCCTATCCTTGTGTGCACTAAGAAGATAAGAAGTTGTACATTTATGAAACAAAAAAAATGCCATAATTTTGAACTATATGAAGGTTTGCTATCTAGAATCTTTGTCTTTTTCTCATTGATATCTTTAACTTTTCATATTTTTCTCTCAATATATCCTTTCTCCTATGATTGATTCGTAAGTGTAAGTGCTAATGTATTTTTTTTTTGGTCGGGGGTGTGGGGATGGGGTTCTGTCCATGAAATATTGTCGGAATCTTGATAGTTTTTTTGTTAGTCGAACCTTAGTTTTTAAGAAATGAAGGATTGTAATTTGGTGTGAATAGATTTTTCAGTGAATGGATTGTAAATGTATGTTCCTCAATTATCTTCAGTGAATGGATTGTAAATAGGTGTGAATGAGAATTGTGTGGATCAATATGGTTGTGAGTGATACAATCCATGAAT
Organism: Amorphophallus konjac; assembly: GCA_022559845.1. Classification (NCBI taxonomy): domain Eukaryota; kingdom Viridiplantae; phylum Streptophyta; class Magnoliopsida; order Alismatales; family Araceae; genus Amorphophallus; species Amorphophallus konjac. The sequence goes on from JAHNEJ010001960.1 coordinate 130,816, forward strand.
GTGAAGATATGAATGGATGCACTATTAAAGGTGATAAGAGAACATATAAGAGGATTTTTTTAAAAAAAAGATAACCTATTCCTACATTTTTATTAACCGACGTTAAACTATTTTCCTACGTTTTTAAGAGAATGACACTAATACTTTTGCATACGTTTCTTTCACTACTTGGCCAAAAGTAATACCTACATTTTTAGAAACGTAGGTACAACCTCTTATATGCGTGTGTATACATGTTTTTAACCTACGCTTCTGTTGGATTATTCCTACGCTTTCAAAGCGTAGGTATAGGTCGATATCTACCTACGCTTTTTGCTAGACTATTCCTACGCTTTGAAAGCGTAGGGATAGGTCGAACTATACCTACATTTTATAGAAACGCAGGTATAACCTATAGTCACGTGAGCAAACACCACGCTTTGAAAGCGTGGCAAGCAAACGTGGCTAAAGACTTTACCTACATTTTTTTGACCTATACCTACATTTTTCAAATGTACGTAAAGGCCAATTTTCTTATAGTGATCTCACCTCCGTCCCTATAAAGGGACACGAGGTCTCAAGGGAGAAGAGACTGGCCATTTCGAACAAACCCCACTCCAAGTGAGACTCGCTGCTAGCCTGAAAATATCAGCAAAGAGTGAGAAAGAGAGCAGGAGAGAAAAGAGAGGTGAGGAAGGGGAGAGCAAGGGGCGATTGCTCTCCCCCCCACCCCCCCTTGTATTTCTTCTTTGTTTTCTCCCATGTATTCTTACTCTATTATTAATGAGAAATGAAAATGAATGCTGCTTTTGGAGATTTTAGTGCCGTAATTGTTGTGATGTTCGATCTTCATCGATCGTAGTCCATTCTCTTCCCCCCTATCAGTCGCATTTCCTTCTCTATGCTTCTCTTTATGTTTGGTTCCATCGACATATGAGTATGGAGCAATATGATCACCTTGGTGATCAGGTTCAACAAGGAGGGCACCCCCCCTCTCAAGGCCTCATTCGGAGTTTGACTGACTCCATAGTCATGATTCTGTGGGTAGAGAGATATGGGATATAGTCCCAAAAACAAAAATGAATGATCTAGTTCTTCTCAGTACTCTGTTTCTTTGGTTTTCCCCCTTGTGAGGGTGTGATCTGATAGCCTCAAGGGGTTGATCCGACAGCTACCCATGTCGTTGGCCCCACAATCATGAAGCCCGAACCCCCCTTTCTTTGTACTCTGTCGGAGCGTAGGTGGGGAATAGCTGAGGCCCTGTGATCAGTAGGTTCTATGTGTTCTTACCAAGTTTGAATTTCTGAACGATCTGCGTTTTGATTTAAACTGCTCATTTCCTTGAGCTTATGAGGAGGTCGCGGTGGATGTTGCCGCTTTCGTGCACATCCTTATTATTAAGGGACCGTCTTAGGCTTCTTGTGGATGAGCTCCCGCTTGCCACCCCCCAAACACTCTGGGTCTAGGGGAGGTGCTGCCGGATTTTCGCCAGAAACTTGGACTAATTGTAATATCAACAAATAAAAAAAATGAATGAAACCGATGATGATGACAGATGTGTAGTAGAACAATGAAGATGATAATACAAAGATAGTGATGTAATGGTAATGATCCAAGGACTGTCCAAAAAAAAAGAAGATGGAACCGAATAAAGAAAAAAAAAGAATTCTCATATCAAAAAAATCACTGAATGAACAAATTGCATGCATATGTATGTATATATATATCCATATATGTGTGATCAGTACATGAGACTCTTGCTGGGTTCAATTGGAGGCCTGCTGCTATGTGGGTCGACCCCAGGCGTCGACCCCCCTTTCGTGTTGCTACTGTTAGAGTAGCCCTATGCGAAAATCTGCACAAGAGTCGACCCTGGGAGTCGACTCCCTTGGGTCTGGGCTACTGTCCAGGATAGCTGTCCCCTTGGTAATAACATCAAATACTGCATATGCATATTGAAATTGCACAAGGTCTCCACTGAGATTGCATGAGCATGGGCATGCTTGCTCCTCCACTCGTTTTTCGAAACTGAGCATATCACTTTTTTTATGCATTGGATCACACATGCATTATGAATGAAGATAAAGCTTCATGCATGCTTTAATTTATGATTGCTTGCTTGTCATAATCTACGGGTATATCAAATGGTGGGCTGCAGAAGTTAGATTATGTCTAGCCGGAAGCCCTCACCAGGCATGAGTGAATACTCCGCCTCGTATCGAGAACCACCCTGCATGGATGTACGATTCAGCCCTCTCATGCTGTGCATAAAGATTTGTAAAACCATCTTCCTACATTTTTTTTGAGGGAGCAGGTTCCCTAATAAAAAAAAGAAGAGAGACTCATGCATCGATGCATGCCATCCTGTCGTGCACCATCTTTAAGAAAGGAACAACAAAAATCTACTGATTGGCATAGGATAGGCCGACTTGCCAAACCCCAAGTCGACTTACCTGTGGGTTCGGTCGACCAACTTGCACTTTCGGTTGACCGACCCATGGGTGAGTCGATTCACGTTGTAGGCTGCGTCGACTCATTCATGGCCGGGGTGGCTAGTTCGAGCCCCAGTGATCCATTCTGGTTTTCTGTCCGCCTCATGCCTTAAAGACTCTCATTTAAAAAATAATAATGATAAAGAAAGCATTTGTGCAGTGCAAGCAGCCTTCTGTGGTTTGTGGCCATCTCATAGCCAGCAGGCTCATTCTGCTCCTTTCTCCCGTATATACATACATACATATATATATATATATATATATATATATACAATATATATATGTATATGCACATGCATGCCTTGAACATATGCAAAAAAAGAGAGAGAAACAAAAAATAAAGAAATGAAACGAAAATGAAATAAAAGTTGGGAATCTAACATCCCCTAATCCACTTTGCTGAATGCACAGCTTGAGCACAAAAAAATGAATGGAAGAGGGAAAACTCTGATCACTAGTGAAGAGTGAGTCGACATAGTGCAACCCTACGTCGACACAGGGTAGCCCTGGGTCAATGTAGTGTGACCCTGTGTCGACTCAGCCATCACGTTGGGTCGACGCAGCGCACCCTTGAGTCGATTCCTAGTGTGCTACATCGACGTAGCCAGCACAATGGGTTGACCTACCCACGCTTGAGTCGACTTAGCAATGAAGCAAGTCGACTTACTCTTCATCAGCCTACTGAGTTGGGCCTACACAGCCCATGCCAGCCCTTTTGCGGGCCTTGTGCATTAAAAGATGAAATGAATGATGAAGAAAAGGACTGAAATGAAATATAAGGCAAAACCCAAACAAAATAAACAGAAGAAAATAGCAAAAACAAAGAAAGAAGAATGAAAATGAAAGATCTCAAGTCGACTCAGCTCCCAAACATAATAAATCCAATGTTAATATAATAATAATAATGGCATGGAAACATGATAACTCTAGAAATAATGAATGAAATGAAATAATAAGGCAAAACCCAAAAATAATAAATACAATGTTAATATAATAATAATAATGGCATGGAAACATGATAACAATAGAAACAATGAATGAAATGAAATAATAAGGCAAAACCCAAACACAATAAATCTAATGTTAATATAATAATAATAATGGCACGGATCAATTCGATGTCCGTGAATGATGGACTTTTTAAAAATTCAGAAGTCATATTTTGGTTTGGTAGATGGTAGGATATTGACTCCAAATCCTACGTAGTTGATCAAGGCCACAATGCCAATCCTCTAGGTGTTACAATATATGTGTGTGACCTCTTATGTTGTGGTTTAGATGCATATCTAATTTATGTGAAACTAAATTATACATAATTTGGTTTAGTAGATTATTTTAGTCAGCCTAAATATCAAAAAGTGTGTATGAATATGATTAATTCGTTATTCGGCTAGCACATACAATTTGATTTATCAAGCTTATATGAATATGATTCGATTTGTTATGCAAGCCATTCATAAATTTGAACTATTCAATAATTAATTAGAGTTGTGAATCTAAGAAATACTCACATATGCCTAATGTTTGCATTATTTCATAATTTACATTTCATTAACTTATGCTATATGTTTAGAACATAATAAAATTCGTATTAATATAGAATTATTATGTGATTTGTGAAATTATTATGTAATAGGCGTGTTATTGGTTCTGATGTCTACTTAGTTTTAGGACTCACACATGTGATTAACCTTTCTTTTAGGAGCTTGAAGAATAGTGATTTTGGCTCTAACCCGTGGTGGAGAGGGGGAAATCTGTGGCCAAATAAGATGCTCGGCCCACGTAGCCCGGCTAGACTACATTGTCCACCAAGTGATAGCCTTACAGGGCCCACTTAGCCCGTAAGCCTCAAGTACATGGCCCGGCAAGTGATAGCCTCACAGGGCCCACTTAGCTCGGGAGCCTCAAGTACATGGCCCGGGAGCCGGGCGAGAACTTAGCTCGGCCACCAATCACTCGGCACCCGGCTCGGTTGGGAAGAGCCGAAAGAGTGGCCGAGCTAGAATCAATCATCCGCAGATCAACTGTCCACCTGACTCCTTAGGGAGATGAAGAGCCTGACGCTCATAATCGCCCAGGCGTTACGCTGGTGGATAAGGGAAGGGCAAGAGTCCTGAACCCGAAGGAAACGCCACCTGTGTCTACTCCCATCCCCAGCGGGAGAAATGAACAGCTATATAAACCCAAGAAATCCCTCCAGAAAAAGGTGAAGCCATTTTGAGCCAACTCTAGCCACTTCATCAGTGAAGAGCAGTCTCATGCCCCTCCCTATCTCCTTCTCTTATCCTCTTTCGCATAAAGCTCTATCCCCTTACTGACTTAGGCATCGGAGGGTTTTCCCCAGGGTTACCTCCCTGGGCCCCCTGATCCTTTTCCTTCCCTCATTGCAGAGTTCCACTAAAGTGTGTCTATATGAAGCGATCGCCCCTAGATCAGATGGTTCAGGCTTCGGCACGAGATCTCGCCTCTTCATCTGGCACCGTCTGTGGGAAACAGAGCTAAGAGCCAATATGGTGCGAAGGTGCAGTAGTAGGAGAAATACCGATGACAAAGGGAAGGCACTGGCGTCCGTGGGTAGAGTACTTACGCCGATGCACTCTTCGACTGGCCCCTTTCCAAAAACCAGGGCAATGTCCTGCCTCCACCGGCTGTGGGGGGGGGCAACCCATTTCCGGGGATCCATATGCCTTCCGATCCCTCAACGCTAATGTTGGTCCCCGGGGTAGGCGAACGGACAAGAAGGGGGGTTGAATTGTCCCCCACACTAGATGGTAAATTAAAACACTACGTAGTGGAATTAATAAGATTAACGAGATTGAAGAATTAATTAAACAATGTAACTAAATTCTCTCAATCTCTCCGATCTCACACGATCATACAAACGGATATATCATGCAAACCACGCAATCCCATGATGCAAACCACAAGACAAGGGGATTTTTAAGGTGGTTGGGGACCACGACGGGCTCCCTACGTCCACCCCTTACCAAACCGGTAAGGCTACAATCGGGGATAAATCCCCAAAATGGAGATGACACTCCAACACACACGGGGACACGCCCCAACACACACACACACGATCCAACAACCAGATCACAACACACACACACACACACACACACACACACACACACACACACACACGATCCGACGACCGGATCTACACACACACACAACCACTGCAACAAGTGCAGCACAAACGATCCACACGATCGCATGCAGGCGATCAAAGATGACCGTATCTAGATGGTCACACACACAGAGTGTATTTTCAGGTTCGGAAAATAAACACAAATATCTAACTCATGCTCAACCCAAAATACAAATCATGAAAGACATCACAAAGAGCATATAGAAGATATAGAAATCAACCCCCTTTATTTTCCATAGCCGAATGACGATGTTCTTTGATGCTCGGGTCAGAGGGAAGCCGGATGCTGTCGATTTGAACGTCAACGCGTTCCTCTCTTCAATCCGCTTCACTTTCTCTTTATGCACGATCTCCAAAGCCTCCTGGATGAAGATCAAATCTCCCCTTCTTTTCCCCTTTCTCTTCTCTCCTCTTTCTTGACCTACAAGATAGAAAGCATTCGCTCAAATAGGGATTTCTTGTCAAATTCGGAGTTCACATAAGAGTATATATAGAAGACATGAAAAGACTAATATAACCCTTCTAGAACCCTCCAAAAAGACCCTTATATGACTCCTAAGAACCTATGGGCAAAAGGGTAAAGGTTGGAGCACAAATGGATTGGGTTTAGATGGGTTTCAGATTCATGTTTTTGGGTTTTCGCCGTAATCGGTCGAACTAAGCACTGGGATCAGTTGACCTAAAATTTACAGAGCTGAAACCAGTCAGCTATGCAAATTTTGGTCGACCGAAATCCAAGGTCGGTCGACTGAAATCTACTATGAAACTAGATTTCAGCAGTTCAGTCCTATAACCTTAAAGCCCAATGGAAATAGAAAAAGGGTTAATTGATATGTCAAACTACCAAGCATTCCTTGTTGTTAAACAGCGTAAAAACACATACCAACCATATTCTATCAAGATTAAAAACTTCAAAAGAAAACTTACCATTATTTCTCCCAAAAAACATACTCATGCAAGGTACCAAGTTCTCACCAAGATTTATGATACCTTTGCATATAGGATTGGCATTTCTTTCTAAACCTACAGAACATAATTAAGTGAAGTTAAAACAATGCAAGTTCAATCACTTCGATGCCATCTACCACGAAATCAATATTTTGGTATCTTGGGAGTCCATTAAACCTTTTTATACCAATCTTAACACCAAGACTCAAACTCACATCTTACATCAAGAGATTAACATGGTTTGATACATGAAAGTCCATTCAAGTTCTCAACAAGCAAGCTTTTGAAGAAAACAATTAGTCAAGTGTTTTCATGTAAAATCTCAATACAAAGTCCAAGGCCAATTTGACCATTTACTCAACCAAGATGTGAAAACCATGTAATAACCATTCAATTCTCATTCACTCCAAAGTTTGCAAGAAGAAGTCAAATACCATCAAGTTTGATTGAATCACTTAAGCACATTTTCACCCTTAAAATCCATGAAGAATATACATGAAAGCCCAAGCAAGAACTCCGTTTTCCTTAACGAACACTTTAAGCATATAATCACATAAGCTCAAAAACCTCTTTGAAGAACATAGATTGAAACATTCAAAACATTAAGATCTCATGATAAAAATCCATGAAAACCATGAATTTAAATAGCATGTTTGAGCCTCAAAAACCATTTGCCAACTCAACCATATTCTAACATCAAGAGCATAGATGCTCATATTATGAAACACATGCAAGCATAGCAAGTAACATGAGTGATCAACAAAGGCATATGGAAGCATACATAAAGTTTAGTTATCATCAAAAACATATGCAAGGCACACAACAATCTCCCCCTTTTTGATGATGACAAACTTTATGACTTATAGAGACAGATCATATTTTTCTCCCCCTTTGACATTATAAAAAAGTGGGAGGAATGTAATGAAGTTCAAATTTCAGTAAATCATACTCATGAATCAATAAGAGTTCAGTTCAAAAATTCAAATGAGATGATCAAAACATGTGGATTGTTTGTGATATCAATTGTTGATTATGGAGATGGTAGGTGTGTAGACTTAGGACTTGCAAAGCCAAATGATACCATTCAAAGTCTAAAGCCCATTTCATATTTTCACAAGATGCAATTAGCAATGCAAAGGTAGGATGTTTGCCAAAACAAAACATAACAGTTGAAACATCAAACGCTTTTATTTAATTTTCAGATTTTCAGATTTTTAGTTTTCTTATGAAATGCATGAGGCAAGATGCATACAAATGATGACATATGAGATGCACATAATACAACCAAGCAAATATGTATATATACATGCAACATATCTCCCCCTTACTTATTTAAGAAGGTGTTGACACCCCTTTTTAGCCCGCAAGTTACGTCATTTCTCTTATTCATCATTTTTGATGTCCCGAATTACCCATTATTTTGGATCCTTCCTTGGATAGATTTCGAGCCCATTTTTATTGTTCCATAGCCTCTGGACCTCGGAGATCATGATTTCTTAGAGCCCTGGAGCTTATCTTATCAACTTATGGTCTTCCAAGTTGACTTGCGGCCTATTTAGGCCCATTTTCATCAAGCATTCGACCCCTTTCACTGCACAGTCCTGAGCACGACCCCTTTTCATCCCCTTATGTTCCTCTATTCATTAAGTGTCCTTCACCAAAGTTGATTTCTTTTTAAAGCTCTACAAATTCTTCTTCTTCGCCATTAGCCAGTTCTCCACCGTTTTTCGTATCACCACATTTTTCTCTTTTCGTCCCTATGTTCTCCATCTTCTGATCATTTTCTCATTTTTCTCTCTTCACAAAAGTTATTCATTTTTTTTGTTATCTACAATTTCTTCATCTACGCATTTTGCTAATTCTGCACAGGTTGTTAGATATACTACCACGTTCAGCCTTGACTTCTCGAGAGTCCTACAGCCGTAGGACTCTTTCTGGTCGATTTTGCTCGACGTGGCTTCCTTCTTGGGTCTCTAACTTCTAGAATACTCCTCCAAATTGGGTCCCGTTTATTCCTATCTCTTGTCCTTACTATTATCTCGAGTTTGGTCTATAGAACTCGAATTTTAGTGGACTATATTCTTGGGAAACAGGGAGGAAACTTCTGGATTTATGCAATTTCTGCATAGATTAAACTCTATTTTCTGCTCGATGGGCCTATCTTGCGACGGCCATATCTTCTAGAATATAGCTCCGAATTGACCCCCGTTTGTTTCTATCTCTTGCCCTTTGGATTATCTCGAGTTTGATTTATAGAACTTGACTTTTCATTGGCTATATCTCTCAAAATAGTTGACAAAAGTTATGGGTTTATGTGTTCTAGTACAAGTCAAACTCTATTTTCTGTGTGATGGGCCTATCTTGCGGCGAGCATATCTTCTAGAATCCTCTTCCAAATTGAGTCCCACTTATTTCTATCTCTTATCCTTAGTATTACCTCAAGTTTGATCCATAGAACTCGATTTATCTTGCACTATATCTCCGGGAATCGTGAGAGGAAGTTGGGACTTTTTCTACAAAATCTATATAAACTGCCTAGTTCGTAGTGGCGATGGGGGGCTCTTTCCGAACGTGGGGCGAAGCCATGCTGCATCTCCAACTCACAACTTCGACCCCATCTTGAAGAGGGAAGTATTAGCTTTCCATTCCATCTTTTTAGACTTAATTTGGTTGTCTATTCTCTTAGTTCTCCTCTCCTCAAAATCATAAATCATCACAATTTTCTGCACTTTCTGCTACACCTGCACTTTTGCACATTTTGCATCATCATTTTCTCTCTATTCTTTGCATCAAATTTCATAATTTTAAATCCAATGCATTCACAACACACACACCTATTATTTTCACCCTTCCACAGGGGTTAAAAACCTCCCCCTGGTGAGTTTGCCTTCAATTTCTACCCCTATTTTATCATTGCGGGATTGATACTACACTTCATGATCTAATGGGTTTTTACCTTTGTGTTTTGACATTGTTTTGCAGGAGAGCATGATATGAACGTGAGGCCCTCTTCTTCTAGCTGGCTGGAAGACGAGGAGGTTTGAATCCACATTATTCCTGCACCCGTTTGTCAAGCGCGATCAAGTCTTCATCTTTCCAAGGTACATGACGTCGGTCTCTTCATCCCTTCATCCTTTTGGCGTTGTTGGAACCTTGGTGGCGATCACGGTGTGTATTTCTCATCCTTTCATCCCCCTATTCTTTGATTCACATGTTTATGCATGTTTTAGTTTAAAGGGACGGGATAGAACATAATAAACAATCTACAATTTTTTGGCGATCATGGTGGGACGCCAATTCCCATCACATTTGTTTTCATGATCTTTTGAAAGTTGGATGTGTGCATGTTCATGTTTAGGTAGTATATTCTCCATTCACTCACCGTTTTGGGCATTTTAAGGGCTCCGGTTGCCTGGCGGTCTTCTGTTAGACCGCAATTGGGCAAGAAACGGTCATTTGGTTGATCACTTGTGGATTCTGGCAGTTCTGCGCGTGTGCTCACGGGGCCCTGTTCGTTGAGGCATAACTTTTGATCTCGTGGTCCGATTGCGCTGATTTTTGTTCCGTTGGATAGCCCTTTGTATTGTCTTTCCATCCATATCTTATTTGTCTTATTTTGGTCACATTTGCATAGTCTAATATTGTCATGCTTTTTGAGTTTTCTGCAAAAAGTCTACAGGCAGGCTCAGGGATAGGTTCACAGGTATGACTTTGATTGATGATTTGATTGCGTTCTCGACGTATGATTTTGCTAATTTTTGTACCATTGGATAGTCATTTGTATTATCTTTCCATCCATATCTTATTTGTATCATTTGGGTCTCATTTGCTTAGTTAAACATTGTCATCATTTTAGCATTTTATGCATAAAATCTACATGCAGTCTACGCACAGGCTCACGAGGACAACTTTGCTCAGTGATTTGATTGACCTCCCGAAAAAAGATTGCTCTATTCGTTGGCCCATTGTGTAGACCTTTGTATTGTCTTTCCATCCATATACTATTTGTCTTATTTGGGTCACGTTTGCATAGTCAAATCTTGTCTCCATTTTAGCATTTTGTGCATAAAATCTGCATGCAGGTTCAGGGACAGACTCAGGTACGCTTTGCATTGGTGATTTCTTTACCTCCCGGGTTATGTTTGTGCTTGTTTCTGATCGTACATTGCTATCCTTTGTATTAGCTACATTTTCATATATGATTTGCATGCATTTGATCATGTTTGCATTGTTTAATGTTGTCTTGATTTTCTAGTTTTAGGCTAGAAATTACATACACTCCGGTGCACATAGGGCCATGCATTGCATATCATAGTTGCATTCCTACCTTGGTAAGTGATCCTCTCGCCTCCATATTCCTTGGAGTCGACTAGGTGATCTTATCTGGGACCTCCATAAGTCTCCGTGAGCCGTGGATTCCCACACGGACGCCGGGCCGGTTGTACCTTTCCACCCCTTTGGCTTGCATTTGCATACGTGTGAGAGAATTAACCTTAGTCAACCTAAAGTTTGGACCTTATTCCCATAGGATTCCTATCTTGAGGGAATTATTCCTAACTCAAATCATTAAAAGGTCTATTAAAACCCTTAAAATATTTCCCATCATATCAACTTGTTTGACTTGGGTGAAAACTCTTACATTGCATTGATTGTGTTGTTTGGGCTTGTCCAGGCCCATTAGTGATGTTTTGTGTTGCATTCACATATTCCTTGTTATTAGGCCCATTTAGCTTAGCCCATTTTGTGTGTCCATTGTCCAGTCCCATTCTGATGTGACACAATGATGCAGCAAGTGGCTAAGGTCCCTTGGACTTAATTCGCAAACACAATCACAAGATTCGAGCAAACTTGGAAGATGCCGTCTCACCGTGCGCACCCGTTACCCGTGGTGACTCGATGATGTCGAGTTGAGGTGGTGGAGAAAGACCCTTGCTGGTAGAGGGCCAGCACAACTAAGGTTCACCCTCCTGAAGGTATGATGCCCACAATCAAGGGCGGCCGGGTGCCTTGGGGGCACTAGGTCACTCACTCACGATTATCCACGATGACCACTCAAGATGGTGGCTCCGGGAACGAGCACTCTCTTACTAGTCAGCGGACTAGCTTGGCGGATATTAAATAAACATATATTAGGGGAGCAAGGGCAGAAGCTCACCTGGTTGGTTTGAAGAAACCAACCCCGGTCGGAGACGATGGGCGAGTGAGGAAGTGTGGGTTCCCCGCACACTACGCCGGTGAAGCTTGAACCATGTTTAGATAATTATACTCACTACACCTCTCGCAGGGGGGTGGACTTGGGGTGGGGATGATTGATTTACACACAAACACTACCTCCACGTAGGGAGGGGCGGTAAGCCGGCCAGGCGGGGAGGGGAGATTTGCTGAAAACACGAGAGGGGAAGCCGATGCCGGATCTGCCTGCTCTCTGTGATGGATGACTGACAGTCGGTGTTGAGGTCGTAGGTCCCAATCTGAAATTTTACTGATGACGAGACCAGCGGGGAGCTCTTCGTATCTGGAACTAGAATGCCTCTGAAGTTTTTGGAATTCTTATGATGCCGATGTTGGTCCGGGTGGAGGTCTGAACAGAGTGACAGAATTTGGGCGAGGCAGCTTCAGGTTTCTGACAGCAGGTTGCAGAGATGGTCCCGCTGGCTCCCAGATGCCGAATCATGAAACGCTGGAGTTATTGGAACCGTGGACGAGTCCCCTTCGCAGCAAATCTGACGGGGAAGCCGTGTGATGTCGGAGAGGACTGGGGGACTCTGAATAGTGGAAGTAGGTCGATGCAGATTGTGGGAAGCAGACCCGCGTAGCCGAGGGAGAAAAATGGTAACTTTGACCCACGGACGCCGAAAGAAGTTCTGCTTCTTGATTCTGAAAGTAGACTGGACGAGGGAGAACTTTGTAGAAGAGCTCGTGGCCGGATTCCTCCGTGATTCGTCGTGGTGTAGCTTCTATTCTGGTTCAGATACTCTGCAGGGGCAGCTCTTCGCAGTCGGGGGAGATCGGCCCTCCCGGACAACCCCGGACTCAGAATGGGGTGGGATCACCTCGCCTGCGAAGCTGATTGGACGACCTTTCCAGAAATGTATGGTACGCCTTCAGATGTCGTCGTATGACTCCGTGGTTGCTTCTGCAAGACGACCCTTTCTTCTGTCACCTGCAGGCTGATCAATGTGAAGAGAATGGTGGTGGAACTAGGTTGATGTAAGTGGAGGGTTAGCAATGGTGGGGGTGGGGGTGTTGATGGTTGAAGGGGGAGGGATGTTTCAGAGATGGTGAGGGGGTGGAGCAGGGGATTAGGAGGTCTAAGAGGGAGGTGGGGTGAAAGGGACGCAGCTAGGAGGGTGTTGGTGGTGGGGGTCGGCCAAGGCAATGGGGAGGGGATGGGCTTGATGTGGTCGCAGCTAGTGGGGGGGGGAATGGGATTCAATTCCCCTTAGGGATGTAAATGGGTGTGTGGGGGAGTGGAAAGGATGTTTGGGGGAGAGGGAAGGGTGCCTTGGAGGTTGAAAGGGTGTATGGGGAATGGGAAGGGCTGCTTGGGAATATGGAGGTGTTAATGGGAGTTATGGTTCTTGGGGAGGTGAAAGGGTGGGGGAGTGAGGTGGCTGATGAGGTGGCAAGGGGGGGGGGAGGTGAAGGGGCAGGTTCGCCCAAGGGAGAGAGAGAGAGAGAGAGAAGAGGAGAGAGAAAGAGCTAGAGAGAGAGAGGGAAGACAATGCTAGTGGCTCAAATTTTACTCAATGCTTCATTACCTTGAAATGGAGGGTTTGGGGCCCTATTTATAGGGAATCCCCAATTTACAAAAAGTCCCTACAAAATAGACTAATGACACATAACTAGGGAACAAGGGGGGGGGGGGCAAGTGGGCCAAGCCCAAGTGTTTGGGCCCGAACCTACATGATGACCACAAGACATAGGGAAATAAACACATAACCTAGATACTGGACTTAAATAAAAGGCAAATTACATCAAAATGACTCAAGATAAAGACAGTAAGTGCACAAAAGGTGATCCACCAGAGTACTGCAGTGAACTGGATGCCATGGAGCTCAAGTCTGGACCTCGTCGAGGGGGAGGGAGGTCCCGAGCCATAGGGAATCGTGGGTGATGCCCTCATCACATTCTCCCTTGGACTTTGCATTAGTGGGTCAGTCCCCTCTTGTTCTCAAGCCCATTAAGCGATTGCTTCCCCACTTGTATTATCCTTGATATCCTTGTATTAAGTCTCCATTTGCCCTCATGGAGCATCATTCCAACCCCTTGTATCATTCTTCTTCTCAATCTTCATCCTATTCCCGCGTGGAATCCTCTTCCCACGCGGGCCCATCTTCCCATGGTATTTCTAATCCATCCAAGGAACATGCTAATCTCATGGCCCACTTATCAAGCCTTGTTCATCAAATGGACCCGGGCCAGGCCCAACGTCTTATTGCATCTCATCTACATGGGCCTCCTTCTCTTAATGGGCCTTCTTCTCTCATTAATGTGCCTCATCATCTTAACGGGCCCCATTCTCCTAATGGGCCTTATTTTTCTAATGGGCCTCATTCTTCTTCTCCTTATGTTGTCGGCCCAATGGGTCCTTATGCTCATGCTTCTTCCAGGCCTGCATATCCTTCCACTCTTGGAATGGGCCCTTCTTCTTCTCAGCCCGATCCTCTTATCCGGCCCAATATCATCATTCTGGTCCATATTCACATCCTCTTGCTCAAGTTGGCCCATATTCTTCTCGATCTCTCCCTACCCAGGAGATGATTGCCCAAACCCAACATCAACTTGATGAACTCCAACACCGAAGTGATCCTAAGTCCTCCTTAAGTATTCCATTCGCATTTCAAGGTCTTCGGCTTCCGTCATCTTCACAAATTCCCGCATATCACTGTTATGGTGGAGTCGGTGACCCGTATGTGCACATTAAGGAGTTCGTTTATGAGTCGGCCCAATTTCGACACGACCAACGCTTGATGGCCTATCTATTTGGTCTGTCTTTGGAAGGCCCGACTCGGGATTGGTTCTTTTCTCTTCTGCAAGAGCAGGTTGTGAATTTCCATGTTGTCCAAGATAGATTCATTCAGCAGTTTCAAGACCAGGTTGGGCCCAAGTATTCTATGGGGGATCTGGCCCACGAGAAGATGCAACCAGAAGAGGAGTTCTGCACCTTTGCCGACTGCTGGCGCCGCCTCGCCGTGCAGGTTCCGGGGCACATTCCGGAGGGAGAATAAATCAAATGCTGATTTCCAATGCAACACCTGAGTACTGCTTTATCTTAGCCCTCAACGACATTACCTCCTGGCAACAACTATATAGCCGAGCTCGCTTCATTCGCCAACAAATCCAAGGTTACCTTGACCCCGAGTCTCCACCATCCACCTCCACTTACACCTCACCCTCCACAAGCCAACTCAATGCTCCCATGAGTCAACCCTCCATGAGTCAGCCGCCTTACGCCACATCCACCTCCACATATCAAACCTCCGCGAGTCATCCTTCTCACGAGTCTACCTTCCGCTTCTACATACCCGTGCACTTCCGCAAGTTAGCCATCCACGAGTCAGCCGTCCGCTTATTCGTACCTTCATGTGTCTCTATCTCCACCTCCGGACAAGGGAACACCACACCCCAAGCAGGTAGATGCCATCTATATACCCCCTCATCCCGCTCCACATATGCCTTCACCAAATCCCTTCGCCGCTGGCCAAGCACTATTACCTACGCAACCTTCACTTCCGTCTCCACAACCTTCTCCGCCACCTCATACCCCTCGGCATCTGCCTTGCCCAAAGCGGGCTCCTTGTCCTCCACTGCCGTAGTGCTTTACCGACATTTTTGGGGCTTTGATGGCCACTCACACGTTGCAGCTCCCTCCGGTTGTGCCTTGCCGACCCGCGGTTCGGAATATGCTTCGGTTCTGTGAATTTCATCGCTAGCAGGGGCATTTGGTTGAGGATTGCCCCGAGTTCCGGGATTATGTTTATGATCTAGAAGCTAAGAAAAGGATTTGTTGGGTTCTGTGCGCCCCCTTGTTGTCTCTGACAATGGTTTTGATGATTCTAATATATTGTGTGTTTTATGCTTAAATGGCGTTTGCACAATAAACAAGCTAACACTATAATATCTTGTTTTGCAGGTGGTTCAAACACAATGGTACTTCATGCACACATCCTTAATGTAGATGGTCACATTGGTGACTTCATGGAAACATTATATTGGTGTTCTTAATGAATTGACAAATGCGTGATATCTTGTTGCCCATGGTTTTACATGCTCTGAACTGCATTTATAATTCATGCTTATTCATGTTTATGAATGGATTATGCCTCACATGAATGTTTGTTTTGAGTTGCTCTGAAATGCTTCATTTATTTTCAAAGTCTATACATTGCTCTCTTGCACAAGGAAAGTCTATACATTGGCCTTCTTACATCCAAGTCTATACATTGGCCTTCTTACATACAAGTCTGTACATTGGCCTTCTTTCAAAGTATGTACATTGGCCTTCTTACATCCAAGTCTATACATTGGCCTTCTTACATACAAGTCTATACATTGGCCTTCTATCTTCCAAGTCTATACATTGGCCTTCAATCCAAGTCTAGACATTGGCCTTCTGCCAAGTCTATACATTGTCTTGTGCCTTCAAGCTTCCAAGTCTATACATTGGTTCAAGCCACCAAGTCTGTACATTGGCCTTTGGCCACCAAGTCTATACATTGGCCTTCATACTTCAAGTCTATACATTGGGCTTCATATTTCAAAGTCTGTACATTGGCCTTTGGCCACCAAGTCTATACATTGGCCTTCATACTTCAAGTCTATACATTGGGCTTCATATTTCAAGTCTGTACATTGGCCTTCATCAGCCAAGTCTGTACATTGGCCTTCATACTTCAAGTCTATACATTGGCCTTCATATTTCAAAGTCTGTACATTGGCCTTCATCAGCCAAGTCTGTACATTGGCCTTCATCCTCCAAGTCTACACATTGCCTTTTGGAATCAAAGTCTATACATTGAGAGCTTTACCTACGTTACTTTGATCAAGCCTATACATGGGTTGTTTTCATGAACACCTTCTATGAGGTGTTATTGGATTAAATGTGTTTCATGCATTATTAAGATGAGGTTTTTGAGTTTTTTAAGTTATGCTCTTAAAATCATGAAAGACAAGGTGAGAACTTATTTTAATGTAATTCATGTTTGATCACATTGGGTTGCACTTTTAGATCATTGGGAATGCTTTAAAATATCATTTCATGAGGTTTCAAGGTCAATGGGTCGACCCCCCCACTCAATGGGTCGTCCCCTGGGCTGAAAACGGGCTAAACATCACCCTGTCTGAAAGTGGGTCGACCCCCCTCACAAAGTGGGTCGACCCCCCTGTAACATTTCTGCTGAAAATAGCTTCTGAGAGCAAGTGGGTCGACCCCCCTATGAAAGTGGGTCGACCCCCCCCATATTCGCAGCTCCGCGCGAGATTTTCGTGGGTCACCGAAACCCTATGAAACCACTTCCGATTGGGGTGAAATTTTACCCTAATACCCTTGGGTCATTAATGAACATATTAGGGTGGTTTTGCTAGGGTTTTGCAAGGGTATTGTGGTCATTTGCACAACTTATCCTCATGGTATATATATGTTGCGAATTTGGAAGAAATAGGTGAGGAGCTCTAATCTCTCTATCTGTTTTGTAGGAGAACGAAGGGAAGAAGGAGGAAGGCTGAGGAAGAGCTCAAGATTCATCTACTTCCATCCATTTCTAGAGCTCGTGATTGAAGAAAGAAAGGAGCAGATCGAGAAGAGGAACGCGTGGACGTCCTCAACATTGGCATTCGGCTATCCTCCGACCCGAGCATCAGAGATTATCATCTACACCTCGTTTCTTCTCATGGGGAACTACTTCTATATCTTGTTTACATCTATTAATGCCATTTGCTTTTGAGTTGTGGGGTTTGCATTGATCATATCTTGTATTTCTGAATTCTAGATATATTCTTGTGTGGACCGTCTATGGACGGGTGTTTGTGTGAAGGCGGAGCTGCATCTCCGTGTGTTGGGTTTTATTGTGGGGAAAGTTTCCCTGTGGTTGGTTATGTATTGTCGGAGCTGTGACTCCGTGTGGATTTAGTGTCCGGGGTGTGTTCCCCGATTCTGTGTGTGGGTTTGTGCTGCGGTGGCAGCATGTTGGGGATTTTCCCCATGTGTGGACATTGCTGCGAAAGCAGCGTGCGTGTGTGTGGTTGGGGTTCGTCCCCGTGTTGCTACGAAAGTAGCGTGTAGTGAAGCCTCACCCGGTTGGGTGAGGGGTGGACGTAGGGAGCCCTTCGTGGTCCCGAACCACCTAAAAATCTTCGTGTCCTTTGTGAATGCCTGTGCGATTGTCCATTTCTCCTATCTCCATTCACAGGTAGATTTATAGATTTTTATTCACTACTCCACTACACACTGCTACCTCTGCTATTTGTATTTGAGCACAGTTAACTCATTCTCTGCATTGCATATCCGTGTGAGATCGTAAAGATTGAGAGCATTCTTCTAATCTCACTTGAGTTTATGCTAATTAACGTAGTTAATTTTAATTCCACCGTGATCAGTTTAGATTGTTTTTAAAATCCGTCATCTAAGTCAAGGGGACAATTCAACCCCCCTTCTTGTCCGCCATCTAGTCTGGGCCAACAATTGGTATCAGAGCCCAGTCTCTGATTTTTATTCAGCGGACCTCACGGTCTAGGAGAAAAGATCTTTTTATGATGGCTAATCTGAACTCTGTTCCTGTCTTTGATGGTTTTGACTATATATCATTGATTGGAAAATTTTGTGTTTGGATTTCTGGTACTTGATCCGAAACTCATGAAATTAATTCTCATGGTCCACATGTCTTACCCAAAAATGAACTAAGGTGGACTGATGAACATAGGAAAATGAATTATGATAATCTTTTTATTTTGAATGCTCTTAAAGCTGCAATTGACTCTAACAAATTTCCGTTTGTTCTTGATTGTAGCTCGATCAAAGAAATCATGGATCAACTGATCAAGGTTCATGAAGAGGGCTAGAGATGCTTGCATGATGGCTAATAGCAGGATGCTCACTCAGGCTAGAGTCCAAGGAGGTATCTTCTGACTCAAATTCTGATGATGAATTAAGTTTTGAAGAATTAATGGATGCCTATGATGAGTTGCTTGAAAGACATAAAATAATAAAATCTGAAAATCAAAAACTCAAAAAGAAATTTGAAAGCATCGTGTTAATGATCTCACTTGTGAAAAATGCATTGAATTGAAAAATCAATTGAATCTCACATGCTTTTTGAAGAAGAACTCAAAGAAACGATTGCAAATCTAAATCTGAAAACAAATCTTACAAGATAAAATTTCAGAATTTCAACTCATTGAGAAAGATAATGAGAAGCTGAAAATATTGAACAACTCTTTGTCTGAAAAAGTTCTCCTTTTGGAAAAAGGAAAAGTAAATCTGAATGTTGACAAGACAAATGAATTGGAGGAACTTAGGAAGGAAATAGAAAGTTTCAGGAATTTGAATGACAAATTTGAAAACAATGAAATAATGGGTAGAATGGTTGGTCAAAATGCGAGTTTTCAAATGAATGAACTTGAACATATCTCCATGAATGAAAATTCATTTGAAAAACTTCAAAATAAAAAACTTGCTGAAGAGATTCAGAAATTGAAAAATCAAAACTGTCTTCTGGTTGATAAAATCCACATATTTGAAAAAGGAAAATATGTAGCTATGGATAATCTTGAAAACTCTCAAGTTTTAGAAGAAGAAATTGCAAGCTATAAAACTGTTAATTCCTTGTTGAATGAGAAGCTTGCATTGTGTGAGAAAGAAATTGCTGAATCTAACTTGCATATCTCATCATTGGAAGATGAGATCAAAAATTTGAATGAATCCATGTTGTTGTGTGATAAGCAAAATGAAAAACAGAAAAAGTATGTTGATTGTTCTTGTATGCATGCAGAACCCTCATATGATAAACACAATCATGCTTCAAGAAAAAGAAGAAATGTTTCATGCTATTACTGTGGAAAATTCGGTCATGACATGTATGACTACTTTTTGAAAGAATTTGATGACGATGTGGCATTGAAGTCACAAATGAAATTTGCCAATGATTCAAAATTTTTTGAAAAACCAATGAAGAAAAACCTCAATGCTCACTGCTTTTATTGTGGATTAAATGGACATGTTTTTGAAAATTGCTTTACAAAGAAAGATGATGATGCATGGTCCATCGAGAAAAACTTTTCATGCTATTACTGTGGTATTTTTGGACACATGATGAATGATTGTCATGTAATGAAAAATGATGAAAAGTTGACCATGAGAAGAAAATCTTCTCATTGTTATTACTGTGGCCTGAATGGACACTCAATGGATAATTGTTCCATGATGAGGGCCGACGATGAGTGGTATGAGAGGAGAAATGAAAATAAAATCTTTGTTCATGCTAAGCTAACCCCTCGGGACCCAAGATGGCTTGGGTACCAAAATCTTCGAAATGAGAATCTGTTTTGCAGGGGCGCCTTGAGGTCAAGAAACATCAACAAATAAAGGACCCTCAAGGTGAGAAACAAAATGGCTTGATTTGAAGTTTGTTTCACCTAGGTTTTCCTTGACAAATCTGAAAAGGTAAAAATTTCATTTGAAGAAAAAGGCTGTAATTATGAAGTTACATTTCTGTTTCACTGACTCTTGTCAAGTTCTAAAATGTTGAGATCCTTCAATTTTGATGAGTAGTTGACTTGAATGATTTTTGGTTGAACATCTTGTAAATAATCATAACTCTTGAATGCTTAACCTTGGACATATATGGCTCTTAGTACACACCTTCTCTTTTACTTTCAAAATAAATTTGGCTTTGTATGCTTTACACTGTGCATAGAGTCCTTCAGACTCTTACTTACTATTTACAAATAACAACTCACATGTGCATACATAGAATACATACTTAGCTTCATGATACTCATTGCACATATCATACACATCTTTGCATACTGTTGAATAGGAATAATTTTTCAATCATCCTTTTAGGTTACATGCATACATTTGCATGTCATTGCATACTCGTGTGCTTGAATGTCATGATTATTTGGTATATCAATGGCGATAGTGGAAGGTTGGATTATGTCCAACTGGAAGCTTTTCTCATGCGTGATGGTGGTCTTCGGACCAATGTACTCCGCCAAGTACCAATAATCATTTGCTTGAAAACATTGAAAGATCCCTGGTTGAATGCATGTATATACTTTATACCCATCTTTTTGACTCCTTCTATGACTCATCCTTTGCTAAATGAAATTACATTGATTTAGACGTGTTTGTTACATGGCATATATTAAGGGGGAGATTTTTTTATAACCGTGCATACATTTAGGGGGAGACATTACTGTGATAAGGCTAATTCATCTTCTTCATTCAATACAACCACCCACACAAAATGCACATTTTTGAGATAATGATTCAATTTAATAAGGATTACTATTTTCTACTCTACACTTTAGAGGACTATTGATTCTATACATGGAAATCACATATCTCGTGAGGAAAAAGCTGTTTACCCCACCAAAAGGTCGTATAAGTGGAACGTGGATCCGAGTAGCTGGGAATCCCCCCTGAAACAAAGGAGGAAACTCGCGTCGAAAGGAGAAACTAATCCACACTAAAATAAGTGTGATTTGCCACCGAGTAGCCGGGAAGTGTCCCTGAGACAAAGGATACAACTCGCGTCGAAAAGTGTCTCATCCACATCATAAAAAGTGACGAAACTGAGTAACCGGGAATTGCCCCTGAAACAAAGGGCATGACTCGCGTCAAAAGGTTAGTCACGCCATTTATAGTACTTTAAAGAAAAAATTTGGGGTCATACGTAGCTACCAATAGTCGAGCATTGTGTTGAAAGTGTATGGATGATAAGTACTTTGTAGTGTTCTTTAGAAAATCTGACTTTCCATATTGACTTGAACTTCATTGCTCAATTTTCACATTTGCACCTTGGGTTTGATTGTTTGAATGTTCCTTATGAATCTGTCGCTTATCATGGTTTATGCAGTACTTACTTATGTAAGCACGACCTTCTTAGTATTGTACATGCACATCATGTTCTATAATCGATTGCATAATCCTTACACCCGTCCCGAAGGGACTTGTATGAGTCTATATCTTATTATGCATGCTTGAATGCTTGAATGCTTGATTCAGTTTGTTCATATCACACTTCATCTTGATGCATCTTTAGCTTATACTTGCAAATAACATGTTAAATAATCCATTGTCAGTTGGTTTTTGTTCTTGACAATTGGGGAGAATAATGTGCTCTTGAGCACTATGCATTCTGTGCATATTCAGTTTTCAGATTTTGCATATAGGATAGTTAGATCATACACTTGTGCATAGTTCAATCACACTCATTGCTTATAGTTCAAAATTTGCACATTTGGACATAATCTCACGATCTTGCAAAATGCACATACAGTCTCATTTTATTGCTTGGAATTTGGTTTGTACACCTTCCTCATGTAGAAGGTTCATTACTGGGTTCGTGCGTTCATGTCTAATTCATCTTTGGAAGGTTCCCAGTTGCTTTTTAGTCCCCCATTTTTTTGATAATGCCAAAGGGGGAGAGATATTTGAATTTGAATTTAAATAGTCACTATATATTGTCATCATCAAAAAGGGGAGATTGTTGGGTTCTGTGCGCCCCCTTGTTGTCTCTGACAATGGTTTTGATGATTCTAATATATTGTGTGTTTTATGCTTAAATGGCGTTTGCACAATAAACAAGCTAACACTATAATATCTTGTTTTGCAGGTGGTTCAAACACAATGGTCCTTCATGCACACATCCTTAATGTAGATGGTCACATTGGTGACTTCATGGAAACATTATATTGGTGTTCTTAATGAATTGACAAATGCGTGATATCTTGTTGCCCATGGTTTTACATGCTCTGAACTGCATTTATAATTCATGCTTATTCATGTTTATGAACGGATTATGCCTCACATGAATGTTTGTTTTGAGTTGCTCTGAAATGCTTCATTTATTTTCAAAGTCTATACATTGCTCTCTTGCACAAGGAAAGTCTATACATTGGCCTTCTTACATCCAAGTCTGTACATTGGCCTTCTTACATACAAGTCTATACATTGGCCTTCTTACATACAAGTATGTACATTGGCATTCTTTCAAAGTATGTACATTGGCCTTCTTACATACAAGTCTATACATTGGCCTTCTATCTTCCAAGTCTATACATTGGCCTTCAATACAAGTCTATACATTGGCCTTCTGCCATGTCTATACATTGTCTTGTGCCTTCAAGCTTCCAAGTCTATACATTGGTTCAAGCCACCAAGTCTGTACATTGGCCTTTGGCCACCAAGTCTATACATTGGCCTTCATACTTCAAGTCTATACATTGGGCTTCATATTTCAAAGTCTGTACATTGGCCTTTGGCCACCAAGTCTATACATTGGCCTTCATACTTCAAGTCTATACATTGGGCTTCATATTTCAAGTCTGTACATTGGCCTTCATCAGCCAAGTCTGTACATTGGCCTTCATACTTCAAGTCTATACATTGGCCTTCATATTTCAAAGTCTGTACATTGGCCTTCATCAGCCAAGTCTGTACATTGGCCTTCATCCTCCAAGTCTACACATTGCCTTTTGGAATCAAAGTCTATACATTGAGAGCTTTACCTACGTTACTTTGATCAAGTCTATACATGGGTTGTTTTCATGAACACCTTCTATGAGGTGTTATTGGATTAAATGTGTTTCATGCATTATTAAGATGAGGTTTTTGAGTTTTTTAAGTTATGCTCTTAAAATCATGAAAGACAAGGTGAGAACTTATTTTAATGTAATTCATGTTTGATCACATTGGGTTGCACTTTTAGATCATTGGGAATGCTTTAAAATATCATTTCATGAGGTTTCAAGGTCAATGGGTCGACCCCCCCACTCAATGGGTCGTCCCCTGGGCTGAAAACGGGCTAAACATCACCCTGTCTGAAAGTGGGTCGACCCCCCTCACAAAGTGGGTCGACCCCCCTGTAACATTTCTGCTGAAAACAGCTTCTAGGAGCAAGTGGGTCGACCCCCCTATGAAAGTGGGTCGACCCCCCCATATTCGCAGCTCCGCGCGAGATTTTCGTGGGTCACCGAAACCCTATGAAACCACTTCCGATTGGGGTGAAATTTTACCCTAATACCCTTGGGTCATTAATGAACATATTAGGGTGGTTTTGCTAGGGTTTTGCAAGGGTATTGTGGTCATTTGCACAACTTATCCTCATGGTATATATATGTTGCGAATTTGGAAGAAATAGGTGAGGAGCTCTAATCTCTCTATCTGTTTTGTAGGAGAACGAAGGGAAGAAGGAGGAAGGCTGAGGAAGAGCTCAAGATTCATCTACTTCCATCCATTTCTAGAGCTCGTGATTGAAGAAAGAAAGGAGCGGATCGAGAAGAGGAACGCGTGGACGTCCTCAACATTGGCATTCGGCTATCCTCCGACCCGAGCATCAGAGATTATCATCTACACCTCGTTTCTTCTCATGGGGAACTACTTCTATATCTTGTTTACATCTATTAATGCCATTTGCTTTTGAGTTGTGGGGTTTGCATTGATCATATCTTGTATTTCTGAATTCTAGATATATTCTTGTGTGGACCGTCTGTGGACGGGTGTTTGTGTGAAGGCGGAGCTGCATCTCCGTGTGTTGGGTTTTATTGTGGGGAAAGTTTCCCTGTGGTTGGTTATGTATTGTCGGAGCTGTGACTCCGTGTGGATTTAGTGTCCGGGGTGTGTTCCCCGATTCTGTGTGTGGGTGTGTGCTGCGGTGGCAGCGTGTTGGGGATTTTCCCATGTGTGGACATTGCTGCGGAAGCAGCGTGTGTGTGTGTGGTTGGGGTTCGTCCCCGTGTTGCTACGAAAGTAGCGTGTAGTGAAGCCTCACCCGGTTGGGTGAGGGGTGGACGTAGGGAGCCCTTCGTGGTCCCGAACCACCTAAAAATCTTCGTGTCCTTTGTGAATGCTTGTGCGATTGTCCCTTTCTCCTATCTCCATTCACAGGTAGATTTATAGATTTTTATTCACTACTCCACTACACACTGCTACCTCTGCTATTTGTATTTGAGCACAGTTAACTCATTCTCTGCATTGCATATCCGTGTGAGATCGTAAAGATTGAGAGCATTCTTCTAATCTCACTTGAGTTTATGCTAATTAACGTAGTTAATTTTAATTCCACCGTGATCAGTTTAGATTATTTTTAAAATCCGTCATCTAAGTCAAGGGGACAATTCAACCCCCCTTCTTGTCCGCCATCTAGTCTGGGCCAACAGGATTGATTGGGCCGCTATTCACAAAGTCATTTTACATATTCATAGCCAACAGCAGCAGCAAGAAGTGCCGCCCGGGCAGCCGTCTCTCTTACTTCGAGACTAGGGGCACCCCTGTGATTCTTCGTCTAGCGTTGCACCCGCTCTATCACCTGTTCCATTACCCACACCATTTCCTACCCCGTCTCCATAACCTTCACAAACCCAAGCCTCCGCTCAGGCTAGTGATACCTCCACTTCCACAGCCACTTCCACTACTACCACTCCCAATGTCGTGCAACATATTGCATCGATATGCTAACGATGGGCACCACAATCTTCCCCTTTACCTCCGTCACCACCTCCATCTCCTCCCTCGCCTCTATCTCTACCTCCTTTGTCGTCCGCCGAACCTGAGCAAGCTACCCCTACACCTACACCTTTACCATCTCCAACACCTCCACGTTTGCCTTTGCCTCCACCTAAGCCTGTCATTGCCGCTATCCCTCCACTACTCGCATTGCCTTTACCCCCACTTACGCCTTCTAAACCTTCACCTCCACCTTCTAAACATATTACCTCCACTTCGCCATCCATTTCCACCCCTCGGAGCGGGTGTGTGCTACCTACGGTGCCTCTTGGGTCTAGTCCCCAGGGAGACGATGAGCCGAGTCTGGATGAGTGAGTGCCGGTTATGCGTTTCCAGATTCAAGATTATATTTGCCGCATGCTGGTCCGCATCCTGATTTCTGGCTATTTTGGGGATGTTGAGCCTACACTTTTGAAGACGGTTGCTAAGAAAAGCTCTCATGCACTAGTGCCAGTTTCTTCACAAGTGAGGCCGGTGGCAATCTCATTGCTTGCTGGAGGTTCGATTATTGACGATGTTATTTCTCCTTGCTCCTCCTCCATTCAGATTACTCGTCAGGAAGGGTCCTCTACCCAGATTGTGCTAACTCATACGACCGCCAAGCAAATTGTGCACTCTATGTTCAAGGGACAATTGGCCATATCTTCTATATTCTCCGAGGACATTCTGCACATCTTATGCAATCTCCCTCGGTTCATTCGCAAGCCGGCAACGTCAACGCCGCGCATTGATCTCCCTTTGTTCCGTCCTTTGCTTCTATCAAGGGAGTTGTGCTTCATTCTCGATTGCCGAGTGGAAATGCCGAATCTCATGCTGCTAGTGCCAAGTGACAAAACTCCGTGGTTTTCTGATATTCATTCATTTGAGGGGTCGGCTGTTCAAGAATGTCCGCATATGGTTAGTACCGGGTGTCTCGGGGCAACCGCCCTAATGAGTATGCATGTTCATAATCGTGCCAGGCCGTCTGCTAGATGGGCCCGTACTTTGAGAAGATAATTCAAGTAGAGAGGCCCAAAGGTCCAAGTCCGTGCCAGGTGGGTCCATTACAAGCCAGTTTTAGCTAAGAAGAGGGGGTGGCACTGGTTCAAGGACCGTCGATTGTGCACTCAGGGGTCCACTCCCTCTTCCCTGTCTGTTCATTCATCTTTCCTTCTACTCAGCTCCCACCCTTGGGTGGTGTACCTTCCTTATTCTAATCCCACGTCCATGATCTTCTATTCTCTTCCCGGGGTCGTAAACCCCCACTCTTCTCATCTGATTTCTCCGAATTCTCCTTATTCTTACTGTCTTAGGCCTCGGCCAATGTCATCCTTTCATCCCGATCTAGGGATTTCTTCTTCTGATCCTTCTCCTCCGATATCTCCAGGTTCCATCTCTAATTCTCCTTCCCCGACTCTGTAAGGTGATTTTCATTCTCCTTCCCTGACTCCGTCGGGTGATTTTCATTCTCCTTCCCCGACTCTGTCGGGTGATTTTCATTCTTCTTCACCGACTCTGTCGGGTGATTCTCCTTCTTATTCCCCGACCTTGTCGGGTGTCCACGATTCTCTTTCCCCGACTCCGTCGGGTGATTCTCGTTCTTCTTCCCCAACCCTGTCAGGTGTCTGTGATTCCCATTCCCCCTCTCCGACTGCGTCGGATGATTCTTCTTCTCATCTTTCTACTCATTCTTCTTCACCCTTTCGAGGGCGTTGCCCTTTTTCTTGCTGTTTTAGAGGCTTTAGCCCGCCTTGATCCCAGTGGATCTTTGCTTATTATGTATCTTGTTCCTTGTGATCAGGGTCTCTGCACCTTAACGAGGGAGTTCTAACCCTCGTCTCTCTTCCTTTTATCTTTCTTTGTCTAGTGTCGTGTCTGCCGCTCCTCCGTGTAGGGGAATCTTTGATCCTTTGCTATCCTCTCCCTTTCGTCCTGTCAAGCAAGGAATACAAAGCTCGTGCTGTACGAAGCTCGATGATCAGGATGTTGTTATCACACTATGGATATGCAAGATATCATTATTTTGTGCAAGAAAATGTTATCATCGCTATTATCTCTCTTACTCCTGCACACGCTTATAATAATGCTATTCCTCAACATGGTTAAGTGGCTTTTAGAAATTTGCTTAGTTAAGCTTAGTCAAAAAGAGTTCACTTCTGCAGCATCCTTAGGCTGGTGATAGCTCCACGCTGGGTGTTTAGTTTCTTTCCCCGATCATCGAGGGTGACCTTTTGCATGGGTTTTCACGCACCACACGGCAAGCCATAGCCGATCTCTCTGAGGTACACCGTTGCTGCTTTGGCCATACTTTGGGTATGCACAAAGGTCTTTTCTTTTCTCTGCTCGGCCGAGTGCAAGGGTAAGAGATTGATGGATGAGATGACCAACTTAGGCACTCCCTAATACGAGAGAGGTTTCAAATAGGGGCAGTCTTGACCCTCAATAATGGCAGATAAGGGCTCTCAAAATCAATAAGAATGAATATGCAAAATTATGAAATAAAAGGCATGGCAAAGAGTGACAGTACAGTTCCCCGCGAGACGTCATGAGCCCGATCGCATGCGTGCCTAATAAATATGGGTCTCAAGATCAAAGATTCAAAGCCCCAGCGTAACAAACATACTCTTTAAGGGGTAGTGCCTTGGAAGGAATTCAAATCCTGATATCTCCCATCCTACATAAAGCTTGTCTCCTAATTTTTCTTCTACTTCTCCCTCTTAGGCTGGGTTGAATCCCGGGTATAGCCTTAGTAGGGACACCGTTATTTAGAGGCGGTTGGTTGTGGCGAGCCACCGTCACATGCACGCCCTGCTTAAGGGAAGCCTTTAATGAGAGGGGTAGGAACAACGATCCCTGGCCAGTAGTTCGAGCCCATCTTTGGGTGCTGCGGAGATATTGTCAAAAATCTAAAAAATTGAGATATTGTCAAAAAAATTTTAAAAAATCAGATATTATCAAAAGTCCAAAAAAATCAAATATTTTGAAAATTCAAAAAAATAAAAAAAATCTAAAAATATTTGTCTTTTATCTATACGTTCTATTTGTTTTGAGAACAGGTATAATGCGTTTGCTAAGTGTGCATGTTACATGTGTTTAAGTTTTCCTTGCTCTTCATCTTTTTGCGCTATCTCATGTCCATATCTTTGATCTGTTCTCTCTTCTTCGATCTTGTCTCTCGATCTATTCTGAAGCTCATATCTTCATGAGAATACTTGCGACTATGAACCCGACGGTTCTACTTCATCTGATCTTGGGCTTTGATTGAAGGTTGTATTTGTTCATGTCTTTTGTCCCGCCGTGTCCTTGTCACGTGTTTATGTCCCTCCGTGTAGTCCCACGCATGTTGTTTTATCCCTCACCGCATGTTATTAGTTATCTTGTATATGTTGTTAGTCGTCCCTCTATATCCCGTGTGTTGTCCCGACCGTGTGATCATCCCTCATATTCTTATCCCAACTGTGTGTTGTCCCACCGCGTTGTTATCTTGTCCCATCTTGTTCATCGTGTATACATGTGATTTGTTCATGCCATTGCATATGTGCTTGACTGTCTTGTTGTATTATTTTCCATTCGTTTGATTGTTATGTTATGTTGTGTTGTCTGTCGTTCAGTTGATCGTTATGTTATCTTCGTTATGTTATGTTCATGTTGTTGGTTGTCTTATTTGAAAATCCATATGTAGACGCCTAATTTTGGACATCCCGCAGATCCCCAATGGACCTTCGTGTGAATGACGCTTAATTGTTGCACTGGTTTATCTATGTCCCGAGTTTTAAAGCCCAGCCCGTAGCCTTGAAGCTATTGGGCCTCGTCCATTTAGGGGCCCAAGGACCATGGTCTGGGCGGCCAAAGAGTTGGCCGCCCCTGATCTTGGGTGGCCAGACCGATGGCCGCCCTCTTCAGCTCGGTGGCCAGTAGTCTGGCCGCCCTCCCCTTCAAGAAGGCCAAGTCGATGGCCGCCCTCCTGGTTTTACTTGGTCAGCGAATGTGGTTTGGTTCGTGAGCACGTTCTCCCCCTCGCTTTCCATGATTTTCCCCCACGATCTCAAGCCTTCGACGGGGAAGAACAAAACCACCAATTTCCAAGTGATTGGAGAGGACAGAGGGTGGTGGTGGTGTGGAAGGATTTTTGGGTTTTCGTTTGGTTTTCTTTCAGGTCCTTGAAGAGGAGATCCGGAGAGGAGGATTCAGCGGAGTCTTCCCCGGAGGGTGAGAAGAAAGTCGCGCCGGTCATCTTCCTCTTGTGCCTTTGATCTGGTTTGAGTTTTGAAACTCTTATTCTCTACCTCTTGCATCACGGTTTCCTGATACGCACATTGCATATGCATATAGCATAACCCCTTTAGCTCCTACGTTTAGAGGTTTCCTTCCAAAACAAACGGGGAGGTGGGTGGTTGAAAGTCTCGGCCATCTCTCCTTCCCACCACCCCCAGGTAATCTTGCCGCCATCATTCCCGTTGTGCTAGTTCTCATTAGAGTAGATGCTACACTTATCACTTTATTAATGGCTTCTTTCTTTCTTTTTATTTGAGCTACGTTGTTTAACAGGACTTCAGCATATGGGACATAGCAGGGCTCCACGTCCTTGTCCAGCCGAGGACGAGGAAGAGGGACCCCATTTTTTCCCTATTGGATCATCTCCCCGCGATCATCATCCATGTGAGGTTCAGGTAAACACCTCTGGTGATCACGATTTCCTAATGCTTTTTATTTGTTCATCTATAGGTATCTAGGCCTGGGAAGGTTGAGGAGACCACCACGTGGGGGGTCCATCTCCAAATTAACCCAATCATCATCATCATATCATGCAGCCAATCCCGGACGCCTACACCATAAAAATCAAAAAATCTAAAAAAATGTCGTTTCGCTTGGCAGGTAAGTCATGTATGACTCTATATCCCCTCTCATTATTGCATTACTATATGGTATCTACATTATTATAGCCTCTCAAGGATCGGCTGGTTGCCCGTGTGGTCTAGGATCTGATGTTCCCCTTTAACAAAAATGATGATGATCTAGGAGCATACGGTTAATCGTTAGATAGGCCACTCGGTTGAGTCGGGTGGGGGATGATGGACTCTGTCTCACACGCCGTGGTTGTAAGAAGACTCTTGACCCTGTCCTACTCAATCTAGCAATAATATCCTTGAGTACTTTCTATTTTATGCTTTCTTTGCATTCATTTTAAGGAGTTCTTTATTTTAGCCCAGCATGCATCATGTCATTTCGAGCATTCATGGCTCGTGATCCTCTCAAAGTTTCTCCTCAGCAATGGTTAATTGCGTTTCATGTCTCTTGGATACGAGATTCTCATTCCACTCTAAATTTGAACATCTTCTCTGATCTGTCCGCTCGGTCTGGTTGGCCGGCGTGATTCCTGTCTAGATTTTATCTCAGTTTTACTTTCTCCTTTTCTAAGCTTTTCAGCTGTGTGCTTTCCGATCGCCTCATTGTCTGTGGATTGTGTCCCCTGTTGGCCCAGACTAGATGACGGACAAGAAGGGGGGGTTGAATTGCCCCCTTACCGAGATGGCAGATTTTAAAAACTTACTCAACTAAACACAATGGAATTAAAATTAACTACGTTAATTCACCCAATCAGAACTAAAGTGAGATTTAGGTTCACTCAGTCTTTCCGATCTCACTCGAACAATCTATGCACTAAATGATTAAGCGTAAACTAAACATAAATAGCAGGGTAGCAAGGTGTAGTGAATAAAAATCAACAAGTTAACCTGTGAATGGAGATAGAAGAAATGGATAAACACACAGGCATGCCACAAAGAATACATAGATTTTTAGGTGGTTCCAGATCACGACGGGCTCCCTACGTCCACCCCTCATCGAAACCGGTGAGGCTCCGCTAACACGCTACAAACCGTAGTAAGACGAGGACGAGCCCCAACACCACACACACTGCATCTGTAGCAAATCACACACACGGGGCCTGGCCCCAACACGCTCCCACGGCAGCACACACCCACATGCTCGGGCAACACACCCCGCACACAAATCCCACACGGAGACATGGCTCCGTACACACAGAGAGATATTCTGAGGTTCAGAGATATACAAAGATTATCAATAAATGCTCACAGCAGGATATAGATCAAGAAAACAAGCTTAAACTAAAGGGTGACAGATATAGAATGTTTCCCCTTAAATTTCCAATGGTCATAAGAAGATGTTCCTTAAAGCGTAGGTTGGAGGGAGTCGAATCCGCATGATGATGGAGTAGCCGGTCCTTCTTCTTGAAAATCCAATGTATGTTCCTTCAAATCCAAGCTCCAATCGTACCTGCAAACACCACGAACAAATTAGTCAATATGCTCACAACTATGTATTAGTCAAAAGGGACATCACAAATAAATGAATAGCAGATATATAGTATTTCCCCTTTGAATATCCCATGAATCCCTTCAATTAGAAGGTATGGTGCGTTGGAAATGATGAACCATAGAGTGGAAGTAGCCGGACTTGTAGAATAAAATGCCCAAACCCCAAACAGTGGAGAGCAGCAGCTGCAGCTTCCAGATCGAGGCTCAGGCTCGTGGAAGGTTACCTATGGGGCTTCTTCTTCCTCCTCCTAGATGGTGCAACACCCCTTTCCTCGTTCTTCCTCTCCTGCAAGAACAAATATGCAAAATAAGCCCCAATTAATTTCTGTCGATCAAAACATGGCTTCATATAGCAAGAAGAAACCAACAGCAAAGGACAACAAAACCCCCTCTAAAAACCCTTCAAAACTCACCCAATAGATGGGAGAAACCCTAAGGGTATTAGGGTAAAAACCCCAAGAAAATAGGATCTCAAAATGTGGGGTTCGAAATCAAAACCGCAAACCTGATACGGGCGCAGCAGAAAAAGTGTCGACTCTATGAGTCGACACTTTTTGCAGCCCATTCTATTTGCTACAGAAAAACAAGACTTAAGGAAAAAGTGTCGACTCTTAGAGTTGACACTTTTTGCCAGCATACAAGAAAACAAGGCACTGATAAAAAAGTGTCGACTCTTAGAGTCGACACTTTTTCACCTGTGTTCTGAAAATGCCAAAACCAGTGCATAAAGAAATAAGTGCCGACTCACAATGTTTTAAGAGTCGACACTTTTACTGACATGAACAAAAACTCAATTAAACTCAATTGAAACCCCAGATTTCCTCATCCAAACATTGAAAATAAATGACCATGCATTAAAACAAGGTATTGACATATATTAAACCACATTCCATCAAGATTCTCAAGAATACAATCACCCATTTGAAATCTCAAGACTTTCATGAAAATCACCATGTTAAAAAGTAGTTTTCTTACCAAGAATGATGTGCACTTATACAGCAAGCATGACCCAAATGAAAACCTCCTTATGAATATACATTAAGCACATTGA
The DNA here is from genome assembly GCA_022559845.1 of Amorphophallus konjac. Classification (NCBI taxonomy): domain Eukaryota; kingdom Viridiplantae; phylum Streptophyta; class Magnoliopsida; order Alismatales; family Araceae; genus Amorphophallus; species Amorphophallus konjac. The sequence continues at coordinate 163,484 of JAHNEJ010001960.1, forward strand.
AGGCTTTAACACTCCAAGAATCATATGCATAAGAGATACTGTCAAACCATACAATCCTCAACAAGTAACAACCCAAATTGAAATGCATTCAAATATAGAATCTTACCATGACTCCAATGGATTGAGAGAAACACCCATATAAAACATGCACTAGTGCAACCAGTCATTCATGAAGAAACTAACTTCAAGCCATTTGAGCACACAAGGGTGCCTCTTTAAAACTTCAAGTTAGTATCTTAAATTCTAGCTATATGAACAGAAGATTCACACATTACTAATCCAAATACTTCAAAGGCTCAAATGTCAGAAACTGTTGCATCCATGGAAAAACCAATTCCAACTGGATTCTATCAAACCATTTGTTAATACAAATTCAGTCCAACTGAATATGAGTACTCATATGACATATGCATAAGTCCTTCTGTGAAATATGAAAAACTAGAAACCTCATTCATGTTCTTACCTCTTCAATCTCTCACAACCCTATTAACTTGTGTGCATTAACATGCATTGAAACCAACATGGAAACCAGATCCAAGCTTAAAAGCATAGCACACATGAAATCCATATTTAGTTCAGGAATGTTAAAATCAGTCCAATTATAACCCATTCAGGAATGCCAACCTTAAATCACAAATGAGTGATATGCATGAGAACTCAATGTTAGAGCTTCATGAAGTGTGAGCATAAAATCCCATTCAGAACTTGAAGAGTCAAGTGTATATGTTCATGAAAACACCAAGCATTGAAGAACCAAGAGGATATGCTCATGAAAACATCATGTGCACCGACCTGTATGGATGTGCGCCGACGTATATAAACATGCTCTGACTTGAACCTTGAGTGCACTGACGTAAATCCCACGAATGTGAGACAGGACATTACCACCAAAAATGAGTTATATCACTTCATATCAAATGATGATACAGTTCTAAACATGAAACGCCCATTTCCAAATTATTCAGTCAAATCACTCATGAAATGCAAATTCAGTCCACAATATGGAGGCATTAATCTCTTACTTAAATAGCATGATGTGAATACATGATACCCAAATTTAACAAGGGACAATTAAACAAGTTGTAACCCATTCAGCCCTTTATATTGCCAACCATCCATATACAATTAACATTAAAGCTCATTCATGATTTGTAGAACTAAGAGAAAATGTAACCATGAAAAAACATGTTGAGGTCGACACCAAGGCATGGTGAGGTCGACACCGTAGAACAATATTGAAACTGTAAATGATATCCACCAAGCATTTCAACCCTGCAAAGTATTATATCAACATGTGAGCTCATTTGCCACAACATTTATACATACAGATGGTACTCTATACACATCCAACGCACATAATATTTTGTTATCATCAAAACTATTATCAAAGACAAAGAGGGAGTGCAACGAACCCAACAATCTCTCCCTTTTTGATGATGACAAAATATTATGGCGACTCAACTCTCTCTCTCCCCCTTTGGCATTATCAAAAAGTGGGGGTCTAGAAGAAAAGATGTGACATACCAAAAATGAATGAGACAAAAATATAAAGCCATTGGCACACGAACCCAGTAATATGCAAGATGTTTGAAATATGTCCAGATGCTCAATTTTTGAGATATGTTCAAGAAGTATAACGAAACTATGCACAGAAAGTGTAACGAAACTAACTATATGCAAGTGTTATGCTAAAGAGCATATTATTCTCCCCCTATTGTCATGAACAAAAGCTGATTGACAATGAGATTATTTAACCTGTTATTTACATGTATAACCTAAAGATGCATCTGTGCAAGCTGAAGTATGAAATGAGGTATGCAGGCAAGCAGACAAGCAAGCAAGCATTCATGCATGTAGCAAGCATGTAGAAGCTATAGCTCCCCCTCAGTGGGGTAGAAAGGATAAGAACTGAACAGTTCATTCAAAATCGAAATGTGAGACATGAAGCATAATAAAAAAAGGTAGTGCATGCATATGCTAAAGGTATTGCATAAACCATGATAAGAATAAATTCAAGATATACAATCATCACAATAGTACCCAAAGTTGAAATTTGTGTAAATGAGCAATGAACTGCAAAATTATGGATATGAACAGAATTTCTAGAAAACACTAGAGGGTTATTTCCTTCCTACACTTCCATTTCGATCCTCGACTTTTGGTAGCATCACACAACCCCTTTTTATTTGCTTTTCTTTTATTAGATTTCACCATTCGACGTGAGTCACCTCATATGTCTCAATGGAGTTTCCCGGCTACTAAGATTCATCACGCAATGTGGATTTTATTTCACCTTTCGATGCGAGTTTCCTCATTTATTTCAGTGGGGATTCCCGGCTACTTGGTTAGACATTCCACTTATTGAAGCTTGCGGGGTAGGCAGCTTTTTCCTCACGATTCTCTTAATTTCCATGTAGAAATTTGTTTCCCTTGAAGTGTTAAAAGAATTTCTGAAATCCTTATCAATCAAGGTCATATGCATCATTTTTGAACAAATATGTGGGTAATTGCTTTGTATGTAGAAAATGAATTTACCTAGATATAGTTATGACTCCCCTAAATGTATGCACAGTTAGAAATAAATCCTCCTCATTTATATATTCTATGGTTCACAAAAGATCGAGAACACTGTGTTTTATTTATCAAGGAGGTAAGGTCTTAGAAGATTTTCAAGAAATGGTTTTCTTAAAATATATACAAGCCATCAAGCAAGGATCTTTCAAATATTTCAAGCAAATTGATTATCGGTACTTGGCGGAGAACGTAGGTCCGAAGACCACCATCACGCGTGAAGAAAGCTTTCAGTTAGACATAATCTAACCTTCTACAATCGCCATTTGATATACCAGATAATCATGGAATTCAAGCACACAAGTATGTCAAGTGTATGCAAATATATGCATGGAAATAAGAAGATGATTGAAAATTATTCATATTTACAAGTATGCAAAGATACACATGATATGAGCATGAAAGTAAGTATGCAACTTGTGTATGCATAAGTCAACTATATATGCACATGTGAACTGTTATTTACAAAAAGTGATTAAAAGTGTGAAAAACATTATGCACGGTGTAAAGCATTTAAAAACTAAAGTTATTCACAAGATGTGTAGAGAAGAACGCTCACCTCATCTAAAACTGAAGCTCACAAGATCTCATGATTTCAGAAGTTGCCAAAATCAATGAAGCGGAAATGCAACTTTTTAATTGTAAGATTTTTCTTCAAACTCACATTGCACCTTTTCAGAGTTTTTCAAAATGACCTAACCAAGGTAAGTTCTCAAGATAAAACCATTTTCTTCATAACTACCAAGGTCAACAGAGGGTAATGTAAAATTTAGATGAATGTCAGATTTGACTTTATTTACAAGTGTGCACGCTAACAAACCTGGATGATCAATCATGACAATAGATTTGTAATTTGAAGCAACATGTTTTTCTCAGAATTCAACTCTTACCAAAGTTGAGTAATCCAAAAGAAAATAGTATACCAAATTCATTACCTGCTAAGCTCATCATTTTTCTTGGCTTGAAGGATCTTTATTTATCAACAAATTCTTCTTCCTCAAGGCACCCCTGCAAAACAGATTCTCATTTTAGAGATTTGGGTACCCAAGCCATCTTGAGTCCCGAGGGGTTAGTTCTAGCATGAGCAAAGCATATCTTATTTTTCCTTTCAAATCATTCATCGTCGGCCCTCATTAAGGTACAATCATCCATTGAATGACCATTCTAGCCACAATAAAAATAATGAGAAGATTTTCTTTTCATAAACTATTTATCATCATTTTTCATTACACAACAATCATTCATAACATGTCCAAAACTACCATAGTAATGGCATGACAAGTTTCTTTTGATGGACCATTCATCATCACTTTTCTTTGTAAAATAATCTTCAAAAATATGACCATTTAATCCATAATAAAAGCAATGAGTGTTGTGGTTTTTCTTTGTGGATTTTTCATGATTTTTGGAACCAACAACCACATTCACTCTTGACTTTAAGGCCTCATCATCATCAAGTTTCATCACAAAGCAGTCATATATATCATGACCAAATTTTCGCAGTAATAACATGAAACATTCCTTCTTTTTCTTGAAGCATGAGCATGTTTAACAGATGGAAGTTTTTCATGCACACAAGGGCAATCATCAACATTCTTCAATTTTTGATTTCCTTTGTTACAACTGGAGAAAGACTCATTCAAATTCTTGATTTGACTTTCCAAAGATGAAATATACATTTCAAGATCATCAATCTCTTTTTCACATGAAGTAACTTTTTCATTCAATAAGACATTGATAGCTTTATGACTCTTAATTTCATGCAACAATACATGCACTCTCTTAGATTGATCAATAGACATGCATTTTCCCTTTTCAAGGGCAAGCAACTTTTAGACATTGCAGTGTTTAAATGCTTCAACTCTTCATTTTCCTTAGCAAGTTTTTCATTCATAATCAATTCACCGCACAAGTCATGATCAATAGAATTCATCTCTATTTTGTTTCTTAGCTCATTTTCAATTTTCTCTATTTGAGTGATTTTGTTCTTAAGAGCAGAATTTTCATTCTTCAAACAAACATTTGTTTCTTTGTGAACATCAACCTCAAGCATGAAAGATTTACTCAATTCCTTAAGCTCAGCACATTTTTCACATGAAGAAATGTCAACACAAGCATTTTCAATTTCAGAGCACTTGGCACATGGAGAGTTAACATGAGAAGAATCATCAAGTTTCTTTTTTAATTTTTTATTTTCAGATTTTAATGCTTTATATCTATCAACCAACTCATCATAAGCATTTATTAACTCATTATAACTCAATTCATCTTCCTCCTCGGAATCGGAGTTTACCTTAGAGCTTTCCTTGCTTTAACTATCACTGTTATTTGCCACGAGACATTCACTCTTCCAGCTTTCTTCTTAGGCTTCGCTTAGCCCATCCCAAATTTCTTTGGTTGACCAACAAGATGAGATAAATGGAAATTGATTAGTGTCCAAGGCAGCCTTAAGAGTATTCAAAACAAACAAGTTATCAGAATTCATTCTCTTATGTTCATCAGTCCATCTTAACTCATTTTTAGGTAAAACATGAGGACCATGAGTGATTAATTTCATTAGCTTCGGATCAACATTAGAAATCCAAACACATAATTTTTCAACCCATAGAGCATAATAAAACCATCAAAGACAGGAATTGAATGCACACTAGCCATCATGAATAGATCTTATCTCCTAGACCGTGAGGTCCGCAGAACAAAAATCAGAGACAAGGCTCTGATACCAATTGTTGGCCCAGACTAGATGGCAGACAAGAAGGGGGGGTTGAATTGTCCTCTTGCCGAGATGGCAGATTTTAAAAACTTACTCAACTAAACACAACGGAATTAAAATTAACTATGTTAATTCACCCAATCAGAACTAAAGTGATATTTAGGTTCACTCAGTCTTTCCGATCTCACTCGAACAATCTATGCACTAAACGATTAAGCGTAAACTAAACACGAATAGCAGGGTAGCAAGGTGTAGTGGTGCAGTGAATAAAAATCAACAAGTTGACCTGTGAATGGAGATAGAAGAAATGGACAAACACACAGACATGCCACAAAGAATACAGAGATTTTTAGGTGGTTCGGGACCACGACGGGCTCCCTACGTCCACCCCTCACCGAACCCGGTGAGGCTCCACTAACATGCTACAAATCGTAGCAACACGGGGATGAGCCCCAACACCACACACGCTGCGTCTGCAGTAAATCACACACATGGGGCTTGGCCCCAACACGCTGCCACGACAGCACACACCCACACGCTCGGGCAACACACCCCGCACATAAGTCCCACACGGAGACATAGCTCCGTACACACACAGAGATATTCTGAGGTTCAAAGATATACAAAGATTATAAATAAATGCTCACAGCAGGATATAGATCAAGAAAACAAGCTCAAACTAAAGGGTGATAGATATAGAATGTTTCCCCTTCAGTTTCCAATGGCCATAAGAAGATGTTCCTTGAAGCATAGGTTGGAGGGAGTCGAATCCGCAGGATGTTGGAGCAGTTGGTCCTTCTTGAAAATCCAATGTATGTTCCTTCAAATCCAAGCTCCAATTGTACCTACAAACACCACGAACAAATGAGTCAATATGCTCACAACTATGTATTAGTCAAAAGGGACATCACAAATAAATGAAAAGTAGATATATAGTATTTCCCCTTTGAATATCCCATGAATCCCTTCAATCAGAAGGTAGGGTGCGTTGGAAATGATGAACCATAGAGTGGAAGCAGACGAACTTGTAGAATGAAACGCCCAAACCCCAGACAGTGGAGAGCAGCAGCTGCAGCTTCCAGATCGAGGCTCAGGCTCGTGGAAGGTGACCTCTACGGCTTCTTCTTCCTTCTCCTTGATGGTGCAACGCCCCTTTCCTCGTTCTTCCTCTCCTGCAAGAACAGATATGCAAAATATGCCCCAATTAATTTCCATCGATAGAAACACGGCTTCATATAGCAAGGAGAAACCATCAACAAAGGACCACAAAACCCCCTCTAAAAACCCTTCAAAACTCACCCAATAGATGGGAGAAACCCTAAGGGTATTAGGGTAAAAACCCCAAGCAAATCGGATCTCAAAACGTGGGGTTCGAAATCAAAACTGCAAACCCGATACGGCCACAGTAGAAAAAGTGTCGACTCTATGAGTCGACACTTTTTGCAGCCCATTCTGTTTGCTACAAAAAAATAAGAACCGGGGAAAAAGTGTCGACTCTTAGAGTCGACACTTTTTGCCAGCACACAAGAAAACAAGGCACTGATAAAAAAGTGTCGACTCTTAGAGTCGACACTTTTTCACCTGTGTTCTGGAAATGCCAAAACCAGCGCAGAGAGAAATAACTGTCGACTCTAAGAGTCGACACTTTTATTGACATGAACAAAAACTCAATTAAACTCAATTGAAACCCCAGATTTTCTCATCCAAACATTGAAAACAAATTACCATGCATTAAAATAAGGTATTGACATATATTAAACCACATTCCATCAAGATTCTCAAGAACACAATCACTTATTTGAAATCTCAAGACTTTCATGAAAATCACCATGTTAAAAAGTAGTTTTCTTACCAAGAATGATGTGCACTTATATAGCAAGCAAGACCCAAATTAAAACCTCCTTATGATTATACATTAAGCACATTGAAGGCTTTAACACTCCAAGAATCATATGCATAAGAGCCACTGTCAAACCATACAATCCTCAACAAGTAACAACCCAAATTGAAATGCATTCAAATATAGAATCTTACCATGACTCCAATGGATTGAGAGCAACACCCATATAAAACCTGCACTAGTGCAACCAGTCATTCATGAAGAAACTAACTTCAAGGCATTTGAGGACATAAGGGTGCCTCTTTAAAACTTCAAGTTGGTATCTTAAATTCTAGCTATATGAACAGAAGATTCACACATTACTAATCCAAATACTTCAAAGGCTCAAATGTCAGAAATTGTTGCATCCATGGAGAAACCAATTCCAACTGGATTCTATCAAACCATTTGTTAATACAAATTTAGTCCAACTGAATATGAGTACTCATATGACATATGCATAAGTCCTTCTGTGAAATATGAAAAAATGGAAACCTCATTCATGTTCTTACTTCTTCAATCTCTCACAACCCAATTAACATGTGTGCATTAACATGCATTGAAACCAACATGGAAACCAGATCCAAGCTTAAAAGCATAGCACACATGAAATCCATATTTAGTTCAGGAATGTTAAAATTAGTCCAATTATAACCCATTCAGGAATGCCAACCTTAAATCACAAATGAGTGATATGCATGAGAACTCAATGTTATAACTTCATGAAGTGTGAGCATAAAATCCCATTCAGAACTTGAAGAGTCAAGTGTATATGTTCATGAAAACACCAAGCATTGAAGAACCAAGAGGATATGCTCATGAAAACATCATGTGCACCGACCTGTATGGATGTGCACCGACGTATATAAACATGATCTGACTTGAGCCTTGAGTGCACTGACGTAAATCCCACGAATGCGAGACAGGACATTAGCACCAAAAATGAGTTATATCACTTCATATCAAATGATGATTCAGTTCTAAACATGAAACACCCATTTCCAAATTATTCAGTCAAATCACACATAAAATGCAAATTTAGTCCACAATATTGAAGCATTAATCTCTTACTTAAATAGCATGATGTGAATACATGATACCCAAATCTAACAAGGGACAATTAAACAAGTTGTAACCCATTCAGCCCTTTATATTGCCAACCATCCATATACAATTAACATTAAAGCTCATTCATGATTTGTAGAACTAAGAGAAAATGTAACCATGACAAAACATGTTGAGGTCGACACCAAAGAACAATATTGAAACTGTAAATGATATCCACCAAGCATTATATCAACATGTGAGCTCATTTGCCACAACATTTATACATACGGATGTTACTCTACACATCCAACGCACACAATATGTAGCAACCCTGGCAAATGGAAGGATGGAAAATTTAAAACTAATGATCAAAGCCCAACCCCTATATATATAAAACTATTTATATACACCAAATGGGCCTTACACTTAAAACAAATAACAAATGGGCCAAAATTAAATAGCACCCTTTCTCAAGGCGCTATTTCTTAAGTTGAAGACCCTTCACGAAGGCGCCAATTATATGAATGAGGCCTCTATCATGGGCGCTATTTCCCTACAGAAGGAGAAAGGCAACGTTGCAGTGTTTTGTTCGAACTAGGATGCTTTTCAGAATGGTTTTGATATGGAAGGATTAACACGTAGGTATGATTAGATAATAGTAGGATTCTTTCATAGAAACTTTTAATCCTAATTGAACTCCTAAACCCCATTAGGACTCTCTACTCTATAAATACTTTGACCCTCGAGCAAACCCCGGCTACTGCTTCTTCTTCCGAAGGCTACTCCACTGATCCTGCCGTGGTGTACGTGAAGAACATGGAAGTTCTTCATCTTTCCTTCTTTCTCCTATTACCATGCGGCATATTCCTCTCCCTTCGTCAAAGCAACTGTTGCCACCTACTCGTCATCCTCTTCATCCTGCTGCGTTTGAAGGACGACCGGCATCATCCTCTGCTTCCTCTCCATCTTCAACATACTGTGTGGGCACAAGAGTTTGGCCTTGTTCCCGCTTCCTCCTGCGGTTTGCTTGCAACAAGGAACGTAGGGAGCTTCCTCTCTCTTCTACCTACTGCTGCTGCCATCCTGTGCAAAATAGAGTATCGGATATTCCTATATCTCATCACCGTTCTTCATCGTTCGTCAACCAAACAAGTCTAAACGTAGGTGGTCTCAAGTACAAGCCCAATCTAAATGCTACAAGGTCATAAGCATGCATATAGGGTTCTTAGATTGATTTTCGTAGAGCTTGATATGTTCTGGGAGTTTCAATAAAATCGCGCCTCGCCCTAGGGTGCTATTTGATATAGCGACCATGCAAACAGTCGTCAGATTAGTTGGATAATTAATAATTACACATGTTTAAAATTTAATAACTGTGAACCATGACATCTAAATTAATGCATGAGTATACTGTTAGATTCCTGCTATTTTTCTTTATCTGTACATGTCTCTAGTTCTTGATTAGACATACTCCAGAAATCATGTGTCTATGATTGTACCTGCCCGGTGCGTATCATATGACAAAGAATTAACGACCGTCTTCAGGTCATCAATTGAATGAACGCCCCCACACTCAGGTGCTAATTAATGATAACCTGTGAACATTAAACTGTTCGTGACCTAATTAGATGGATTTTGAAGTAACGACATGCACCATGCCATCAATTTGAGATATGACGCCCCTGACTAGGGCGCTAATTACTGAATTGAAGACTTAAGCCAAGTCGTCATTTACATAATATCTGGAATTGAGAAATTTTGCAAATTTTAATAAATATGTAACCTGGATATAACGACTGAGTGAACAGTCGTTATATGTTAAACTAGCGACCCTTCCCAGGGCGCTATTTCATGAAATGAAGACGTGATATAAGGCGTCAATTTACTGTATTCTGATTTTCATGGTTTTCTGTAACCCTTGATAGTGGGTTATGTATATAGGCACGATATTCCATTCCGTGAGTATAGTCTCACGTTTCACGATTTTTTATCGATTATCCCTCAACTCTTGGTGACATACGAGCCTCCGTTGGACATTCGTTCCTTCGGACTGGTAAGTTAGTCATTGGGACCTCCGTAAGACTCTCGTTGCCTTGGATTCCCTCAAGGCCGATTGAGCTGGTTGTACCATTAAAACCCATGACACTATTTTATTGCCATGTCACTCTAAAGAAACATGGTATACCGGCCCTCATGACATGCTATTTGGATGTCATGAGAATACTCTTTAAATAATGGAATGGGAAAAGCAGGCCATTAATATTCCTTACGAATTATGTGCCATGCTTGTGGACCTTAATTATATATACCTTATCATGTACAAGAACGAGCGACCATATCTATATGAGCGCTTATTCTTAATGTCATGGCAACTAATTAGGGAGCCGATTCTGCCTAGTTTTCAACTCGAATTATGGTTATACCGTTATTATCATGGCACGCCCTTACACATCATGTTCAATACTTGTAATTCTATTCCACAAGATCTACCTTAAAGTTCCTACAAGCTTATTCTTTTGAAATTCCATATTGGCTATTGTTGACACCCGTTTATGACCAATAAGTCGGGTCATCTCTTTATTCATTATATATGATGCTCCGAGTTGTTCACTCTTCATCGAGTCTCTTTGTTTAGTTGAAGATCATTTCTTGGGTCTTGACTCTTGATCGGATGTGGCTCTTTGTGGCATTTCATTTTGACTAAAGCTTAGCAAAACCTTCATTCCTTCTTTTGAACTCAATTGATAATAACGGTCTATCCCAGGCGCGTTTCTTCCTTCTAACGGATGGGTCCTGGGCCGTTACTCCTTGAAGAGTCCTGAAGCTTGAGGTCTTGTTCCAAAGCTTATCCTTTGGCCTATATGTTGAATATAACGGTCTGTCGTGCAGCCGTTGTTTCATTGTGACGCCCTATGCCTTGGCCGTTGCTTTCTTTACAGAGTCCTATTGTTTTGATCTTCTTCTGTTGATCTTATCTCTTTGGGATAAGGTTGAAAGTAACGAATGTTCCTTGATGCGTTATTTCACTGTGGCGGTCTGTCGTGCAGCCGTTGCTTCCTTCAGAGAGTCCTTGCAGTTCAGGCCTTTTCTCTGCTACTCGTGGTCGAGATAAGAACTTGGATTGACGATATCTCTTCCAAATCTGATCCTCAGGACCTTCTATTTGATTCTATGGACTCTTGGTGATATTATCTTCAAGGATTTGCTAAGAGTTATCCCTTTATCTTGCTGGATTTTCCTCTGCTCGACCTGAGGGTTTGAGGGTCTATAAATAGAACCCTTGATTTCATGCTAAAAAGGAGGAAATTCTGGAGTTTACGTCGAAGTGCTGCCGCATTTTAGAGTCACGTTTGATCAAGGAGAAGTGCTTCTCACGTTCGTTTGCTGCCTGGTGAAGGGAGTATCTGTTCCTCTTGGTTCCAAAGTTCATATTTGCATATTGAATTCCTTTTCCATCTCCCTTTCATCATAAGCATTATTTCTCTCCTTTCTCTACGTTTTTCACTGGTTTTCATCATCTAAACATCCTCCCAATCTTTTAAAACGCCCAGAGGGGTTAAAAAACCAAAACCTCTCGGTATTTCACTTTCCTTTTGATGATATTGTGTTTATTGAAGAATTGATGCTATATTATCTAAAGGGCTAATTTGGGTTGTTCTCTCTTGCTTTCCACGTCTTTGGCACGTTTACAGGTCCACCAGTACGAGGCCCAAGTCTTCTAGCCGGCTGGAAGAGTTGGAGTTAAAAGGATTCACGCTTTGCTACTGCAGGTTATTTGACGGTCTTGTGCAGGCGCGTTAGATTCTTCCAGCGGTCTATCGAGCGACCGTCACTTTTAAGTGACGCACAGGGTTCTGACCATTACTTTCAGCTGACCTGCAGGTTTCTTTGATCTTTCCTCTTCCGTGAGCGGGTGCTTCATCCACCTATTTCCAAGGTATTTTCAGGTCTTTGGCTTATTTTTACTTTGGTGGCGATCACATCTTTCTTAAGTATTGGGCGTTAGCTTTCTCTTTCACATCTCATATCTTTTATTTCCTTGCTTGTTCCACCCCTTGAGGTGTGTTTCTATTTACTCCTTGCTCCACGCCTCGGCGTGTGTTTTTCCTTTATTCCTTAGCTTAGTTTGGTTGAGATAGCATGCCCATGCTATAGCTTGCTTTGGTTGCCTAGGTTCAAGATCACATGTTCATAGGTTGAGTGCAGATCTTTGATTATTTGCTTGTCATCTTGCTACATATCATCATTAAGACCCAAGAAAAAGAAGATAGAGAAGCAAAATAAAATCAACAGATAATTTTTTGGGGATCACGGTGGGACAACTTGTGCCAATCGTGCTTTTGATTCCTGTTAAACCTGCCATCATCTCTTGTGTTGTTCCCCTCCCGTTTTCCTCTTATGTCCTGTTGATCCTGGTTTTCTGAGCGTTCTGACGGCCCTATGTCCCTGCGTTGGAGTCCTCTGACGCAGGGTTATTAGACCGCCATATCTGTTCTGCTGCGAGAGTTTTCGCGATCTTTTCCTGTTACTTCTGGTTGATTTTGGCTCTCTGGCTCATTTGACAGTCCTACCTCGCTGCGTTATATTACTTCTGGCGATCTGGTCTTCGACCGTTATTTTATTCTGACGCAGGGTTCCTCGACCGTTATACTCCAGACAGGTACGCATCCGAGGTGCATTTATTTCTGTAGTTTCTGCTGTGACTCTTTGCTTGGGTGATACTTGACTTCCTCCTTGCTTTGTTTCATATCTCCATATCATTGCGTGCATCATTGTTTGTTAGATCATAGGCTAGACTTTGCATGCACTCCGGTGCACATAGGGGCATTCATACATTCATATCTTAGATTGCATTTTCCTACCTTGTTGTGAGGACCTCTCGTCTCCATATTCCTTGGGGCGGACTAGGAAATCACACCAGGGACCTCCATAAGTCCCCGCGAGCCGTGGATTCCCACACGGACGCCGGGCTGGTTGTACCTTTCCCACCCCGTGTCTAGGGTTGCATAAGTGAAGGAGTGATTATACTTAGAGTCAAGCCGAGTCCCATACCCATATCCTGTTAGGAACCCATTGTTGAGAGCATATTTCAATCAATTCACTAAAGTTCCGAAGGAGAAATCACAAGAATCTTGCTGCATCATCTTAAACAACTTGGTTGACTTGGGGTGTCTTCATCTTTTATCACTTACATCTTTTGTTAAAACATCCGAGTTTGGTTACTCATTGTGTGATTGTTTGCATCATCAAGGTTGTCCATTGCATGTGAAGTTGTTTTCGTCCGTCCGAACCATCTCCTCAAGTCAATTCCTTCTTCACGTTCTATTCCAATCCTCTCTTCAAGTCCGCCATGGCATCATTCAATCCTCCCCGTTCCCAAGAGGACTCTCTTCCTCAAGGGCTCCTTGAAAACCCTCCTAGGGTTATCACCTTTTCTTCTGGAGAGGGGACTACCCCTCTTCCATCCTCCACTTCTATAGAAGGTGGTCAAGCTACCCCTTCTCTCTCCACCCCTTCCACGGGCTCCATTCTTCAGATGATGGCCCAATTGGATCCGACCCAACTTCAAGTTCTTTATCAGGCCATTCAAGGGTCCAACGCATCGCCTTCTAAATCCAACCCTCCTATCGATCCATCTAGAATCAGTGGGCCCTCTGTCCAGCCCACTCCGATTGATCTCACCCCGGTCCAACCCCGGACCATCACTTTCCCGGGCATGGAGATGGGCCAATCTTCCAACTCAGCCTATCAATCTTTTGATAAAGGGAAGTCACCAGTCCCTTCCTTTGCTCAGGTAGATCATCATACATCGGGCCCGATAGCTCCGCATGTTCTCATGGGCCCTTCAGATTTCTTGCGCCCCCAGCAAGGGGTGGCTCATGCCCATTCTAATCTGGGCCAGTCTCAGGCCCAATATTCTTCTTATGGGCCCCCCATCTCCACTATTTATTCCTCCACTCCTACCTATGGGCTTCCACCTTCTGCCACAATCGTTCCATCTGCTCCTCAAATTCAATTAGCGTCCTTCACTACCCCTGCTCCCTCCCGAGAGCAGGACTTGCTTCATAAATGGGCCACCATGCAGCAACAACTCGATTTCCTCCAGAAGCGGGTTGGCCCACAATCTTTGGCAGATGTTCCTGTCCCGAGCTTTCAGAACATTCGGTTCCCTCCGCAATCTAAACTCCCTAACTACCGCAAGTACGATGGGAACGTCAATCCCTTTATTCATGTGAGGGATTTCCTATGAGTCGGTGCAGTTCCAATATGATGATCACCTTATGGCGTACTTATTCCGCTGATCTTTGGATGGTGTTGCTCTGGAGTGGTTCTACTCTTTGCCGCTAGAAGAAGCTGAAAGTTTCAAGGTAGTAAAGGACAAATTTATCCAGCGGTTCCAAGATAGGGTCGGCCCGGAATACTCATTTACAGATCTAGTAGCCGAGAAGATGAAGCCAGATGAGGAGTTCGCCACTTATGCAGACAGGTGGAGACAGATGGCTGCTAGGGTGCCTGGCCACATTCCGGAGGAAGAGAATGTCAAGCTGCTCATTTCAAATGCTACCCCGACCTTCAGGAACATCCTGGCAATGAATGATATAGCTAACATGTATCAACTCTACAGTCGGGCGCGCTTCATACAAACCTAGTTCAAGGATTCTCCCATACACGCCCTATTTGAAAACCAAAAGCCCAAATATCACAAGAAACCACAAGGGCCGGTTACCGAGGGGGTCTAGACAAACGAACAGGTACAAGCCGTTGCCTTTCCATTCCAAGCCGCACCATTCCGCTTCCCCCAAAACCCCCGCACTCCACAAAATCCCACTTCATAGAACTTTCAAGCCGCTCCACAAAACCCTCCGCTTGCCTTCACCGTTCCACAAAACGCCTTCATCGCTCCACAGCAACAACCACCACCTCCGCAATACCATAATGTCCCTCCACCCAACGGCTATAACAACAATCCGAACAACAAGCGCCCGGCTCCCAAGAGGGCACAATATCCTCCACTGCCAGAGACCCTCACGGATATCTTCTTGGCTCTTATGTCGGTGAATGCAATTCAACTTCCTCCGGAACGGCCTAACTGGAACCCAACCATTGATCAAACGAAATATTGCATGTTCCATAGGCAGCCAGGCCACACTATCGAAGGATGTTATCAGTTCCAGGATATGGTATATGATCTCCATGAAGGGCAGAGAATCGATTGGGCCGAGATGCATCGGGCCATTGTTGAAATCAAAGAGAAAATAAGGCAGCCGCCAAGGCAGCAAGTGCAGTAGCATCCAGCACCGCAGCCACAGCAGCTACCACCACAACAGCAACTACAATAGGCTCAGGATCTGGGGATCCATCAAGATCTGATGCCAAGTCATCTGCCTGCTCCATAGCAACCCCAGCCGCCGGCCCCGGCTCAAGTGAACGTAGTTCAACCTCCGGCCCCTAGTGCCGAGTGGTCTTTTGATGACGATGGCGCCACATCGCAAGTCATGGCCCTCCACCACAACCACCGCAATCCTCTTACCCCCTCCTTCGTCCTTCCTTCACACCCAATACCCTCTCCACTTGTCCTCCCGTTTACGCCCGCTCCAACAAATTCACTACCACCCACCACTCCGTCATACCCTTCGCCACTCGCCTCTGCTACCATTATCACGCCATCGCCTAACCTATCACCTGTCTTGACTCCTCCACCAACACTCCCTCCATCCGTACCATCCACCATCACCATCCCGCCTTCCATCAATCCTTCACTCATCATCCGCTCACCACCACTCACCACCATCACCAACCTCACACCCCACCAAATAATCTCCCCTACACAGCCTACACCGCTCATCCACCCCGCAGGGCCCATCATACTATCCACCGATGTCGCGGCCGCTACAAGTTGTGCTTTAAGAAGCGGGAAGATGTTCCATCGGAACTACCCTACTACTTCTAATCCCCAGTATTCTCAGCCGACGGTCGAGCAGGCAGAAACTGAACCTTTGCTGGGTACTCAATATGACTTGCTGCATCATCTGGATCGAGTGCCCGCTAAAATATCTGTGCTGGAGCTGATCAAAAGGTCTACCCTTAATCAGGATGCACTGAGAGATTTCTTACAGAAGGTAATGGTCGGCGAAGACATGGCAGTCGACATGTCACGCCCCGAGCGCGGAAGATACCCGGAGGTACGCGACGTGTCTATATCAATCATGTCAATCAGAGTGGTCGTGTATTCGACACAAAGACAGAGATACGCAAAATAGCAAGATATCCCAATCCTTTATTACTTTATAATAGACTATTACAAATCCAATGCTCTATTTAATAAAAAGAAAAGTACATAGTTGACTCAAGAAACTATAGAAAAGACTAGATGACACTTGAGCAGCTCTATCACTTTCACTCTTGACCATTCCCATCCGATTGACTTTCATCGTCGTCGGACTTACCTGAAAAGTAAAAAGGGACAAACGGGATGAGCGAACGCTCAGTAGGAAATTATATCTCAAGTACTAGCAAGGGGTTTAAGTAATTACATTTTCATGAATGCAATAAGGCTGTGCATGCTCGCATAAAACGACAAGATAGAGAATGTAATATGAAGGAAATAAGATGGACTAATCATGAACTTTCAACAAGATAACAAGTTTATTCAAGATATTCCAGCAAGTACGTTTAACAAGTCATGTCAAGAACTTTGGCTATCATGTATCAATCAAGTAAATTACCCTTTTTCGGGCCACGCATTTCATGTCAAGTCAAGTACGATTCAAGTACAAGATGTGTGTGGAATGTCCAATCAAGCAAGTCAAGTACTCGGTATAATGCCAGATACCTTATCATTTTAACTCCCATGGGCACAAGTACTTTCGGGTGCTCCTCCCAGGACCAGATCGGGCCCTATATGCGCAGGCATTTATCATGTGTTTTGACATCCACTCTTGTTTATAGCCAACATAGAATTTCAATAATCAAGCTTGTAGACACGTATGACAACTTTGATAGAATAGAGTCCAAAATATGACAAAGGACATAGAATGGCGATAATAACGGTATAATCACGATATCGATAAAAATCTAGGTAGAATATGGTTCCCTTAACTTGGGTACCATGACAAATCAATATGGACATTCTTTATATAGAATTGAGGTCCACATGAACAGTATTTCAAAGGTAAGATACCCTCATTCTTATCATAGAATTGAGGTTTACAAGAATGACATGATATGGCATGATATCATCATTCCATTAAGAATTTCTTATGATATACTCTTTGTATAATCATAAGGGCCGGTATCCCATGTTTCTTTAGAGTGACATGGCATTAATGATGTAATGAGTTTTAGGGTACAACCAGCTCAGTCGGCCTTGAGAGAATCCAAGACTACGAGGAGTCTTACGGAGGTCTCTATGACTAACTCGCTAGTCCAAAGGAACAGAATGTCCAATGGAGAGCTTGTATGTCAATGAGAGTTGAGTGTGATCGATGAAACAACGTGAAAAGTGGGACTATACTCATGGAGTGGAGAATAGTGCCGATATATAGATTATATAATATGAAACCATCGGTTAACAGAATCAGGATGAAAATCATTTTTACAGTAAAATAACGACTTACACTAAGTCGTCTCTCAATTAAATAACGCCTAACAGAAGGGCGTTTACACATGTTTCCATTTTGTAGAATTTTCAATATTTCAGTAATTTATCTAAAACGCGCCCTGGACGGGGTCGTTTCTTAAAGAGTTGACGACTACAGTAGCAGGCGTCTCATTATTTATATATTTGACAGAATATCAATAATTTTTCACGATTTGTCTAAAACACGCCCTGGCAAGGGGCGTTACTGTTTAATTCTGTATTACAGAATATATGTATTTCAGGATTTTGACCGATAAACGCCCTAGGAAGGGGCGTGTCTTTTCAATTTACGCCCTATGGTAGGGCGTTAACATGTGGAAAACGACTTTGTCAAGGTCGTTACTTAAAGTTTCTGCAGGAAATTTGAAGGACAGTAATAATTTCAGGATAACAGAGGAACGAAGATAATATCAGGACAGTAACGTTAGCAGGTTGAAGACAGAGGGTCATGCATTGTTTATAATCATGATTTCATATATAATCAGTTCTTAAGGTGGGTGATTAACATTTACATGAAATTAACGCCTGTGTACAGGGCGTCAAATATGAAATTGACGACCTGGGCATGGTCGTGTCTTATAAATTAGCGCCCTTGACTGGGGCGTTTCTTTCAATAATATTTCAGAAACGAAAATAAAACTGTATGCATGCCATGCTTATACATATATCTTGCGTTATTTTCATTTGGGCTACAATAACTTGAGAAAATCCTACCTTTAATGGAATGTGAAGGATGAGATAGAAGATGAGCTCTGTTGCAACGAAAAATCCGCAACAGCAGCAGCAGCCGGAAGAAGAACAAATGTTCTTCAAAGATCTTCACGCTACAGAACCTGTAGAGGAAGAGAAAAAGAAGGAAGATGAAGATGTTAATAATCTTCATAGTTATAATCGACGTTTAAGGAAAAAGATAGAAGAATATTACCTATTCTTCGACGGCAGTAGCGGAGTTTCCTGAACAAGAAGAAGACTAATCATTCTTCATATAATCTGAAGCAAGAAAAACAAAAGGGAATAAGAAGAACAGTTTGTTCTTCACGTACCGTGCAGCAGTAGTTCGTCCAAATAGATTTAGGGTTGGCCGAACAGGTTTATTTATAAGACTTTGGAAGTCCTATTAGAGTTAGTGATTGTGTGAGGGTAGTATATCCCTAATAGAGTCCTTACTCTATTAGACACTTACTAGATTAGGTTAATCTTTCCCTGGATAAGCTCTGGGTTCGAACGGTTCACGAACGGAATTAACGCCTTTTGTCAGGGCGTCGATTCTTTAATTAACGACCTTGTTCAGGTCGTTTCTTAAGAAGCGCCTTGTATAAGGGCGTTCCTTATTTTTAAAACACGCCCAAGTAAAGGGCGTTTCTTGGCCTTGCCCTTTTTGGCGTTTGGAATTTGACGCCGTCAGGTGAGGGCGTCCTTTCTTTAGTCACGCCGTATATAGAGGCGTTTCTTTTTAAATTAACGCCTTACTAAGAGGCGTTATTTGTAAAATGTTTTATTTCGTCCAATTAACCATATTCTTATTATCTGTATTACTTCTGTAATATATATGTTTTAATTCATTTCAAATATTTATTTATCAGGGTTGCTACACGACAGCTTACCAACGGCCCTAGCAACTATTTCCAAAGGGCCGGCAATCACATTTTCAGAATCCGAGCTAGCACTCCCGGAAGCTCGGCAAATGCCACTCTGCATTACAATCACCCTGAACAAAGTCAGCATTGAAGCAGCGCTGGTTGACACATGGGCTTCAATCAATGTGTGCCCACTCAGTACCCTCCGAGCTTGCAACATATCTGAAGAGTTATTACGACCTACCCCTACCACTATAGCAGAATATGACAACTCAAGGCGAGCATGTCACGGGGTGGTCACTATCCAAGTAGAGCTCGAACCCCTTACAATGGCCGTGGAATTCTATGTACTAGACATCGACCCTATGTTCAAGGCTATCTTGGGTCGTCCATGTCTGGATACGCTCGGTGCCGTGCCCTCCACCGCACATCAGTGCGTCAAATTCCCTTTCCAAGGGAGGGTCGTCAAGGTCAAAAGCCTATCTACAGTGCAATCGGTTAAGGCCATTTCAGAATAGATTCTTCCTACACTTTGGCCAAGCAGCCGACCCGTCATATCAGTGCTGGATTTAAACTTCCCTTGGGCTTATACACCTCCTAGGCCCATCACTACTCCAGTTAACATCAAGATGAAGCCCCAGATCCGAGACTCAAAAGGCTGGAACATTATACTGAAACTGGGCTACCAACCGGGGAGAGGCCTCGGTGCACAATTACAAGGAATGACCAAGCCCATACCCAAGGGAAGAAAGATGTGCAGGAGAGGTCTTGGCTACAAAGAAACCGCATTATCTGTGATGGGTAATTCTGGGCCACTCACCTGGGACTACCGCCAGCACTTTGTCCGAGGGCCTCTCCAGCCCGGCACGTTGGCTCTGCAGCCAGCTCCGTTAGAGAGAAGTATAGTATGTCCGATTGCCAGTCCTCCGCCGACACTAAAAAGGCCAGAACATGATATGCTTGATTGTGGTCAAACCCTTCAGGGGTTGTTTCATGAAGAAGACTGCCAAAAGAAGCAAGAGGTTCGGCTCATGCAATGGAGACCGAAGAAGCGGCCAGACGATGATCCACGGAAGGAGGGGAGCTCGCCGATTGTCTTTTCTTGGTCTCCCTCCCGCTTTCAATCTCTCCTCCAGCAATGGGAGTTCTTACCCCGTCTTCCTCCTATCATGGTAAATCCATCCTTCGTTGATCCGCCCGAGATTCTATTTGTTCCTTGCACTTGCGGGCACTGCCGGCCCATTGATCTATCCACTCTATTCACTCCTCCTCCTCCCAACGCCCAACTCCACGAGATGTGGTTCTCATCTTCCGATCCCTTCTTTGACTGCATCTTCCCCGAGCTATTCTCTATGCAGCTCCCGCCTCCTCCATCTTGCTGTATAGTCTCTGCTGATCTCCAAAAAAAAACGTCAAATTTAAAATGGAGATTTTAGTGGAAGATTATGCTACCCTGTCTCCATCCTCATCCCAGGGGCACGAGTCCCCTGCTCCTTCCCTTCCACTAGGTCTCCTTTCTCCTAGGTTAGGATTAGGCTCTATCGAGTCTAGGGAAGTAGAATTAGTTAGGTCTAAAGAAGTAGGGTCTTGTTCTAGGTCATCCAACCCTTCCTCCTCTGAGCCGCGCCCGCTTGCGCGTCCTCCCAAATCTGTTCCTGATAGGTTCTTGCAAGACCTAGCTCAGCGCTGTCATGCCCTTTTAAGATGTCCGGAATTTATTGCTACGGCAATTACGATTGAGGATGAAGAAGAAATAGAAGGGGCGTGGGGCGATGACGGACTCGGCGTCTATGAAATCCTGGGTGAAAAAAATCCGATTAATGAGGACAGCAATGTAGATGACACTGCCGATCTGTATGCACAAGGACTGAAGAGATTCGACGAGCCGTCGACGGCAGTGGATGAACCTACAAAGGAAATCGACTTGGGGACTGAAGAAGATCCAAGGCCTATAATTATTGCTGCTAACCTCCCTCCACAAGTAGAAGAGGATTTAATCAAAGTTCTAAGGGAGTATAGCGATTCCTTCGCCTGGTCTTACGAGGACATGCCAGTTCTTGACCCCTCTTTAGTGGAACATCGACTCGTGCTTAAACCAGGGGCAACACCTGTCAAACAACGGTCAAGAAGATTTCACCCCCACATGGCCTTGAGGATCAAGGAAGAAGTCGACAAGTTATATAAGGCCAGATACATCAGAGTTGTTCTATATCCTCAGTGGGTGGCAAACATAGTCCCTGTTTTCAAGAAGGATGGAAAAGTGCGTATTTGCATCGATTTCAGGGATCTTAACAAAGCCTGTCCTAAGGATGATTTCCCGCTGCCTCATATAGACGTCCTAGTAGACAACACCGCCGGGTATGAAGCTCTATCATTCATGGATGGATATTCGGGCTACAATCAAATCCGTCTCGCTCCCGAAGATCAAGAGAAAACTTCCTTCACCACGCCCTGGGGCACGTACTGTTATGTGGTTATGCCATTTGGTCTGAAGAACGCGGGCGCCACCTATCAAAGGGCGATGATGGCCATCTTCCATGACATGATGCACATCTATATGGAAGCTTACGTGGATGACATTCTGGTGAAGTTAAGAACTAAAGAAGAGCACCCCTCTATTGTGGCTAAGGTACTGCAAAGAGCTAGGGAGTACAAGCTTAAGATGAATCCGAAGAAGTGTGTATTCGGAGTCTCCTCAGGGAAGCTGCTAGGCTTTATAGTGAGCAAACGGGGGATCCAGATTGATCCTAACAAAGCACAGGCCGTCATGGATATGCCTCCGCCTAAGAACATTACGGAACTTCGAGGATTGATCGGCTGATTGCAATTCATTAGAAGGTTCATATCCCAACATTCTCAAAGGTGCCGTCCATTTTATGAATTGCTTAAGGCGGGGGTTAAATTTGAATGGAATGAAGATTGTCAAAAGGCCTACGAGGACTTGAAGGAATATCTGTCCAATCCCCCGGTTTTGCAACCTCCTGTCCCTGGGAAACCCCTAATCCTATATATCTCGGTCATTGAGGACTCCCTAGGGGCGGTCTTAGCACAAGTGGATGATGAAGGAAAAGGGCGGGCTGCGTATTACCTCTCTTGGTTATTCAACCCAGCTGAGTCCAGATACACCGCTATGGAGAAGACTTGTGCCGCCTTAGTGTGGGTAGCTCAGAAGCTTAAACACTATTTTCTTGCCCACCCAGTTAGGTTGATCTCTAGAATGGACCCGATTCGCTATCTCTTAGAAAAGCACGTCCTTTCTAGTAGGTTAGCTCGCTAGCAGAGCTTCCTCTCTCAATTCGACATCACCTTTGTTGTTCAGAAGGCGGTCAAAGGATATGCCATTGCTGAGCATCTCGCTCATCTCCCCATTCCTCACACTGATTCCATCCAGGATGATTTCCCTGATGAGCATCTTTCTGTTATCTCTCATCACCCCTTTTGGTCTCTGCACTTCGACGGTGCACTCAATTCTCAAGGCCGAGGGATCGGTGTTGTTCTGCTTACTCCAGAGGGGGTGACCATTCCCTTTGCTTATCAACTTCGATTTCCTGCTACCAACAACATCGCTGAGTATGAGGCTCTCCTGGCTGGATTGAAGCATGCCTATCTCCTAGGCGCGCGTTATTTAAACATTATAGGAGATTCTCAGCTCGTCCTACGGCAAGTTCTGACCACTTACCGTACTCGGGACCCCAAGCTCAAGCCTTATCAAGATCTGGTCACGCTCCTTGCCAGGCAATTCCGTAAGCTGATCTACATCCATACTCCCCGTTCTCAGAACATTCTAGCTGATGCTCTGGCATCCCTTGCTTCTTCCCTATCTTTCCCTCTCAGTCGGAGCACTGAGATTATCGCCGTTCAGAGATTGGACGCACCCTCTCTTCAGGACCCTTGGTTCATCAATCTTAGGAAATCTGTAGAGGCAAGAGCTGAGAAGGAAGATCTTAAGGAAGTATCTTTAAAAGAGCTAGAAGAGATCCTGGACGAAGAAGAGTTGCCTTTGTATCATGAAATCGAGTTGTTTTGTAAGGAGGGATTGTTTCCAGAAGGGGAAACTGCTGAGCAACGCAAGTCAATCAGAAGAGCCGCCGCAAGGTATACTATTGTCGCAGGAGAACTGTACAGGCACGCTACTAATGGGATGCTCATGAGATGCTTAGATGATGTTGAAGCTTGGAAGGTGGCTGAAGCAGCCCATTCTAGTAAGTGTGGGGGTCATGTCAATGGCCAGGCTCTAGCGAAGAAGATCTTAAGGCAGGGCTACTATTGGCCCACTCTAGAGGAAGATTACTCCCTCTATGTCCGGAGGTGTCTTAAGTGCCAACTCCACGCTGATAAAATTCATTCTCCAGCTTCGTCTCTCCATCCTATGACCGCTCCTTGGCCATTCTCTATGTGGGCCTTTGACGTTGTCGGCCCGCTCGGTGATCCTAATTCCCAGATCAAGCAGAAATCCTTTATCCTTACCGCCACTGAGTACTTCACCAAGTGGGCTGAAGCCGAGGCGTACACAGAGATCAAAGCTACAACAGTGTGCCGCTTTATTATGAAGAATATCATCTCACAGTTCGGAGTGCCAAGCAGCATCATCACCAACAACGGACCCCAGTTCGTTTCCCAAGAGCTCAAAGACCTATGTAAGAAGTTCAATTTTACATTGCATCATTCATCTCCATATTATCCTCAAGGCAACGGCCAAGCCGAGGCCACTAATAAAACCCTTCTTAAAATCATCAAGAAAACATGTGAAGCTCATAAGTTTTCTGATTGGCTAGAAAGATTAGTGGAAGCTCTGTGGGCTTACCGCACCTCTGTCCGTACCCCTACGGGACAAACTCCCTATTCTCTTACCTACGGGATGGAGGCGGTGCTCCCATATGAGATCCTGATCCCTTCCCTTAGAATGCAGCTTGATAAGGAACTTAATCTCGATGAACGTCGAGAGGCGTTGCTGGTTCAGTTGGAACTCTTAGATGAGAAGAGGATGAATGCGGCCGATCATGTATCCGTTTATCAAAAAAGGGTTTCGCGTTATTTTCAAAAGAAGGTAATCGAACGTAAGTTTCAAAAAGGTGATATGGTTTTGAAGCGAAAATTCATTCGGTCTGCAGGTCCTAGGTCTAAATTACAACCTAATTGGGAAATGCCGTTTGTTGTAAAAGAAGCTTATCCGGGAAATGCTTACCGTTTAGTAAACGCGGAAGGTGAGGAGCTCTCTCACCCGTGGAATGGGTTGTATCTTAAGCGTTTCTTTCCTTAGAGTCTAACCATGTGCTACCCCGGCAGCAAGATGCTCCTCCTGTCACTAAAGGAGTCCCGAGTGAGGCAATCACACACCACACGACGTCCCTGGTCCGGTTTTCCACGTTGAGAAAGGACAACGTTTCTCCTTGGCCATGCTTTGGGGGAAAGTCAAGGTCCCTGTCCATTTCTTCCTTCAGCTAAAACCAGGGGCAAGAAGAGAATAAGGAGGCGATAACCGATCCAAACACCCTCACGAGAGGAGGTCTCAAATAGGGGCAGTCCATTATGACCTGACGCCACAAGAAACAAAAGAGACAGCAAGGGGCAATCTCTATGACAAAATCAAAAGCATCACCTCAAAGTCAATATAGTATGAATTATGAATTCCAAAGCTCCAGAAAGGCAAAGCAAGAAAAGCTAGGCATGACAAGAGTGGCAGTACAGTTCCCCGCGAGACGTTATGAGCCCGGTCGCATGCATGCCTAGGGTGGATTAAGGTTCGATGACGGACTCAAAGCCCTGGCACAACAGACCAAATCTCTAATGGGTTGTACGGAAAGGAAATCAAGTCTTAAAAACTTCTATATCTGGCCTAAAGCTTACCCGCCGTATTCTGTTTTTCTTTTAGGACCAAGATTAGTACCCTGGGTATGGCCCTGGCAGAAACACCGTCATGACAATTGGACCTTGTCCAGGGGTCGTCATCTTCTCTCACACCCACCCCCGGACTCGATATCAACAAGGAAGGGCTCACGCTGCTGGGGAAGCACTGGTTTTCCAAAATTCAAAAAAAAAAATCAAATATTTTCAAAATCCAAACAAAATCAAACATTTTCTAAAAATCCAAAAAAATCGAAATATTTCCAAAAATCCAAAAACATCAAATATTTTCAAAACCCAAACAAATCAAATATTTTCAAAATCTCACAAATCAGATATTCTCCAAAACCCCCGAAAAACACCATCATAGGCATTGCATGCTTTGCATTATTTTTATTATGTTTTCCGCCTATTTAACAAGGCTCCACCCCTTGACCAAATATTGAGAAACGGTCATTATCTAACTTGCTTCATGGCAAGGGGTTGAGTCTAAGAACATATCTAACTTGTTTCATGTTTAAAGTGTGCGCAGAACGCAGGATCAAGATCAAAGTGAGAAGCTCACAATTATGCAGATTCAAAGGCTGTAACGCGTCATCACCAGGCCGCTACAGTCATCTAACGGTCATATCCTTACCGTCACTCCTCTTCTTGCATAAGCTTTCTTTCTTTCAGCAGCCATCAGTCTAATGGCCAGGGTTATGACCGTTACTTACTCTAACGGCCTGAGTCTTGACCGTTACATCCCTCAGAGAACAGGGTTCTTCGTGCTTCCATTCTGACGGCCTATCGTCAGACCGTCGTTTCTTTATAGCGGCCCAGTGCACATCCGTTACATACTCCAGAGGCTCTGCCTGTTCACACTAGTCCAGACGATCAAGCCACAAAACTCTTGCTCATTCAACTGAGACAATCTCATCTCATTCAATCAGGCTTAATGAAAAAGGAATTCACAAAACTCCAACTTTTTGTCATACAAGCAACATCTCTCTAAATAAAAAAATATATCAAGATACATTAAGTTTTTCATCTGCAAGAGGGCGGATCTTCCTCAACTCTTTCACGTAGCCTCGGCGTGCTTCGTCGTTCTCTTCAACTTCTTCTTGCCACGGGCGCACTTTGCTGATCTCCCACATGGTCAGCGCGTTCCGGATCGCTCTTTCATCCTCCTCGGTCCCCATCTTCCTAGATAGAAGGGGAGGGTAGTGTGATAGTGCAGGAGCTTGGGTTCTTGGAAGTCCGATCTGAAGATGGCACCGGTGCGGGTTGTAGATCGCCATTGTAGTGTTCCCCACTAGCTGGAGGTCCAGGCCTTGACGCCGCGGTATTTTAAGAGGAGTGCTTCGAAGGATTCTTGGTCGCATATCGAACTTGTCTATTGGCAAAGTGTTAAAGAAGAGGCACCATTCATCCCGAGTTTTCTTATCCGCCGTCTTGCATTCAACCTGTGAAGAGTATCCAAATGCCCCTCCAACGAAGAAGAGAGGGTGGCTCCCGAAGATTCGGCTGGCTGAAGTTATGTCTTCCTTTGATTGGAATTTGACTCTCACTCCCATCCAACACTCAAGGAGTATCATAGAGCCGAACAAAGGTCCTCCTAGGCAAGCTGAACTTAGTCCTTCATAGAGGTATGAGAGGATCGCTTGAGAGATGGACGTTCCCCGCCACAACCCACTAATAATGCTGAGATTTTTTATGTCTAAAAGGTGGTCGGTTGTGGTGAAAAGTAAGACTCCGCATAAGAACACCGCCACCACCTTGGCTATTGCTTCGTGTCTCTCCCACTTGTTCTTGCAATGGGACACTATCCATTGTGCCAAGGGTATCAAATGAATGTGGTGTGGGCTGATCATGGTCCTCACGTCCTTCGATTATGGATAAAATCACTCAAGATCAAGGACGGGTCAATAGGCTCAACCGTGTAGCAAACCCGGTCTTCATCCCCCACCTTAGTCTTAGGGAGGGCTAGGTAGGTCTCTACCTCTTCTAATAGGACTGTCGCTTCAAAGGAAGGGAAGATGAAGGTATGAGTTTGTGGATGCCATAGTTCTACAAGAGCTGAAATACTTGGCCAATCTAAAGATAATTTCTGGAAGTTTTTGCCTAAGACCAAGAGAGGTTGAAGGTGCCATGCTTTAAGGATTGATGTGACTTCTATAGGGAGTGCCTTTACCATGGGAGCCACCCACTTCAGATTTGAATAGCATCTTGGGCCAGGAAGGGGCTTAAGAAGGAGAAGAAGAGGGAGTCATGAAAGGAATTGAAGTGCAGAAAATTCTGAACTTGGTTGGGTTATTGGGACTTACCACCCTTTGAGCATTAGAGCTTAGGTGCTTGGGAATCGAGGTTAGCCGTTGAAGCTCTCCGTGTTCCCTTCTTGCAGCCTTAGGTCCGATGTAGACCTTCTCCTCCATAGCCATCACCTCAAAGCTTCTCTTCATCTTGATTTTCTACCTTTAGGAGTGGTCTTTCAGCCCTAGAACAGAGGTTTCAGCAAAGCTACGATTTTTGGTTGAGTTTCCAAGTTTTAAAGGGTTGATTTTGGTTTTAAAAGGATAAGACTTGAGTTAGGAGGCCTCATCTTCAATCTAGATAAGTTCTAGTGGGATATTAAGTGGATAAATCTCGGGTTTAGGCTCTCACGGCTCAATCCGTCTCGGAACACAACTCAGGCTCCAACGGTCCATCGTGGGACCGTCATTTGTCTCTGACGCACCAGAATGGGGCCGTCGTATTTCTTGTAGGTTCAAGTTCACCCGTTCCTGTTCTGTGAAGTCTGACGGTCCAGCGTTTGACCGTCGTTCTTTCGTAACGCGTGAACCCTGAGCCGTTACACCCTCAGCCGTTCAGCTCCTTGGCTTCTGGGCTAAAACACTTCCCGACGGTCTTGGTCAGAACCGTTGCTTCACCCCGACGCGTCTCCTTTGGGCCGTCGCGTTTCCTGCTAGTTGCCCTGCAAACCATCGCTCTGCCATGATCAACGGTCTAGCATTAGACCGTTATTTGTCTTTGACGCGCCTTCCGTTGACCGTCACTTTTCTGTAGCCCCAGCTACAATTTGACCACTATCATGGTTAACGGCCCTTATCTAGCGCGTTATTTGATTTTGACGGTCTGAACCTGGACCGTTACATTCTCTGCTGCTGAATTGAGGCTATTCCTTCCTGCCCTTGCCTAGACCTGGCGGTCTTTCACATTTTACACCTCCTTCTCCACACATTCTCATGCACAACTGTTTTCATTCTTCACATACATGCATTCCTACACATGCGTTCATACACACATCTTACACATTCATCATCACATACAATCCTTCATTTGTTTTTGGCATTTCACAAACACACATTCCTGCACAAAATAACAAAAGACCAAAAAGAAATTTCTTTTTTTCACTCCATTTTTCTATATAAGTCATGTACAAGTGATAACAAAAGGCAAAGAAAAATATATATATATCACTCGGCCGGCTTATCTCCCGGGCCGCCATCACTATCTCCGGTACCCTCGGGCTGCCTGGCTATTGGTCCCATGGCGCTGTGCTCACCCTCTGGCTGTCGTCTCTGGTCCGCCTCCTCGTTCCTCCGATGGCCGGAAGAACTGGTAAAATACCCGCGAACTCCGCTGATAGGGGCCACACTCTGGCTCCGGCTGCTCGTCCCCGACCTCTTCCCTAGAAGCCGGAGTGCATCCTTCAAGGCCCCAATCGCGCCCTTCATCTCGAAGGTCTGCACTCAGAACTGATCTAGCTCGCCTCTTACACGTGCAATGTCAGCCCTGAGTCACTCCATCTCTCCGTCGTCCGGGCGTCGCGGGGTCTCCGCTCGCAATCTGGCCATCTCCGCCCGCACAAGCTCTGTTTCTGCTCGGGCTCTCTCTGTCTCGGCCCGGCTCCTCTCTATCTCCGCCTGGAGACGCTCTGCCACCGACCGAGCCTGCCTCGCCTCGGCCACTGCTGCGGCTACCTCTCTCGCCTGTAGATTGCATTTCATATAGTTAATCATGAGGCATTTAATTGGCATCATCATGAGCATGAGCATTTTAGCATCTTACCCGCTCTGCGAGGGTGGCCTCCGCCTCCTCGGCCCGGGCAACCGCCCGAGCGAACTCGGCGTCCTGCTCTGCCCTGCCTCCCGCAGGCTGAGAGGAAGACGATGGGGCATCCGGTCCAGCTCGTTGGGCTCCCTCGGCCCGCTGCATTTTCATGATTAATCACATTAAGCATTTCATGAGCATAATCATTTAAGTTTAAGTTTAGAGTCTCACCAGGAGCTCCAG
The DNA here is from genome assembly GCA_022559845.1 of Amorphophallus konjac. NCBI lineage: Eukaryota > Viridiplantae > Streptophyta > Magnoliopsida > Alismatales > Araceae > Amorphophallus > Amorphophallus konjac. The sequence continues at coordinate 193,030 of JAHNEJ010001960.1, forward strand.
GGCGGTCCGGTACTCGTCCCGCTGCTGGATGGTGGAGTGAAGTAATCCCTCCAGCTCGGCTATCCATCCCTCAGGGTCTAGCTGCATTTAGAAAGCATGTGAGTCATTTACATATAGCATTGCATTTTTTGCATATAAAGAGGTTTAAGGTTTAGAGTTGCATACCGGTCTTCGGGTACCTCGGTACACCCGGTCACCGTAGAGTCGAGCGAAGGCCTTCAGATATGCCTCGTCGCTCTCATCTCGCTCCTTCACCGCTCGACCCCGCCTGTTCCAGTCGTGGACGTACTTCGCCTTCCGGGCGCACCAATCCACGTTGCCACTGATGCCCCTTGCCGACTTGCCTGGGTGGTCATCACTGTGGCGTGGAAAGGTCACCTCGGGCTGGTGTAGTCCCCGAGTCCGCAGGATCAGCCTGTAGTGCAGAGGCTCGATGATGTGGATGCAATGCAGCCATATGTCTCGCCCCCTGTACGACAAGGCCGCCTCTACCCACGGCTGTCCCGTGTAACCCTCGCCGCGATACGGGGTCCATCTCACCTAGAACATTAAGTCCATTCATCAGCATATAAGTTCATCATGTAGAAGCATTTAAAGGCATATAGAAGCATTTAAAAGCATGTAGAAATCATTTCGAGTTCTGGACTTACCGACGTGTGTGGGTAGGAGTCCAGGTCGTCCTGGATCGTCCGGGTCAATCTGATGATTGACCCTGTGTCCCTCGCTACCGTCCATCGCCTCGCGATCGGGATGCGGCCGGGGTGGAGTAGTGTGCCTCTCCCGATGCCCGGGAGATACATGTAGCTCCAGATCTGCATTTTAGAAATCAAGTCAGTCAAATTGCATAATCATGGCATAAACATTTTTTTGCATAATATAGGAAGCATTTAAATTGCACTCACCTGCAGAAAAGGCGAGAAGCCGCCCAGCATTGTCTGTCGATCCGTCGTGCTGAGGGACTCGAACAGGAACGCGAGCACTGCTGCTCCCCATGCATATCTCCCGACTCTGTGCAAGTTTTCTATCATCGAAGCAGTCTGCAGCTGATGACGTCTGCTCGAGTCGCGAAGAGGAGCTTCCCGAATAGCAGCATCAGGAAGCGTCGCAGTACTTTATCCCCCTCAGGTCCTGCCTCCGCCGCCACGTGAGGGCGCACCTGGTCTATCACTCTGCCTAGATGCTCCTTGGGTAGCTCTCCTACGGCGATCGCTGCTCCTCTCAACCCCAAGCTCTCCTGCAGTACTGATCTCGAGAGTTGAGATGAGGACTGTCCCGGCCTGATCAGATCCAGTCCGAGCAGCTGCTGTGCCATCTCTCGGTAGTCGCCGTACGTCCATCCTGTCACTGCGGCTCCGTGGACTCTCAATCCCGTAATCCTCGCTATGTCTTCTAGTGTGGGGATCATGTGGCCCCACGGGAAGATGAAGGCTCTGCTGATTGGGTCCCACCTCTCGTGCAACGCGTACAGCGAAGGCATGTCCATCCGGATCACCTCGATGCTGAGCACCTCGGCGAATCCCATCCCGGCCAGTCTCTCCCTCTGGTAATCGGGCAATGCCTGGTACACTACCCGGATCTGCAGCCAGGAGATCCGCGTTCTTCTCTTTCCCTGCATTCACGTAGATCATTGGTTAGTTGATTGCATCATAAAATCATTGCATAAACATTTATAAAATGAAAAGAAAACAAAAATTCAGAAATTGGAAAACCCTAAAAACATTTTGGATCTCTGGTAGATGTAACGGCCCTGGGGTGGGAGGTTACTTGGCTCTGACGCACTCAGGGTGGCGCGTCAGGCGTGTGACGGTCGCTGGCAGGACCGTCACATCGTCTTCCTTTGGTTTTTTTTCCCTTTGCATCCCCGTGATCTCTCACCTTGGCCAAATGGCCTACAATCATTCCTAATGGGTTCGTGGACCCATTTCTACCCCTCAACCCCGCATGCATACATAATAAAAATTCAAAAAAATCAAAAATTGAAATTAGGGCGAGGGGACCTACCTCATGGTCCATGCCCCTTCTCCTCTTCTTGGCTGGTTCCTTGGGTTCCTCTTCACCCAAGGGGGCTTCTTCTTGGTCCTCTGCAGCCGTGGGAGCTTCCTCTTCCTCCATTGGATCTCTTCTCGCCGTTTGTTCTTCTTCCACCGGCGGGATTGCTTCTCGTTCGAGCCGGCGGTGGAACCGCCGTATTGCCTTCCTCTTTCCTCTCTCCCTCTTCTGTGGAGGCGGCTGGGATGGCTCGTCGCCGGCCATTGGAGCGGTGGGGCTGGTGATCGTCGGAGGTTTCTCGGTTGAGGGTTTTTGGGGTGTTGAGTGTTGAATGAATGGGCCGTAACCGTTCGGGTTTTATTTTTTGAACGCTCAGGAAATGTGACGGTCTATCGACCGACCGTCACATCCTTCTGACGCGTCTATCTTCGACCGTTACATGTGTTGGCCCTGTTTTATTGAAGAATGTGAACCGCCTGGTTTTTGACGGCCCAGTGTTGGTCCGTTATTTCGTGTGACGCTCTTACACTAGACCGTTACAAACTTGCAAGTTTCTTGATGAATTAAATGGTCTAATTAATGTTAAAATGGTCCATGTTGTTCATTATTGATGCCTCTCGCACGTACAAATGGTTATGCCTTAATTTGTGTTCATATTTGTTATTGGCTAACCTCTTTCCATGAAGGAATTTATGAACAAAGTCACGCTCTGCCGTTCGTCAGGCAGGTAAGTCAGGTATTGTATCTCTTTCCCTTATCCTTTAATGCATTACTATATGTTATTTATGATATATTATCTCGAGAACCGGCTGGTCATTCATGTGTTCCGGGATCTGATGTTCCCCTTAAACAAAAATGATGATGATCTAAGTTCACATGTTTAATCGTTGGATAGGCCGTTAGGTTGGAAAAATTTGGGGACGATGGTTCTGTCTTGCACGCCGTGGTTGCAGATGGTGTCCTGACCCTGGTTTCTCCAGCTTAGCAATATTATTCTCGAGTATCTTGATATTTCATCTTTCTTTGCATTTGTTTTAAAGATTTCTTTTTCTTTAGCCCAGCATGCATCATACGCATCTTTTGAGCATTCATGTGCTTCATCTGTTCAAGGTAGATCGATGATGGTGAATAGTTGTGTTCTTGATCTCGAATGAGGAGAATTATTCCACTCCGAATTAGAAGGTTTCCTTTGATCTCGTCGCTCGATTTGGTTGGCTAAAGATTCCTGTCTGGAGTTTAGTCAGTTCTCTTTCCTTTCCGTTGCCTCCGGCGGCTAGCCGTGTTTCCTTTCCTTAGTTGTTAGTTCCTCCAGACATGCGTCCTTTGGTTGGCTATTTCCTTGTGATCAGTTCGAAGTTTTTCCAGAAAATTCCTATCGCTTGTTGGTAAAGAATGGGTGTCGTTTACCTTAACGCCCACTTTTTGATCCACTCCACTTCACTTCCGCTTCATCTCCATGTTCCATTTTGCTTTCGCTTCACCTCTGCTCGCTCCCCTGCAAAGAGGACGTAAGGAGGGGCATCTGTTGACACCCGTTTTATGACCAATAAGTCGGGTCATCTCTTTATTCATTATATATGATGCTCCGAGTTGTTCACTCTTCATCGAGTCTCTTTGTTTAGTTGAAGATCATTTCTTGGGTCTTGACTCCTTGATCGGATGTGGCTCTTTGTGGCATTTCATTTTGACTAAAGCTTAGCAAAACCTTCATTCCTTCTTTTGAACTCCATTGATAATAACGGTCTGTCCCAGGCGCGTTTCTTCCTTCTAACGGATGGGTCTTGGGCCGTTACTCCTTGAAGAGTCCTGAAGCTTGAGGTCTTGTTCCAAAGCTTATCCTTTGGCCTATATGTTGAATATAACGGTCTGTCGTGCAGCCGTTGTTTCATTGTGACGCCCTATGCCTTGGCCGTTGCTTTCTTTACAGAGTCCTATTGTTTTGATCTTCTTCCTGTTGATCTTATCTCTTTGGGATAAGGTTGAAAGTAACGGATGTTCCTTGATGCGTTATTTCACTGTGGCGGTCTGTCGTGCAGCCGTTGCTTCCTTCAGAGAGTCCTAGCAGTTCAGGCCTTTTCTCTGCTACTCCGTGGTCGAGATAAGAACTTGGATTGACGATATCTCTTCCAAATCTGATCCTCAGGACCTTATGTTTGATTCTATGGACTCTTGGTGATATTATCTTCAAGGATTTGCTAAGAGTTATCCCTTTATCTTGCTGGATTTTCCTCTGCTCGACCTGAGGGTTTAAGGGTCTATAAATAGAACCCTTGATTTCATGCTAAAAAGGAGGAAATTCTGGAGTTTACGTCGAAGTACTGCCGCATTTTAGAGTCACGTTTGATCAAGGAGAAGTGCTTCTCACGTTCGTTTGCTGCCTGGTGAAGGGAGTATCTGTTCTCTTGGTTCCAAAGTTCATATTTGCATATTGAATTCCTTTTCCATCTCCCTTTCATCATAAGCATTATTTCTCTCCTTTCTCCACGTTTTTCACTGGTTTTCATCATCTAAACATCCTCCCAATCTTTTAAAACGCCAGAGGGGTTAAAAAACTAAAACCTCCCGGTATTTCCCTTTCCTTTTGATGATATTGTGTTTATTGAAGAATTGATGCTATATTGTCTAAAGGGCTAATTTGGGTTGTTCTCTCTTGCTTTCCACGTCTTTGGCAGGTTTACAGGTCCACCAGTACGAGGCCCAAGTCTTCTAGCCGGCTGGAAGAGTTGGAGTTAAAAGGATTCACGCTTTGCTACTGCAGGTTATTTGACGGTCTTGTGCAGGCGCGTCAGATTCTTCCAGCGGTCTATCGAGCGACCGTCACTTTCAAGTGACGCACAGGGTTCTGACCGTTACTTTCAGCTGACCTGCAGGTTTCTTTGATCTTTCCTCTCCCGTGGGCGGGTGCTTCATCCACCTATTTCCAAGGTATTTTCAGGTCTTTGGCTTATTTTTACTTTGGTGGCGATCACATCTTTCTTAAGTATTGGGCGTTAGCTTTCTCTTTCGCATCTCATATCTTTTATTTCCTTGCTTGTTCCACCCCTTGCGGTGTGTTTCTATTTACTCCTTGCTCCACGCCCCGGCGTGTGTTTTTCCTTTATTCCTTAGCTTAGTTTGGTTGAGATAGCATGCCCATGCTACAGCTTGCTTTGGTTGCCTAGGTTCATGATCACATGTTCATAGGTTGAGTGCAGATCTTTGATTATTTGCTTGTCATCTTGCTACATATCATCATTAAGACACAAGAAAAAGAAGATAGAGAAGCAAAATAAAATCAACAGCTATAATTATAGTGGATGTCGAAAGCACATGACCAATGCCTGCGCATATAGGGCACGCTCTGTTCCTGGGAGGAGCACCCAAACGTACTTGTGCCCATGGGAGTTGTAATGATCACGGTGTGGCATTGCACCGAAGAACTTATCATTCTCGATGACATTCCACAATCTCGTACTTGACTCGACTTGACAAGACATGACTTTCGTGACCTGAAAAGGGTATTTATTATATAGTTGCTTGAACATGATAGCCAATTCTCAACATGACATGATGAATATACTTGCTTGAATATGTTGATATTATTGACATGAGTTCTTGAAAGACATGCTAGTTCATTCCACTATCTCTTGATATACACTCTCTATTGTCGTTTCATGCGAACATGCATAGCTATATTGCATTTCATGTAACTCATAATCTACTTAAAGTAAGCTAGCACTTGAGATATAATTCCTACTGAGCGTTCGCTCATCCAGTGTTTTCCTCTATTTTTCAGGTAAGTCTGACGACGAGACTTAATCGGATGGGGAAGGTCAAGAGTGAAGAGATTAGAGCTACTCCGTCTATCCAAGCGTCAACTAGTTTTATCTTTCTATTTTCTTGAGTCACTCATTGTACTTTTCTTTATTGGGTCTTAGCATTTCCATTACGTGAAGTTGTAATAAAAGTACTTTAAGGTTGCAATTGAATTAAAGGATTGGGTTATATTTACTTTTGCGCACTCTGTCTTTGTGTCGAATACACTAACGCTCTGATTGACATGATCGATATAAACTCGTTACGCCCTCCGGGTTCCTTCCACGCTTGGGGCGTGATAGTTTTTATGGTATCAGAGCCTAGGATATTCAATTCCTAGGAAACCCAAGTCCAAGGATAGGTTTTAAACCTTCACCCGGTGAGAATTGGGTAGAACCATGGGTTAAGATAACTTAGGGAAATCAAACTCTTGGTCCAAACTATTATTGATTAGTTATTTAAAATCATTGTAGGACGATGGCTGCCGAACGTGCCCAGTGGCGTAATGTGCAACACACTATCCAAGGCATGACTCAGGCGCTACAGTATGTGGCACAAGGAACGGTGAACAGTGGAGCTGGTGATCTCCACCGTAGTTTTAAAAATATGAACCCACCAAGGTTCATTGGCTCATCAGATCCCGATGATGGCGAGCATTGGCTCCAAGAAGTGAAAAGGATATTCCGTGTTATGCAATGCACGGACGAAGAGAAGGTATTGCTAGCAACGTTCCAATTAGAAAGAGACGCTCGTTCCTAGTGGGAGTCCATAGAAGCCACCTTAGGCAAAGAACCCATCACATGGGCTGAATTCATCGAGTACTTCAACAACAAATATTTTTCCGACCGAGTGCAAGAAAAGAAAACCGCAGAATTCGCCTCACTCAAACAAAGAGCTCTGTCAATGGCTGAATATACAACCCAATTCTCTAGGCTGTCAAGGTATGCAAAACACTTAGTAAGTATCGAGAAGATGAAAGCTAGAAGATTTCTAAATGGGCTTCGACCTCAATTTATCACACAACTGGCGCCAATGGACATACAAGTCTACTCGGAGATAGTGCGTCGAGCCCAGTTACTAGAAGATGCCATGGAACTATCTGATAGGATTCGTGGGAGAGATAAGAGGGAGCATGTCACTAGCTCCGGTACCTTCAAGACCACTTTCAACAAGAAAAGGCTAAACAATAAAGGAGAGCCCTCTCAGGAAAAGAAAGTCAGGAAGAACAACAAGCCATTCTCCATCACCACCACACCTTCCAAAGTGGTGTGTAAATATTGTGATAAGGCCGGACACAAGGCCGACGAATGTTGGAGAAAAATCGGAGCTTGTCTTCGTTGTGGGAGCCGTGATCATCAGATTCCGGACTGTCCCCTGCTCAACGATCAAGCCGGTGGCGGGAAGCGCCCGGTGACGAAGAGTGCACGTCTCCAACCTATTAAGGAGGCAGATCAAGACGAGGGCAGACTAGTGGAAGGTACACTACAAGTTTGTTCCAAGTCTGCACATGTCTTATTTGATACTGGTGCATCGCATTCTTTTATTTCCAAGAAGTTTGCTGACCCATTACCAATGGAACCGGAATGGATAAAATTAGTTATTTCGACCCCTATCGAAAACGAAGCCGATATTGCTCATCATTACCAAAATTGCGCATTCTTGGTAAAAGGAAGAAATCTACCTATCGACTTAATATGCCTAGATATGAGAGACTATGATATCATATTAGGAGCCGATTGGTTATCCAAGTACCAGGCAACTGTTGATTGCCGTAACAACAAGGTTACCTTCAAGGATTTCCCAGAACTGGTCTATACTAGTCCAAAGAGTCGGAACAAGTCACCTCTTATTTCGGCTCTCCGAGCTAGCAAGCTAATAAGGAAAGGATGTGTATCCTTCCTTACTTTTGTCACCATTAACAAGACTAAAGAGCCTAAGATAGAAGACATTCCAGTTGTACAAGAATTTCTTGACGTATTTTTGGAAGATTTGCCTGGATTACCCCCACAAAGAGAAGTGGCCTTCACCATCGACTTGATCCCTGGTGCTGCCCCAGTTTCTAAGGCACCTTATAGGATGTCCCCTGCCGAACTCAAGGAGCTGAAG
>JAHNEJ010001062.1:0-244389 GCA_022559845.1 Amorphophallus konjac
ATAGGGTTTTGGATTGGCGTTATCTCCTTCAATTCTAATCCTCAGGACCTCTCGTTTGTTTCTTTGGACTCTTGTTGATATTATCCTCAAGGATTTGCTAAAGATTATCCTCCTTTCTTGGCTGATTTATCTTCAACTCGACCCATGAGTTTTGAAGGTCTATAAATAGAACCTTTGATTTCATGATCAAGGGGGGAGATTTTTGATTCACGACGAAGTGCTGCCGAACCCAGGAGCCATCTTCATCCAGGAGGAGTTGCTTCCCACGTCCATCCATCTTCCAGTCAAGGGAGTACTTTTGTTTTGATCTTTCAAGTTCATCTTTACATGCTTGAGTTCTTCCTTGGTCTTTTCAAACAAAGCATTGTCCCTCCTCCTCCTCCACATTTTTTCATTGTTGTTTTAAGCATACAAACATCCTCCCAACTTTTGAAAACGCCCAGAGGGGTTAAAAAACCAAAACTCCCCGGTAATTCCCTCTCCTTTTGATGTTCTTAAGTTCTTTAAGAATTGATGCTATGCTTGTGAAGAGGGTTGATTGAGGTTGTCTTGTCTTGTCTTTCTATTTCTTTGGCAGGTTTACAGGTCCATTAGCACGAGGCCCAAGTCTTCTAGCCGGCTGGAAGAGTTGGAGTTAAAAGAATTCAAGCTTTACTACTGCAGGTTGTCTGACGGTCTGGTTTAGGAGCGTCACTCTCTTCTGGCGGTCTAGGGTGGGACCGTTACTTATAAGCGACGCACGGGTCTCTGGCCGTCACTTTCAAGCTGATCTGCAGGCTTTCTTTGGTTTTCTCTCCCGTGGGCGGGTGCTTCATCCTCCTATTTCCAAGGTATATTCGAGTCTTTGACTTGCGTTTACTTTGGTGGCGATCACATCTTTCCTTAGTGCTGGGCAATAGCTATTTCCTTCATCACATCTTTATTTCCTTGCTTGTTCCACCCCTAGTGGTGTGTTTTTATTTACTCCTTGCTCCACGCCCCGGCGTGTGTTTTTCCTTTTCCTTAGCGTAATTTGATTGAGATAGCATGCCCATGCTAGAGCTAGCTATGATTGCCTAGGTTCATGTTCACATGTTCATAGGTTTGAGCAGATCTTTGATTGCTTGTTTGTCATCTTGCCATATTACTTAGCAGACCTCAAAAGTAAGATCAAAGATAGGCAAACAAACGATCAACACCTGTGTTTTCCGAGGTTTTATTAAGGTGTTGCCGCCCTCGGGCGCCCACCTCCAGTTGTCGGGTTCCGCCACTCCATGTGGGCGCGTTCCCTTTATCTCCCTTACGCTCGGGTCAAGGGGAGATGCTGCCGAATTTTCGTTAGAAAATAACAGGACGTTAAAAGGCAAAAGGATGCAACAAACAAATGGGATAGCAAACATATACCAAAAGACAATAAAAGCAAGAAATAAATAGAGCAACAACAGACTGCAAGAAGAAGGAGAAAAGATTTGTATAAAACCACGCAAAAATCAAAGAGAAGAAGAAAAGAAAAGCCTTAAAAAGAAGTAATAGAGGAGTGGACCTTCATCGGCACGTCCGTTCCAGCCTTCGCCGGTACACCCTATCAGCCCTCCAGCGACACACCCTATCAACCCTTCAACGACACACCTTCTCAGCCCTTCAGCGGCACACTCTTCTCACTCTCCGAAGTGGAACCCGATGTACAGACTTTAAGGGACAATGTATAGACTTTGAGCTGCAATGTATAGACTTTAAGCTGCAGCCAATGAACAATGTATAGACTTTGAGTTGGCCAATGTACAGACTTTGGGCTGGCCAATGTACAGACTTTGAACTGCAGCCAAGGGGCAATGTATAGACTTTAAGGAACAATGTATAGACTTTGAGTTAGCCAATGTACAGACTTGGAGCTGGCCAACGTACAGACTTTGGGCTGGCCAATGTATGGACTTTGAGTTCCAATGTATAGACTTTGAACTGCAATGTATAGACTTTGAGCTGGACAGTGTACATACTTTGAGCCGGCCAATGTATAGACTTTAATGGACAATGTATAGACTTTGAGCCGGCCAATGTATAGACTTTAATGGCCAATGTACAGACTTTGAGCCGGCCAATGTATAGACTCCAATAGACAATGTACAGACTTTGGGCTGGCCAATGTGTGGACTTTGAGCTCCAATGTATAGACTTTGAACTACAATGTGCAGACTTGGAGCTGGCCAACGTACAGACTTTGGGCTGGCCAATGTATGGACTTTGAGCTCCAATGTATAAACTTTGAGCTCCAATGTATAGACTTTGAACTGCAATGTATAGACTCACTTTGAGCTCCAATGTATAGACTTTCAACTGCAACGTATAGACTTTGAGCTGGCCAAAGTACATACTTTGGGCTGGCCAATGCACGGACTTTGAGCTGCAATGTACAGACTTTGAACTGCGATGTATAGACTTTGAGCTGGCCAACGTATAGACTTTGGGCTGGCCAATGTACAGACTTTGGGCTGGCCAATGTGTAGACTTTGAGCTGATGAACCCAGCCAATGTACCGACTTTGAGCTGGCCAATGTACAGACTTTAAGCTGGTCAACGCGTAGACTTCGAGCTGATGAATGTAGCCAATGTACAGACTTTGAGCTGATGAATGCAGCCGATGTACAGACTTTGAGCTGAAGAACGTATAGACTTTGTGTGCTGGTTGAATAGACAACGTATAGACTTTGGGCTGATGAATGTACGGACTTTATGTCGCAGCGACCGGCCAATGTGCAGACACACGCCCTTCGTCGGTACACCCTACAGCGCCCTTCGCCGGCAAGCCCCAGCCCAGCTTCCCCCGGCACGCCTCGTTTGGCCTTTCGCCGACACGCTCCCCCTGCGCTCAGCGGCACTCCTGCTCCAACCCTTCGGCGGTACGCCCTCAAGCTCCTTTGACAGCACGCTCTCCCCTGCTCAACCCTTCGCCGGCACGCTCGGTCAGGCCCTTTGCCGGCACACCTAAGGCTCCTTCATCGGTACGCCTCCCAAAGCCACCACACCTGCCCCTTCGCCGGTACCCTTGGCCAAGCCCTTCCCCGGTATACCTCCCGCGAACCTTCAGCGGCGCACTCCCTCAGCCCCCTCAGCGGTGCACCCTTCCACCTTCAGCGGCACGCTCCTTCAGCCCCCGTTTGGCCCTCCAGCGGCCAACTCTCTCTCCAGAAGAATATGTATAATAATAATAATAATAATAATAATAATAGTAATAATAAAATTAATAAAAACTATGATGAATAAATAAATCTGAATACATATATGAAATAAACAAAAAATGTAAAAATAATAATAAATAAAAAAGAGGAGAGAAAATATAATAGTAATAATAATAAACAAAACGGATAAATCATCCAGAATAAATACATGAGAGGGAAATAAGCAATAAATAAATAAATATATATATATATATAATTTAAAACCCAGATAAAAAAATGGTAAAATCCACTTTGCAGCCCCGCCTCTCTCGTGACCCGGTGCTGAAGGAATAACAATGTCGCCCTTCCAGGTTGGGCCTGAGTCTTGGGAATTATCCCGAAATGGCCATGGCCCGACCTCACCTCGGGCTGACATTCCGATTAAGTCGGACTCGTTTCTCAGGCCGGATCCCTTCCGAGCCACTACTAAAATTGCCGCACGCTCGGCAGACATTTGAACGGGTTCACCTCGATTTTCGTCGCGTTTCTATTACGGACATGTGTCTGAACATGAAAAGACCCGTGAGCAACCAATATGGCCGATGGCTCCCTCCCCGACATGGTCGTGAGCCGGCATTGCTCCGGGCCGATAGCCCATTAAATCGGATTCATTCTAATGGGATTCGTTCCCGTTCTTTCATTGAAACTGCCGTAAACTCTGCATACATTTGTACGGGGTCGTTTCCATCCACGTCGTACTTTCAACATGGGCCCTTGCCCGAACATGAAAAGGTTCGTGAGTGACCGACAAAATCGGAATAGAACGAGACGGCCCTCGCCACCCCTGGACCCCTTCCATGGGAATATCAATAAGACCTCCGTGGGCCACGCTTAGACCTCGGGCCCGTCCCAATTGTGGTCGCCGTTCGGCTCATATCCTCGGTCTACAGCCCGCTCCCTTCGAACACGTTTTCAATTTTGGAGTCTAGTCCTGGGACTCTCCCCCGTTGCCCTCCGGCATCGGAAATATTAATGATGCCCGCGCAAGCCTCGTTCGGACCATGGGAGGCGTCCCCGGTATGGTCTTGACACGATCTCGCACCGGGCCAATAGATTTACCAGTTTCCTGCTACACTAACCGAGATTTGACCGAATGTTTTCTGTGTCTCAGAATCATAAACTTGCCGTATCCCGGCATGCATATGTCCCAGGTCCTCCCGCGACGATTACAATATTCTCAAGCCGGACTCCCGTCCGAATATTAAACAGTCTCCCGAATGACCGACACGTTTCGAACGTCCGCTTCCCTAGACACAGGGCTTTTCAGACGATTCAAGGGATATTCTCTCGTTGCCCCTTGGCACCAGAAATATTAATGACGCTCATGCAAGTCTTGTTTCGACCGCGGGGGGGCCCACCGCAGTATGATCGCAGCTTGCTCTTGCACCGGGCCAACAGATTTACTGGTTTCTGACCGCTCTGACCGAGGTTTAGCCGAACGTTCTCTGCTCTTCCGAACAATAGATTTGCCGTACCTCGGCATACATGCGTTCCGGTTTTCCCGCGACAACTGCGATCTTCTCGAGCCGAACATTCGTCCGAACATTAAATGGTCAGTACACGACTGACAATGACCGCGAAGGGTCTTCTTCTCGCCCTCGCGCGAGGATTTCAATACCTCGTAATAGACCTTCCATGCAATTGATTTCTTGGCCATGAGGCCCTGAATCCCGGCGATTAATCAAGGGTGTTCCCTCGTATGGGGGATGTAAATGACGCCGTGACCTTTATGGCGCGGCGAGTTTTGGTCCCGACATGAACCACACAATCGTCTGACCGAGTCAGATCGAGTGCACCGTGGGCTCTTCGGAGCCCGAATAAATTGTCACTTTGTGACTGGCACGCCCACGCACTTAATAGACGAATCAACCATTCCCGAAGAGACGAGCACAACAATAGACGAACGAAAAGTGCGTCCACACCCCTCCTTAAGGTGGGGTGAAGTCTTTGCTTCAAATGCCCCTAAATCGTCGTATAGTTTTGTCTCATATGCCCCTAGAGCAGCGGTGTATTTCTCTTCATGTGCCCCTCAGTCGGGGTGTATCTTTGTTGGTTGTTGTGCCTCCAAAGGGAGTGTCTTTCTCTTCATGTGCCCCGGGCACCGGGTGTATCTTTGCTCTTTTTTTTTGCCCCCCCCTGGGGGGGGGGGGAATTCTTCTTCTGCCCCGACACGCTGGGGAATGTTTGCTTCCTGTGCCCCCAAAGTGGGGTGTATGCTTTTTTCTTCAGACTCCCCTAAGGTGAGGTGTATTCTTTGTTGCTTCATGTACCCCCGAGTCGGGGTAGATTCTCTTCATGTGCCCCCATGGTGGGGTGTACTCTCTTTATATGTCCCCAGGAGTGGGGTGTGGTTTGCTTCCTGTGCGCCCTAGCAGGGTGTATCGCTGCTTGCAATGTTCCCCGAGGCGGGGTATCCTTCTTCTTCAAATACCCCTAAGCCGGGGCGTATTCTTTATGGCTTCTATGCCCCCATAGCGGGGTGTGTTTCTTCTTCAAATACCCCCAAGATGGGGTGGACTCTTTTCTTCTTATACTCCCAAGGCAGGATGTAGCTTCTTCAAATGCCCCTGAGCCGAGGAGTGTTCTTTACGGCTTCTATGCCCCCAGGCGGGGTATATTTCTTCTTCAAATACCCCTAGGCCGGGGTGTATTCTTGCTGCTTCTCATGCTCCCGAGGCGGGATGTGACTTCTTCAAATGCCCTTAAGCCGGGGTGTGTTCTTTACGGCTTCTATGCCCCCAGGCGGGGTATATTTCTTCTTCAAATACCCCTAGGCCGGGGTGTATTCTTGCTGCTTCTCATGCTCCCGAGGCGGGATGTGACTTCTTCAAATGCCCTTAAGCCGGGGCGTATTCTTCATGACTTCTGTGTCCCCTGACGAGATATGTTTCTTCTTCAAACGCTCCTAAGCTAGGGTGTGTTCTTATGCTTTTTGCGCCCCTCAAGGCGAGGTGCATTCCTCTCCATATGCCCCTAGCATGGGGTGTGCTTTTGTTTCTTATGCCTCTAGGCCGGGGTACGTTTCTTCTTCATATGCCTCTGAGCCAAGGTGAGTTTCTCTTTTTATGTGTCCCCAGGCAGGGGTGAATTATTTTCTTTTCATGCCCCCATGGCGGGATATGTCTTTTGCTTCATGTGCCCCCATATGGGGGTGTATTTCTTCTTCAAATGCCCCTAAGCCAGGGTGCAATTCCATTTCTTCTTATGTCCCCAGGTCAGGGCGGATTCTTCTTCAAATGCCCCGAAGCCGGGGTGTAGCTTTTGCTTTGTGTGCCCCTTAGTCGGGGCGGACTCTCTTCATATGCCCCTGGGAATGGGGTGTATTTCCTTTTTTTGCCTCCTATGCCCCCGTAACAGGGTATATATCTTCTTCTCATCCCCCATGGCGGGGTATGTGCATGCTCTCTTCGGGAGTGGTGGCCGTGCTTGGCCTCATTGCTATAAAGCATTCCCCACAGCGGGCAACCATTCACCAAGCTACAATTGTGGCTCGCTGGGTCTTTTAACAACCACTCGGGGGCCGTTTTGTGCCGGATGGAGGCAGCAGGGAGGAGGAACGGGCCGGGTCATTACACCACGGACTCGGAGCCTCCTAGAGTCAGGCGGGATGCCGGGTTTCTTCTTGCTCTTTTGGCCGGCGATGCTGGCCGACTTTTCTTCTTTTCTTCTTTCTCTTCTTTTTTTTGTCCCTTCTTCTCTTCTCTTTTTTTTTTCTTTTCTTCTCTTCTTCTCTTCTTCTTTTCTTCTTTTCTTCTTTTCTTCTTTTCTTCTTTTCTTCTCTTTCTTCTTGAGGGAAACGGGGGGCTTGATTTCCCCTCCCTTCTCTTCTCTTTCTCTTATCCTTTTTTTTATAACAGCCCCCATGATTCCTGGAAGCTTCATATGCTTCGAAGCAGCGTCCTCGAGGCCGTGAAGGTAGCTGCATCGAGTCTGGATTTTCTCCCCATAGGGCTGGCGAAGACAGCACCTGCAATTCACCAAAGCAGGCAAACATCGTTTATTAGGGGGCCATAAGGCCCTGAATCCCGGCGAAGAGATGAAGGGTAGTTTAAGTCCCACCGGGCGTGCCAGACTTGTGGGCGCACTTTTCGTTCGTTTATTACGCTCGTCTATTCGGGAATGGTTGATTCGTCTATTAAGTGTGTGGGCGTGCCAGTCACAGAAGTGACAATTTATTCGGGCTCCGAAGAGCCCATGGTGCGCTCGATCTGACTTTGTCAGACGATTGTGTAGTTCGTGTCGGGACCAACACCCGTCGCGCCATAAAGGTCACGGCGTCATTTACATCCCCCATACGAGGGAACACCCTTGATTAATCGCTGAGATTTAGGGCCTCATGGCCAAGAAATTAATTGCACGAAAGGTCTATTAGGAAGTATCGAAACCCCCGTATGAGGGTAAGAAGAAAACATTCGCGATCATGTCAGTCGTGTACTGACCATTTAATGTTCGGACGAATGTCCGGCTCGAGAAAATCGCGGTTGTCACGGGAAAACCGGAACACATGTAAGCCGAGGTACGGCAAATTTATTGTTCGGAAGAGCAGAAAACGTTCAGCTGAGTCTCGGTTGGAGCGGTCAAAAACCAGTAAATCTGTTGGCCCGGTGCAAGAGCAAGCTGCGACCATACTGTGGTGGGCCCCCCGCGGTCGAAACAAGACTTGCATGAGCATCGTTAATATTTTCGGTGCCAAGGGGCAACGAGGGAATATCCCTTGAATCGGCTGAAAGGCCCTGTGTCAAGGGAAGCGGACGTTCGAAACGTGTCGGTCATTCGGGAGACCGTTTAATATTCAGACGGGTGTCCGGCTTGAGAGTATCATAATCATCGCAGGAGGACCTGGAACATATGTATGCTGTGATACGGCAAATACATTATTCCGAGACACTAAAAACATTCGGTTAAATCTCGATTAGTGTAGCAGGAAACTAGCGAATTTATTGGCCCGGTGCGAGATCGAGTCGGGACCATACCGGGGGCGCCTCCCGCGGTCCAAACGGGGCTTGCGTGGGCATCATTAATGTTCCCGGTGCCGGAGGGCAACGGGGAAGAGTCCCGGGACTAGATTCCAAAACCCAAAATATGTTCGAAGGAAGCGAGCTATAGGCCGAGGGCGTGGGTCAGACAATGATCATAATCGGGACGGACCCGAGGTCCAAGCACAGCCCACAAAGGCCTTATTGATATTCCCGTATATAGGGTCCAGGGATGACAGAGCCATCTCGTTCTATTCAGATTTCTGTCAGTCACTTGCGGACCACTTGATATTCGGACAAGGGTCCATATTGAAGGTGCGACGTGGATAGGAACAACCCCGTACAAGTGTATGCCGAGTTTACGACAATTTCAGTAAAAGGGCGGGAACGAATCCCGATAGGGTGAATCCGATTTGACGAGCTATCGGCCCATAGCAATGCTGGGTCATGACCACGTCGGGGTAGGAGCCGTCGGCCATGTTGGTTGCTCACCGGTCTTTTCATGTTCAGACACAGGTCCATGATAGAAATGCGACGAAAACTGAGGCGAACCCGTTCAAATGTTTGCCGAACGTGCGGCAATTTTAGTAGTGGCTCGGAGGGGATCCGGCCTGAGGAACGAGTCCGGTCTGATTGGAATGTCGGCCCAAGACTAGGTCGGGGCCTGGCCATGTCGGGATAATTCCCAAGACTCAGGCCCAACCTGGAAGGGCGGCATTGTTGTTCCTTCAGCATCGGGTCACGGGAGAGACGGGGCTGCAACATAGATTTTACCATTTTCTTTATCTGGGCTTTAAATTATGTGCATATATATTTTATTGCTTATTTCCTTTTTATGTATTTATTCTGGATGATTTCTCCATTTTGTTTATTATTATCACTATTATATTTTCCCTTTCCTTTTTTACTATTATTATTATTATTTCATATTTTTTTGTTTATTTCTCATATATATATATTCAGGTTTATTCATTTATCATAATTTTTATTAATTTATTATCATTATTATCATTATCATTATCATGACATATTTATATATGTTTATATATATTTATTTTGCAAGGAAAAGTGGGCCGTTGGGGGCAGAAAGGGTGTACCGGCGAAGGCTGGGAGAGCGTACCGGAGAGGGGCTGGGAGAGTGTACCGGGTAGGTTAGAGGGTGCCGGAGAAGCGCCAAGAGAGTATGCCGGGGCGGCAGTTGGCGGGCGTGCCGAGCTAACTCGAAGTCTGTACATCGTCTGCTAGCACACGCGTAGAGTCTGTACATCGTCCATTTAGTGCATCTCAAAGTCTGTACACTGGCTACTAGCACACACGAAGTCTGTACGTCCCTCAGCCCAAAGTCTATACATTTGCTGGTCGCTGCGACCCGAAGTCTGTACATCGTCTGGTTGCTGCATACATAGTCTGTACATCCTTCAGCTCAAAGTCTGCACATTGCAGCTCAAAGTCTATACATTGGCCAGCCCAAAGTCTGTACGTTGGCCAGCTCAAAGTCTATACACTGGCCAACCCAAAGTCTATACATTGTGCATTGGCAGCAGCTCAAAGTCTATACATTGTCCATTGGCTGCAGCTCAAAGTCTATACATTGGCCAACCCAAAGTCTGTACGTTGGCCAGCTCAAAGTCTATACATTGCAGCTTAAAGTCTGTACGTTGCCCATTGGCTGCAGTTCGAAGTCTGTACATTACAGCTCAAAGTTTGTACGTCAGCCAACCCAAAGTCTATACATCAGCCATTGGCTGGAGTTCAAAGTCTATACATTGGCCAGCTCGAAGTCTGTACGTTGGCCAGCTCGAAGTCTATACATTGCAGCTCAAAGTCTGTACATTGCTTGTTGCTGCGTTCGTGCCTCAACCTGCCAAGTCTGTACATTGGTTTCTATTTCTGGGAGATGGTGGAAGAAGAGGTAAGACAGGGAGATAGATGAGGGAGAGACAGAGGGTGTACCGGTGGGGGGAGAGAGTATGATGGTGAGGGAGAGAGTGTACCAGTGATGGGGGGAATGGAGTGTGCCGGTGAGAGGGAGAGTAAGAAAGAGAGTGGGATGGGGAGGAGGTGTGTACCGGTGAGGGAGAGACGGTGGGAGTGTACTGGCGAAGGAGGATGGGAGTGTACCGGTGAGGGGAAGGTTGAAACGGAGGAGGAGTGTGCCGGTGAGGAGCCAAGAAGGTGTGCCGTTGAAGGGCTAATAGGGTGCACCGGTGAAGGCTGGAACAGACGTACCGATGAAGGCCCACTCCCCTGCTACTTGCTTTAAGGCTTTTCTTTTCTTCTTTTCTTTGGGTTTTGAGTAGTTTTATACAAGTCTTTCCTCCTTTTCCTCACAACCTATTCTTTATAATATTTTGTTGTTCCATTTGTTGGTTGCTTCCTTTTATCTTTTAATATGTTATCGTTTCTAGTAAAAACTCGGCAGCATCTCCCCTTGACCCGAGCGTAAGGGAGATAAAGGGAACGCGCCCACAGGGAGTGGCAGAACCCGTCAACTGGAGGTGGACGCCCAAAGGCGGCAACACCTTTATTGAAACTTTAGAAAACCTCGGAGAAAACAACGAGCGGGAGACCTCTAAGACTGGATAGGGTGGACTGGGGGTTAGCCAAGGCGTACCGGCCAAGGACGAGCACAGGGTGCTTGAGGGGTGTACCGGACTAGGGAGAGGCCAGGCGTACCGCTGAAGCACCAAGGGGAGGTGTACCGCTGGAGGGCTACTATGGGTGTGCCGGACAAGGTGCCGGAAGGGTGTGCCGCTGGGGGAAAGTGCAGGTGTGCCGCTGAAGGCGCAGAAGGGTGTGCCGGCCAAGGAGCCAGAAGGTGTACCGCTGGACGGGGGTGCAGGCACATCGGGCAAGGCCCCCAAAAGGGGCTGGCGTGCTAATGGGGCAGGGGCATTGGGCTGATCAAGCCCACGAGGAAAAGATTTTTGGGAGGTAGCTCAAAGGGCAGGCAAAGGACTTGCAGGTGGGCTTCTACCAGAAGATCACAACGCGGAGGGGCTGTGCACTGAAAAGGCTCATGACCTCATACCACCCGAGGTGGTGCGGTGTCCAGAGGAAACTGTTGGCAGGAGGAGTTAAGGAAAACACCGGGAAGTGAAGGGAAAAACGATCAAACGCACTGCGGCCCAAAACAATGAGACAAAGAGAAAACCCACTGAGGGGGGGAGATCTTCATTCATGGGAAATAAAGGGCCGTAGCCACCCGTATACATCACAAAACATGCCCGAGCTAAGGCTATAGGCAAGAAAGAAAACCTAAGAACAAAGGAATAGAGAGGGGGAAAACAGAGAAACAAAAGAGGAGGAGGTGTTGGGGATCGAAGCAGGGACGATCGTCCACTGCTCTTTCCCCCACCTTCCCCTACTACATCAAGCCCTCTCTCTCTCTTACTCTCTTCTCGTTGCCTGGTGGCTGTCGGAAGACTCCATGCCGGAGCCCTCTCCCTTTTCTTCTCTCTTCTTCTTCTTCTCGTATGCAACCCCATCTATTCGTCTCTGCCTCTGGGTCTCTTCTCCGTCTGTCCTCTTTTTTCTTTCTTCCCCGGAATGGGAGGGGTTTTATACCCCTAGCAGCGGGAGCCCTCGAGCACGGCCGTCGAGGGCGGGAAGCGGCTGGTGATGATGGGGTTTGACTTCCCCTATCCTAGCTGTCAGGGGAGTAGCCTGCGTGGCCCAACCGTTGGTTGACACCTCAGACAGCTCACTGCGCGCCAAGGATACGTAGGCCATGGGCTTCACGTCGTTCGGCCGTTGAGACGCCTTCGCTCTGTACCGCTGGCGGGCTCAATAAGTGTGCCGCAGGAGGGCCAAAAAGGTGTGCCGCTGAAGCCCCAAATGGGCGTGCCGCTGAAGGCCAGAAATAGTGTGCCGTTGAAGGCTTGAAATAGTGTGCCGTTGAAGGCTTAAAATAGTGTGCCGTTACGGCCTGAAATAGTGTGCCGTTGAAGGCCTGAAATAGTGTGCCGTTGAAGGCTTGAAATAGTGCGCCGTTGAAGGCTTGCAGGGTGTGCCATTGAAAGGGCACAAGTGCGTGCCGCTGAAGGCCCAGGGGTGTACCGCTGGAGTGCCAAAAGGCTGTGCCACTGAAGGCCCAAGGGGTGCCGCTGAAGGGCTAAAATGGGCAGTTCTGAGCCCGTTGTGAGCACAAGTTGTGGCCCATTTAATTTTCTTCGAGGCCCTTGGATTGTGGGCGCTCTTGGTGGTTGATTTCTCTTCACTGTCGTGACTCCGGAGACGGCTTCACGGCAGTGTGCATATTTGGGGAGTCCGGATGACCAGTCCCTCCGGGGCTTCTTCACTCGGTGCCGTTGTTAATGCCGGGCTGAGCTGGATATCTGTGCGTGCAATTTTTGGTGTCCACAACGGTCGAAGAGGGTGCTGCAGACGTGGTGGAGGCGGTCGGACGGCCGAGGTGGACGGAGTCCGGCGGACGACGGGGAAGACGGGGAGGGAGCTCGTGGTCGTTGCTACCGTGGGTATCCGGTGACGGTGCAGGTGGACGGTGCGGCGGGGATGCGGGTGCACTGGCGGTGCAGGTGGGGCTCGTGGGTGCACTGGCGACGGAGTGCAGAGGAGGGAGAGAATGATGGTGGCGTTCGTAAGGGGATGCGGCTGGAAGTTGTCGTGTGGAGGCACGGCGGTGGCGAGCGTTGGTGCAGGTGGCCGGTGAGGGTGTCGTGCGGGGTGCATGCATGGTGGAGAGGGAGCGAGAGTGGTGAGATTGAGAGAGAGAGGGAGATGGTGGAGGGTGGCCGTGGCTCTGGAGTGAATGAGAATGGGAGAGGGGGTTGCGTTCGGTTGATGGTGGTCGGCTGTGGTGTCGCCCGGGGTTCTGTCGAGGGGGTGGCAGTGGTGGTAGTATCATGGGCAAGAGAGGGAGAGGGGGAGTGGAAGGACGATGGCAGTGGGAGAGGAGATGGGGTCCGTGTCTGTGTGTGTCGTGTGTGTGCAGTGAGAGTGAGGGTGTGTGCAGTGAGAGGGGTGTGGGTGTGTGTCGTGTGTGTGCAGTGGAGTGAGAACAGTGAGTGAGGGTGTGTGTAGTGAGAGGGGTGTGGGTGTGTGTCGTGTGTGTGCAGTGGAGTGAGAACAGTGAGTGAGGTTACGTGAGAGAGAGAGAGGGAAGAAAATAGAGAGAGAGAGATACGTGAGGATGTAACGTAGTCAATGTATAGACACAATGTATAGACTTTGAGAGGTAGTCAATAGAGAAAGAGACATGAGGATGATTAGGAGGAAACCAATGTATAGACTTTGAGAGGATGTACAGACTTTGTGAAGTCAATGTATAGACTTTGAGAGGATGTACAGACTTTGTGAAGCCAATGTATAGACTTTGAGGGGATGTACAGGCTTGGTGAAGTCAATGTATAGACTTTGAGGAAGCCAATGTATAGACTTTGAGGATGAATGTATAGACTTTGGAGATGGATGTATAGACTTGGAGTGGATGTATAGACTTGGAAGGAATGTGTAGACTTGGAATGGATGTATAGACTTGGAAGGAATGTGTAGACTTGGAATGAATGTATAGACTTTGGAAATGGATGTATAGACTTGGAGTGGATGTATAGACTTTGGAAATTGATGTATAGACTTGGAAGGAATGTGTAGACTTGGAATGGATGTATAGACTTGGAAGGAATGTGTAGACTTGGAGTGGATGTATAGACTTTGGAAATGGACGTATAGACTTGGAGTAGATGTATAGACTTTGGAAATGGATGTATAGACTTGGAGTGGATGTATAGACTTGGAAGGAATGTGTAGACTTTGAGGATGTAACGTAGGTAAAGATAGGAATGTACAGACTTTGTGAAGCCAATGTATAGACTTCGAACGTATAGACTTGCTGCAATGTATAGACTTGAACGTACAGACTTTGGACGTACAGACTTGCTGCAACGTACAGACTTGAACGTACAGACTTGCTGCAACGTATAGACTTGAACGTACAGACTTGATGCAACGTACAGATTTGCTGCAACGTACAGACTTGAACGTACAGACTTGCTGCAACATACAGACTTGAACGTACAGACTTGCTGCAACGTATAGACTTGAACGTACAGACTTGCTGCAATGTATAGACTTGAACGTACAGACTTGCTGCAATGTATAGACTTGCTATGCATAGACTTTAAAGAGAAGAATGTATAGGCTTGAGTTGATACAACTGAAGAATGTATAGACTTGCTTTGAAGATGCACGAACCTTGTTATATACATATGCTCAGACCAACAATGTGCTCGGACCATGAATGCATGTTTCACCATTATTCAACTTCGTCAGAAAATTGAAGACCATTTAAAAAAATTCGATCGGGAGGGCCGCTTTGGGCATCATAATATAATACGATATCTACTCGCCACAATGTCAAAATTTGCGTGTCTACAGCTGCCCTGCCTTGGCATCCGCTTTGTAGGGGAACGACATGTAATGGAATGCAATAAAGGGTAATGAAATGAAATGGAGTGGACTGAAAAGTGGATACCAAGGTATGATGTGACACGCTTTCAACATCTTGGGATTGGAGCCGATCCAAAGTCTCAACAAAACAACCCTAAAGAGGGTCCCCCAAAGTCAACGCTTGTTCGGATGGAAATAAGGAAAGAGAAAAAGTGCACTTGAGCATAAATAAAAGGGTGGGGCCAACTTCTCTACACGGAAGTACCCTGGTCGTAGACCTGTGGGTTTCACCTCGGGGAGCGATTGCCAGCCATGTGGAAGTGCTGCGGCCGAGGTGGGCCCCATGGAGTAAAAAAAAAAGTTGATAAATCCAACCAGACGTTTCTTCCGGAGGACCAACCCAAGGTGGTTTCGAGGAAACTGAGTACTGGACTCAGAATGAATATCTCGTATTATTCAAGAATTCAAGCACAGCAACTCTCGCAATCAAGTTAAGTGAATGATCTTCCACAATGATATCAAAGTCCTACATGAATGCATGCTGGGTTTAAAAGAAAAATATAAAATGAAAGAAAATAGAAGATAACCAAGGATAATATTGTTAAGTTGTGGAGACTGGGACAGGATACCGATCTGGTGAGCTGATACTGAGCTGGGGCCCGTTTATCCACGCACCGACACACCAGACGGAACCATCGTCCCCAAGCTACCACAACCTAACGGCCTATCCGTACGTCATGAACTCCTCTGAAGTTATCACTGTTTTTGTTGGAGGGGAACTCAAACTCCAGATTCATCCAAGGCATAAGGTCCTTGACGTGCTCTAATAGCGTAGGTATCATATAGTAGGATGCATGACACAGTGGGGTCAGTCACCGGGGTGACTGATGGTGGGACATGGTAGGGCAATGGCGCCCTCTTGCTTTCTTATTTTATTCTTGGAACCTACACCGAACATCAAGCAGTGAAGAAGGATTTATTTCATAAGAAGTAAAATTACATTCGACTGTACAGGACGTCCGCACATCAATACAGGAGCAGGGGAAAACACGACGCGAATCAGACAAGATTTATTCGGTTAAAATTCACCACGGTAACTTGTCATAAATGCTTTACATTTACCTTTTTACCCCCCCCCCCCCCTTTTTCACTATAAGTATCCCCCTTTGATCCTTAGCAAAAGATCATCCATTGGTGGTTCGGGGAGTCAAGCTCTTTTTTGAGATGGGAGAGAAATCCTGCCCTTTCGAGATGGAAGGTGGGCCTTCCCGCCCTGCCAAGAGGAGCAGGTTCGGCCGCGAATTCAGGAGGTTGTCCGATATTGAAGGCCATCTGAGCGAGAGGATTCTCTCACGGGTGGTAAGTTGGTTCTTTCTCCTAGTTTCCTTCGTAAGTTCTCCCTCGCTTTTTCATTTTTTTTCTTTTCCTTCCTTTCAGCCGTATCCTCTTTTCTCGGGCCTGAGAAAATTCTCAAAGCTACCCTAGCTATCGAAGCTTACGTCCAACATCACTATCGGTATGAGGGCCGTTATTTCAAAATGGCACCTCCAAGGGTTGGTGGTCCATGCCAAGTATTATGACAAGATCTACATGGATTGGGCGGCCCTGGGTGCATTGGCGGAGGTTTGGCATCCAGAAACCCACACTTTTATCTTTCCTACTTTTGAGGCAACGGTCCTCCTCGAGGAGGCAGAACTTCTGCTAGGCTTAAGAAGGTCGATGAAGGATGACAGGATAAAGGTTTCGCGGATGCGGAAGAGGGTATCTACCGAGGAAGTTCTTGGAAGCTTTATGCCATCTGGAACCATAAAGAGCGTTCAGACCCAAAAGGGAGTCAACTTGAAAAAGCTCGCAGACTGGACCGTGACTGCCTTAGAAGGTTTGATAGATGATGAACATTTAGAAGGGCTTATGAAAGGGTTCACAATTTGTTTGGCCGGAGCTCTCCTCTTTCCTTGTACTGACAACATCGTAGAGGAAGACCAATTGGGAGCGATTTGTGGACTTTGGGAGGGAAAGAGAGTGGGGCCCGTTGTCCTCGCGCATCTTTACAATGGTCTCACGGCTTCTAGCATGGGTAGGCCTCCTCACGGGTGCATGCTTCTCCTCAACTGTTGGATTGATCTTCACTTCAAATTTCATCACTACGAAGGGGTACAGACCGCCTCCAGGATTTTCGAACAAAGCCCCCTCCGTTACATGGCCGATGTATTGGGCTTTGGTGGGAAGGTGGCCAATCGCATGCCCCGTCTGAAGACACGCGGTGACTGGCGTGCTCACTTCAACTCCTTGGCGCGGGATATGTTCACTTGTGTGCCAGCACGTTTACTTTCACGTGGTCTTCTCACGAGGTCTTCTCCCGTTGCGGAACTCCAGCTTATCGGTGCAACCGAGTTTGTTCTTTACAATTCGCATCGGTGTTGCCTGCAAATCGACCTTCCTCGACACTCTTTTCCTACGCCATCCAACCTTCCTTTGATCAAGGAAAGGGAGCTAGGCACAAAGGGCGATGCGACAGACGTGAAAGCGATCAAAGCAGCGTGGAAGGCAAGCGTTCCACGGAAGGCGATGGTGTTTGTGAGTGAGGATCGAGAGCTATGGAAGGCTTATGTAATGGAGCTTTGAAAACTGAGGCATGAGGTGCCCAAACCCTGATGTATCTTGTTTTGAAATAAATGCAAAGCCTTAATGCCATTGCACTCTCTTTCAGTCTCTCCCTTCCCCTTTTCTTTGTGACTGGAATGGCGGACGTTGGGTGATAGTCGGCCGTCACTGGATAGGAGCTAGGGGATTGAAGCAACTGCAGTATGCGGAGTTGCCCTGAGATGTCATGGAGCTGAGGATTTCTCTTCAGGTGGTGAGGAGAGAAGTAAACTGGGAGAGGATGGAAAGAGAGGAGTGGATAAAGAGACATCGGGATCGAGATGAGAGGAGGGCACGTGAGGCCCAAGTGATGAAGCTCCGGAAGAAACAGCGCTCGGACACGTCACTCCTTTAGAGTCACTGTCGATTGGAGAAGAGTTGGAGCTCACGGTGAAGGAGCTCCTAGGGTTGGTGTAGTCTCCATTGCAGAGTAGGGGGCGGCTCAGCCAACAGCCTCGGGTTCAAGAGCTTCGCGGTCGTCGGGGTCGCGAGAGAGGCCAGAGGAGGGCGAGGAGCGTTACCAGAGAGGGTGAGAATGCGCGATACGATGAGACAATTACAGCGTCGCAGAGCTCTAGATGACCTCCCAGAGACCTCCCCCTTAGGAGAGGAGAGAGACGACCAAGAGGGTGGTGTGAGATTTAGCAAGTTGCTCGTACACCCGCTCTCTTCTCACGGTGAACATGACAGTTTATATAGACGTATGAATGGAACAACTTGCTCTCATGTGACGGGTTTGCCCCCCATGTGTTCCTTCTCTTCTACGCCTCATCTTTTCATGCCGTCCCCATGTGACGTGTTTAACAGAACTCCCCTGAGATAACGGATTGTGTCTCAGACCTATTATGCATTTCTTTCGGGAGAATCCATCACAAATTTTAATGATGTGCTACCGAATTCAAAGATGCCAACCGCCCTTCTGTCCTCTTTCCATGTAGACGAGTCCACTCCCAGATTCAAAGATATCGACTCCCATTGTCCTTTCTCCTGTAGATGAGTCCACTCCCAAATTCAAAGAGGTCGACCTGCATCGTCCTTTCTCCATGTAGATGTCCTCATCTCAAATTTATTTGAATCATGATGAACACAGGGAACCTAGACGTATAGGGTGCGAATCAACCAGCTACGCCCCCGATCTCGTTTATTTGAGTGAAAGATGGGTGCTTTGTTACAAGGCCCATTGCAAGAGGAAGTGGGATAGATCTGGATCATATCCCTTCAATCCTATAAATACTCCCCCCGCCTGCTTCACTTGAAAGCACGGAGTTGTGGAGACTGGTTAGAAGGGTGAAAAGTCGATAGGAGGGAGTAAGAGTTTCTCATCCTCTGAGATGGAGGGAGAATCTAGTTTCAGGGTGGAGGGCGAGTCTTCCCGCTCCTCGAAGAGGAGCAGATCCAGTGGTAGTTCCAGGAGACTCTCCGATGATGAAAGGCCGCTCAGTGAGAGGACCCAATCGGAGCTTGTAAACGAGCCAGTTCTTCCCTCTCATTCTTTATGATCCCTTTCTTCCTTTCTCATTCTTTTTCTATTTTTTTATATTTCAATGATGCACCCGCTCCTCACTTCCTGTGTAATCCACAGAGTATGACGAGGTCACACATCTCATGGGAATTAGTGGTGGCTGCCTATCGAGGCTTGCCCGACTTCCAGAAAGCCCGGCTGGATGCGATGGGGTTTGGTGCATTCCTCCGGATCGAACCCATTAAGCTCGACCTCGCCCTCATCCAAGCATTGCGCGAGAGATGGGACCCAGAGAGTCGTGCCTTCTTGATGCCCTGGGGGCACATGGTGCCCAGTCTCGAAGACGTGGCCCGAATTACTGGCCTTAGGGTGGATGGCGAGGCGGTGACCGGGGTCACCTACCCCGATTATCGTGAAGTGGCTCAGAAGCTTCTTGGTCTGGAATTAAAGGACCAAAAGAACATGTCAGTAGCCAAGGCGTCTATCATGGAGGCATTGGGGCTGACTGACACTCGTCACCGTGATAACGAGTCCTTGGAGGAATTCATGGAGAGAGCGGAAAGAGGGTCCCGCGCTGTTGTTGACGTCTGGAAAATGAGCAATGGCGAAGATAAGAAATTGAAAAGAAGATCAGACCAACAGTGAAAGATCAATGATGAAGCTCATCAACCACCCATCCGGCCAGGCTAATGTCCAGTGTCGTCGTCTAGCAGACGACGGCACCGATGAAATAGCAGTCACCTGACTGATGAGACCTCCTACCATATTTTAACAAGAGCTGTATTGCTGCCCTATCCAAGAATCTACAGATGACATGTCAGAATGGGTCAGATGTTGACTTATTGACAGATGAGGCGGGAGCAAAGACAAAGATGAAGCCAAAGCCAGCAAATGAAGACTGTGAAGACTTCTACAAAGTCAAAATAAAAGAAGAACCGTCTTCATGTACTGTGTGCCCTGCTGAAGCCTCCCCGGGTTAAAGATGACATCTGGTCTTGACATCATTCAGATGACAATGCTGATGAAACCATATCCGATTTTGTCGTCATTCAGATGGCAATACTGATGAAATCCCAGCCTGCTGACTGATGAAATCTTAAGATGATCTCAGCAAGGTTATGTCACCAATACAGGGCCTTCTCTGGTTCTGATGAATATCAATTTAAGGGATTAAAAGAGGCCAAGGCACGTGCGAAGCTTAAAAGCCCTAAACGGGCCGGCCAAATGGGCTTCCGAGTGTGGCGCCGAGAACCTCAACAGGAGGCCACTTGGCGCGCCGGGAGCTATTGCGAACGAATGAGGCACGCCGATTACCATCTGCCGAGATGCAAGAAGAGGAGGAGTCTATATAAACCCATTCCTTCGAAGACATCAGGGGGCTGGCCCAGAGGAGAGAAAAAAGAGGCAAAGAAAAAAAGAGCGAACAGATAGCCAGAAAGGAAAAGAGAGGGAGAGACTCTCCGTCGAAAGAAGAAGCAGAAGAAAAGAAGGAAGAGAGGCTCCAGGTGGGCTGATAGGGGGAGGGAGAGGAGTCAATGCTCCACCCTCCCCCCCCCCATGTTCGATGTTTCTTTCTTTTTTTCTTATTACTGATTCTCCGTATGGGATAGTCGAAGTCTTGATGTTTAGATTATTCATACGATTCTCTCCCTTTTCCTCCCCTGTATGTTTCTTGGCTTCAGTTCTGTAGTCGATGTAAGTGATGGTGAGATGAAATAAATGTAATGGCTGTGATGGATTTTAGGCGATACGATCTTCCTTTGTCTCCATATGTATGCATACTGTTTGTGTGAATGCCCCATGGGCGAAATGACTCAGGCTTCGGAGTCGGGTCTGTTCTTCGAACAGAGATGAAAGTAGAACCCCCACCCTTGTTCAATGGGTTGCTGGGTTCTATTCTCTTCTCTCTTCCCGCTTCAATAGCATGCCTTCCGTATGTATTCGAGTCTGTTCCTCAAGCCTTTTGTGCTGTCCGGGAACCAGAGACATCAATCTCTTGGTTCCCCGGATTGCCGGCTATAAAGGATGCATTTGAACCCATAGACGAATGCGACCCTGAATCCTCATTCCAATCGTTGAATGACTAGGGTCTGAGGTCCCAGCATCAAGGGTTCTTTCATCGCCGATTTGCTTCCCAGATGATACTATGCTGGTCTGGGGAATCAGAGACAGCCATCTCTTGACCCCCCCAGACGTCTGGCAGTATATAGATAAAAGCTACTCAGGCCCCGACGATGGTCTCTCCTCCTCCTGATGATCCGGCCTCCTAGCTCCCTTGGCGTCCTTCTAGCAGAGGCATTCATGAAACCCCTTCATACGCCCCTGATTTGGTCTCAATCTGAGCCATAAAACCCAGAAATCCCAAAAACAGAGCATCGTTATTGAGCTCTGAAACCCTGAAATCCTTCTGCGTTCCACCTTCTCGGCGTGCGAGTTTCCCCGCCGAGAACCGTAAGGCCGAGAGGCCTTCCCCTCCTTTCAGCTAAACGACAAGCCCCTTTTTGTGCAAAACCCCACAGCCCACAGCCTCCCGGCGCTAGGCTCCCGGCGCGGCCATGAGCGCGCCGGGAAGCCCCGTGCCGAGAGCTCCCTCTAGCCAAAGGCCATGCCGAGATCTCCTTCCAGCCAAAAGGCCATGCCGAGAGCTCCTTCCAGCCAAAGGCCCCACGCCGAGATCCTCTTCCATCCAGCCAAAGGCCATGCCGAGAACCCCCCCTTGGCCAACCAAAAGACCACGCCGAGAGCCCCCTTGGCCAACCAAAAGGCCATGCCGAGAGCCCCCTTGGTCAACCAGTAAGCCACGCCGAGACCCCTCTTCTTGGCCCAATGAAGTCCAGTCAGGGGACTTTCTCCCCACTGCCATGTCTCAGCCTTCTGATCTCTGTACACATATGTCCTGGGGATGTCCAGAGACCGTCATGAATGACCTGAGAAGATACAGTAATGGGGAGGACCCCCCTCCCCTACAGTCCTCATTCCCGATCCGGATTCCACCCTTATGAACCCAAGGGGCCATGTCGTTACATGAGTTCTGAAGGGTTTCAAGGGGATATTGACCGATGAAATAGAGGCAAGCGATGTCCCGGGGCCCGGTGCCCATCCTCATTCGGTTGTCATCCCGGCATTCCGTGGATGATGACCTATCTTCTCTTGGCACAATCCAAGTCAAGGGGACATGCTGCCGAAATTCTCATACACACCTAGCCAGGTCACTGTGATATTATCTCTCAACCCCGAAAACCCTCAAAGCAGAGCATCGTTTGAACCTTGAAACCCTGTAACGATTCCAGCTTCTCGGCGTGCTAAATTCCCCGCCGAGAACCCTCCTGCCGAGAGGCCTGCCGCTTTAGCAAACGACAAAAATCACATATGGCCCTTGCATGCAAACCTCCCAGCCCACAAGCTCCCGGCGCTAGGTTCCCGGCGCGGTAAGGAGCGCGCCGGGAAGCCCCACGCCGAGACCCTCTTCAATCCATTGAAACCCTCGCGCCGAGAGCCACCCCCTTGGCCCTCTTGTCAGCGCGCCGGGAAGCTCACGCCGAGAGCCTCCCTGGCTTTCTCTTCTGCGCGCCGAGAAGCCCCATTGGCCTTCTCCCTTGCGCGCCGGGAAACCTCCCTTGGCCCCCTGCGCGCCGAGAAGCCCACACCTATGGCCATTTGGCCCTTGCGCCGAGAAGCCTACGCCGGGAACCTCTCGGCCTTCTTGCCTTCACGCCGGGGACCTATACACGCTTGAACTGCATTGATAGCCTACCCCAAATTTTATTACTGGGTCTTCAATCCAAATTTTATTCCGGGGGCTCCGCCCCCGGAAACCCCCGCAAGGGGCGCTGCCCCCTTGACCCCCGCGACCTGACCGGGCAGGTCGATCCCCGCGACCTGACCGCGCAGGTCGATCCGCGTGCGAGGGCGCAACATTGAGCGTTCGCTCATTTTTCGTCCTCCCGCATCGGGTTCATGAATAACCCCTTTAGCTCGGGAGGGCTCTGCCACTGCATGAGTTCCACCGGCTTCTACAGGGAATACCAAACATTGCCCCATGGCAAATATGTGATTCGGGAAGTTCAACACTTCTCTCTCTCTTGGCTTTCATCCCGGCACTCCGTGGGTGACAGCCTATTTCCCCCTGGGCATAACCCAAATAAAGGGAAGATGCTGTCGAAATACTGATCGATGTTTTAAACCTCATCACGGTCGCGGCTCAGGCTACTTGTGATTGAGATCCTCCTTCCCCCCTTAACCCCGGGCTTTGAACCGCTGACTTAGCGATATCATCTGTTTCTACGGTTGGTGTCATTATCTTGCCCGCCTTCCTGGCTTCGGTATGAAGTTCCATTTCCGCACATGAATATACGTATGCCTCTCGAGGCCTCCTACTTTTAGCGTTTAATCAAGGGTTGTCCTTCCTTGGAAGGATGTAATTAACGTCATAGCGTTCATGGTATGACGGACTTCGGGTCCTGACTCGGACTTCACAATCGACTGACCATGTCAGATCGAGCGCACAATAAAATTGTCACTTCGGTGACTGGCACGCCAATAAATAAATAATAAATAAATAAATAATAAAATAAATAAAATAAACTAAATAAAATAAATGTGTCAAACAGCTGTGTATTGCGTGGATGCCAGTAGCTGGGAAAGGTCAAACATGGACTTGAGGATATTCCTCCTCTTCCTGCTGGGAAAGTTACTGCTGGGTTCCAAAGGAGACGATATCCATTGTCGTTTCCTAGAATTTTTGGTGGACCTAGAGAGGGTAGGGCAATATGCCTGGGGAGCCGCCGTGCTGGCGCATCTGTTCGCAAGTCTGTCCCAAGGGACAGATCGAGAGGTGACTGTGAGTGGCTTCATACCGTTTCTCCAGGTAATTATTTATTTATTTGTTAATGCAACTAATCTATTTCATGAAATTCTGATGACATGCGACGACACAGGTGTGGAGTTATTACTACATCCCAATGGGGCGAGCTCGACAGTGACGTGTGGCTGTGGCACCACTAGCTTGGCGGTGGCAACCCATTATGAGCACAGCCTCTCTATCTTACCAGCTGATGGTATTAAGGCGTGAGCTGCAAGAGTTCCCCGCAGAGATGGTAGGACTCCATTTTTTTTTGTCTTTTCTTTTGCCTCTCTTTTTTGGTCCTTTTGAGTGATTAAGGAGATATACACATGCCAACGTAGGTGATCTGGAGGCCTTACTCGGGCTTGGTCGATGTCGACCAGCCCTGGGTCATCACAGGTCGCCCTCGATTTGGTTGAGACCTTTGGGTCCACTGTCTGAATGAAATCGAGCCACTCCGACTACGATTGGTCATGAGGACTCTAGGGCTTGCCCAGGAATGGGTAGATATGACCGCACCACCCCGCGTCGGGAGGAAGACACGTGGGCCGGTAACCTGTGTTGACTGGCGGGTGCGCTTCCCCGAACAATATGAAGATTGGCAGCGGGGTGGCATGCTCATGGAGTCGCACGCCCGAGATAGTGAAGATTATCTTCGTCTCTATAGGGCGATGTACGCAGAGCGACTTCATCCTGAGGGACTTATGGAGGTGTATCTCCTTTCTCACTTTTTGATCATTTTTTTCTTATTTTTTTCATCATTTTTTTAAATGTAATGCTGACTCCTATGACATGGGTTTAGGATGCCCGTGATACCATGATAGCGAAATTGCGGGCTCGCTTGGCGGACACGGAGGAAGAGTTGGGTGACACCCGTGAGGCTTTACATGTCTCGGTGAGTATGTATGCAAATGCATATTCCTAATTATACCCCTAGGTTTCTGGTGTTTAGTCACTCATTGCCACTTCTTGCTATCATAGCGCGCTCGGCTCGACGTAACCCTACCAGCAGTAGGGGCAGAGGATGCTTCTTCCAGTCTATGGATTCCTTCGTCGGAACTAGATTCGCTCCACGAGTAGCTTGCCCGTGTAACACAGCGCGCCGCGGAGGCAGAGGGAATGCTTTCCTCGCAGGTGAAGGTTCCTCTTATCCGAGCTTCTCTGTTTATGTCTCATCACACCCCTGAAATGATGGATATGGCAGGCCGAAGAGATGCAAGAGATGTTTGCTCATGCATCACAAGGGAAGGCCAGGATAGCGGAGCTGGAGGAAGAATTGCAGCGTCGCTTAGATGACAAATTTTCGCGGGACGCCATGGAGCTGAGGATCACCCTTCAGCTGGAAAGGGATGACAGAGAGAGAGAACGTGCTGAGAGGGAAAAGGATAGGGAAAGAGAGAAGGCCAAAAGATTAGCCGAGAAAGAGGAGAGGAGGGTCATGGAGGCCCAACTATTTGAATTGAGGACCAGTCTCGGTCTCGCCGAGCAGTGGCTGAAGGATGGCGAGGAACGCTACCGAAGGGCACGAGAGCGTGGCTTTCGTGTTAGTAGCTTCTTTGATGTCCCCGCAGATCGACGTCGGGGAGTGGAGATAGAAAGAGGACCACAAAGCGGTAGAAGTACCGCTTTTCATGGTTGGATAACACCTTCTAGAGTTTCTTGTCCGGAAAGCGGCGAGACGAGTAATGTAGTAGAGAAGGAGGGTGGGAGCTAATGTAAGCTCTCTCTTGTTGTTCGTTTTTTCGGTTGAGAGTGGAATAAAATGTTTTGTGCTTGGTTCTCTGCTTCTTTCTGAGCTCTCGAATCCCTGCACACATCTAAGCAAACAAGTCAGTATTTCTGCTCTGACTTGCCCCTTGCTCAATAAGCAGATGTGGTTTTGAACTATCCTTGATAACGAGTCAAGGGGCAAGCCTTTATTAACAAAGGCAATGATGAAAAACAATGATGAATGTGTCACACAAACACACAGATGCAAGCGAAAATTTAAAATGAGATGTTGCATACAAATGCAATCATGCGAAATGTGATTTTTTTGTTTTTATGTTTTTATTCATTTTTTTTTGTTTTATTGTTTGTTTATATATATATATTTTTATCTTTTACATTTCCATTTTTTTTGTGCATATGCATTTTTTTGTTTTTTTTTCTTCAGATTTTTGGATTTGTTATTTTTTTGTTTGTTTTTGTTTTGTTTATTTTTGTTTTTGCTAATGCATGATGACCACTTGATATAACATCTAACCTGCATGAGAACAAAGGTTTCTTACTAACCTCCCAGGCATCCTAAGTGCACATCTAAGTTGATTTGGGCCTCTAGACTCCTCGAATGATAATCCCGCCGGCTAAGACTTATCCTGATGACAATACCGTCATGCCATGCTTAGGCTCTTAGTTGCTTCCGACCACAGGAATTCACCCAAAAAGTGTTCAAGGTAAATGATTTGCCCGACCCGGGTCTATTTCCTCGCAACTCTAGATGATATGTAATGGAACACCCTGGAACCCAAATGACCAACCGCGCGACGCTGACCCGGAATCAGACGCCGTCGCACCCATAGGTGACGCGCTTGCATTGGTCTAAGCCCGAGGTTAGATAAGAAGACATCAAGATGGTAGATAAGGGTCTTAACTAGCCAGAAACACGGAGACTCCTTCACGATAACGGCTTTTGCTTTTCAAAAAAATGGACAACCATATGTTTGTATTGAAATGAGGTTACAAGCTTTGGCAAGCCTCACCCTTCGGGAACTCCATTGAGCCTTCATCTTCAGGGGAAGAAGGAAGAATATTGGGGGCAAACCTCCTGAGAGGACCGGCAAAACCGTTAACCCGGCGAGCCAGTAGGGGCGCACTTAACTTCCCCTTTCGGGTAACTTTAGACCAAATCTCGAGCATTTGCATCTCATGACCCCTTTTGTATAGGATTTGACTTTCAGTCAAAGGGGTTTCATTTACGGGATCAGGCACGGTTACGACCAGGCTTCGCACTTGACTTTGATTTTGTTCTTCTTTTCTGATTTTTCCTTGACAGATTTTTGCGAGGGACATAGTATTTTGACATTATGGAATCCCTCTCGGCTGCCTGCGGGGACACTGCCCTCTTCTCGTACTCTGACCTATGCTCGAGGAATTGGGCCCTACTCTCACCCTAGGGGTTGTGTTCGTGTTTCCCGTGCTCAGCGTTTTAAGGGTGCCGGCTGTCTCATTCGGTCGAAAAGAGAAAGAATAAAGATTTAAGCCTTCTGGAGACCTTCTGGGTGAGGCCTCACCATAAGCGATGCTACCGATCTTTTATAGAACACATGTGTACATGTATGTTGTCTTCTTTTGAGGGGGGCATAAGCCGAACTAGCCGGACAGGGATCTCCACGGTTCTGGCAAACCAAGACCTGGAACCTACCAAGTCTTAATAGGCCTATCCCAACATGGAGGTTGAATGCAATGACTTAACTACATGGTAATCTCCATGCATTGGCATTTTAAATTTTCTATTTTTTTCTTCTTTTCATTTTTTTTCTATTTTTTTGCTTTTGTTGTCGTATATATACATATTTTTGTTGTTTTCATTATTTTCTATTTTTTTGTTATTTTTCGTTTCATCATTTTTTTTGACACTATGTACACCTATCTAAGGGTAGTACTTCTTAAGATAAAGCCCATTCCAGGGGTGGGATAACTCGATCCCCTCAACATTTACTAACCTGTAGGCGTTACCAGGATGCACAGCCTGAACCACGTACAGGTCCTTCCCAATTGGGTTGAAGTTTAGAACGCGGTCCACCAGGTTTTACAAAGATTCTTTTCACTACCATTTCACCGACTTGAAATTTCCTTTCAATGACCTTCTTTTGATAAAAACGTGTGAGTCTGTTCTGATATACACGTGCATGCTCGGCTGCGGCCAGCCGTTTCTCATCTAAGAGTTCCAATTGGGCAATGAGCGAATCAGGACGTTCGTCGAGGGGAAGCTCCTTGTCCAACTGTACCCTGAGAGAAGGAACCAAGATTTCATATGGAACTACCGCCTCCATCCCATAAGTAAGGGCGAACGGAGTTTGCCCAGTGGGAGTACAGATTGAAGTGTGATAGGCCCATAAAGCCTCAATCAGCTTTTCTGGCCAATCCGAGAACTTGTTTGACTCACATGTCTTTTTTATGATTTTAATCAATGTTTTATTAGTGGCCTCTGCTTGGCCATTACCTTGTGGATAATAAGGTGATGAATGATGCAATGCAATTTTATACCTTTTGCAGAGGTCCTGAAGGTCCTGAGAAATGAATTGTGGCCCATTGTCGGTGATGATTGTGCTTGGAATGCTGAACCTGGCGATGATGTTCTTCATGATGAATTTGCAGACTGTTGATGCTTTAATCTCCACGTAAGCTTCGGCTTCGGCCCATTTGGTGAAGTACTCCGTTGCAGTAAGGATGAATGATTTTTGCTTAGTGAGGGAGTTAGGATTACCAAGAGGACCAATGACATCGAAAGCCCACATGGAGAAAGGCCATGGGGAGGACACTAGATGAAGTGAAGAAGATGGGGAATGAATTTTATCGGCGTGAAGTTGACACTTGACACACCTACGGACATAGACAGCACAATCCTCTTCCATGGTGGGCCAGTAAAAGCCTTGCCGAAGGATTTTCTTGGCAAGCATTTGGCTATTCACATGGCCACCGCACACACCAGAGTGTGCTTCCTCGACGCATTTCCAGACCTCCTCTTCATCGAGACATCTTAGAAGAACACTAGTAAGACTTCTCTTGTACAGCACTCCTCCGACCAACATGTATCTCTGTGCCACTCTCCTTATGGCTTTCCTATCTTCCGATGTAGCTTCTCCAGGGTAGGATTGATCTATGCAATACTTGGAAATTTCATAAAACCATGGCTTTTCTTCATCAACCAATTCTTCTTCTAATTCTGCCAACATGATTTCCCTCTTCTCAAAGATTTCTTCCTGTAGGGCCTTTCTTGCTATCCTGACCTTGATATCTACGTAGGAAGCGTCATCAACTGCAGGGGCGTGATGCTTGTAGATGGAAATGGACTCAAACCATCTTCCTAGAGGGAACCTTAAAGATGATGCCAACGAGGCGAGGGCATCAGCCAGAATATTCTGATGACGAGGGACATGGACAAAGATCAATTTGGTGAACAGTTTGGCAAAGGCAGCAGTGAGTTCTTGGTATGGCTTGAGTTTGGGATCGCGAGTGCGATATTTGGTGAGCACCTGGCGAAGAATGAGTTGACTATCACCTACGACTCGTAATTCGGTGATACGAAAAGAATGAGCGAGTTCCAGGCCAGCTAGAAGAGCTTCATATTCAGCTATATTGTTGGTAACTGAGAATTTGAGCTGGTATGCCAGTGGGAATGTAAGGCCTTCAGGTGACAAGAGGGCAACACCGATTCCTTTCCCTTGGGAATTCAGAGCTCCATCAAAATGTAACGTCCACATGTAATCATCTGATTGGTTGATGGACATTAGTTCCTCATCTGGAAACTCTGATTGGACAGGATCGAATTTGGGGAGAGGATGGTGAGCGAGATGCTCAACTATGGCATACCCCTTGATCACCTTTTGCTGAATGTAGGTGATGTCAAACTGAGAAAGAAAGCTTTGCCATCGTGCTAATCTATCCGTAAGGATAGATTTTTCCAGAAGGAACTTGATAGGGTTCATTCGGGCAATCAGATGGACTTCATGAGCTAGAAAGTAATGTTTCAACTTCTGCACTACCCAGACAAGGGCGGCACAAGTTTTCTCCATAGTCGTGTACTTCTGCGCACAGGGGTTGAGGAGTTTGGACAAGTAATAGGTCGCCCTTTCCTTGCCCGCTTCATCGGCTTGTGCTAGGATAGCTCCCACGGAGTCGTCTAGGACTGAGATGTAAAGGATTAAAGATTTACCTGGCGTGGGTGGAATTAGGACAGGTGGATTGGCCAGATATTCCTTCAATCCTTCAAAAGCTTTTTGGCATTTAGAATTCCAAAGGAATTCTACTCCTGACTTAGTCAACTCGTAGAAAGGTTTGCACCTTTGCGAGTGCTGGGACACAAATCGACGAATGAATTGTAACCTTCCGATTAACCCTCGAACTTCTCTCAGGTTTTTCTGAGGTGGTCCCTAATTGCTTTAGCTTTGTTGGGATCTATTTCAATACCCCTCTTACTCACAATGAAACCAAGCAATTTGCCCGACGAGACACCAAATACGCACTTTTTTGGATTCATTTTCAAATTGAACTCCCTCGATCTTTGCAGCACCTTAGCTAGAACTCTCGAGTGTTCTGCCCTAGTCCTGGATTTCACCAGTAAATAATCTACATACACGTCTAAATACACATGCATCATGTCATGAAATATTGCCATCATAGCCCTTTGATAAGTAGCTCCAGCATTCTTCAAACCAAATGGCATGACCAAATAGCAATAAGTTCCCCAAGGTGTGGTAAATGATGTCTTCTCCTGATCCTCTTCCGCCAAACGGATCTGATTATACCCTGAAAATCTATCCATAAACGAGAGAGTTTCATAGCCTGCTGTATTATCAACCAACACGTCGATGTGAGGCAAGGGGAAATCATCTTTTGGACACGTGCGGTTAAGGTCCCGAAAATCGATACAGATTCTCACCTTTCCATCCTTTTTCATGACCGGGACAATGTTTGCCACCCATTGAGGATATAGGACGACTCCAATAAACCTGGCTTTGTGGAGCTTATCGACCTCCTCCTTCATCTTCAAAGCCATGTGGGGGTGGAAACGTCTTAACCTCTGCTTTATCGAGACAGACCCTGGTTTTAGCGTTAGGCGGTGTTCGACCAGGGTGGAATCCAATCCCGGCATATCATCGTAGCTCCATGCGAACGTGTCCCTATACTCCTTGAGAACCTCGATCAATTCCTCTTCTTCAGATGGCGGCAAATTATTGCTTATGAGGACGATCCTAGGGTCTTCCTCGGTCCCCAGGTTGATTTCTTTGGTGGGTTCTTCTATAGCGGCTGATGGTTCGTCAAACCTCCTCATTCCGCTGGCATAAGCATCAGCCGCGTCCTCATATTCTTCGTCCCCTTCTCCAATAGGGTACTCTTCATCTGTGAGCTCATGGACTCCATACCATTCATTAATTGTGCAATCCTCCTTGCATTCTAACTCTGACAGTTTGATGGGATTTTCTAGCAATTGAGGAATGGCTAGAAAGGCTTGACACCTATTGGCTAAATCTAGAAGAAATCGACGAGGAATTTGCCTACCCTTGGATTTTCTTCTAGGCACTACCCTTGACTCATTATTCCTAACCTGACTGACTTGTTCTACGGACGAAGAAGAAGTTGAAGAATGTACAGGAAAAGACCCCTCGGTGGAGGGGTAAAGAATGTCACTCAGGGGACCTTGAATGAGTGGCCCGTAAGTCGGGGCGCACTCGTGAGAGATGTAGGAGGTCTCCTCAAAG
Organism: Amorphophallus konjac; assembly: GCA_022559845.1. Taxonomy (NCBI): domain Eukaryota; kingdom Viridiplantae; phylum Streptophyta; class Magnoliopsida; order Alismatales; family Araceae; genus Amorphophallus; species Amorphophallus konjac. Next base: position 30,990 of record JAHNEJ010001062.1, read on the forward strand.
GAAATGCACTGTTGAGGAGTTCGAAAATTGACATTTTTTTTTCATTTTCATTTTCAATTACAAGACAATTGAAAGAACTTGGGGAGTAAGAGGAGGGGACTATAGCTAAGGGGTTGTAAGGCTCGTTGAGCAGATCTTGGTTGAAAATCTGGTGCGGGCTGAGAAACCTGCGCAAGAATGTGAGTAGAGAAGGGGACCTAGGAATATCATCAGACAAACGTCTAGCCCAAGAAAGAGTCAGCAGTAACGGCTGAGGAGAATGATTAGATAGAATGACGGAAAGCGATCCGTCAGTGGCAACGTCCTCTTGGCGAGGAAAACTTGGAATTTCAGCAATGTCAACAACCCCTTTTGGCACCTCGGAGATCAAAAGCGGCTCCTCCAAGTCCGGAGGTGAGAACATCTGCTATAGTGCAATGGAAATATCATGTATATCAAACCACTTGTTCCACTCGCAGTCCGAGTCATCGTACTTCCCCTTCTTTGTAGCCCTCGAGCAACTTTCGGCTAAGTAGGCAATCCGAACTTCCCCATGTGATTCTTGCGGCTGATCCCCCAACTGTATAACCGGCCCTTTTATGAAATAAGAGTACAAGGTCCATGTAAGAGGTTCTCCATCTTCCTCAATCGGGCCTTCAAAACCTAAGCCAGCTCTTAGGATTACCCCGGCCTTCCCTATCGGTCTCAGTCTTCCTTGTAATTGTGCTCCTAGACCTTTGCCTTGATGGTAACCTAAGTTGTTCATGATCTCCCATCCCTTGGAGTGGGAAGGGGAACGTGGCGTCGGCCCGAGAAGTGGCTTTCTTTGCGTTGGTAAAGGGCGGCTAGGGTCACACACATCCAGCAGGGAAAGGATAGGCCTATGGGTCGGCCAAACAGAGGGCAATGAAGTGTTAATAGCATCCACCGTGGGGAGCAGGGGCATGCTAAACACCTTGATGATCTGTCCTTTGTACGGAAATTTTAAGCATTGGTGGTTGGTGGAAGGGACAGCATTCAGCGTCTCTATATAAGGACGACCCAATATGCCCTTGAACGTGGGGTCCATGTCGAGGATGTGAAACTCCATAAGAACAGCAACAGGACCCACTTCTACATTAAGGATAATCCTTCCCTGCAGAGCCTCTTGCTATTATCATATGCGGTGACTGTGATAGCCGATGGCCTTATCTGTTCTAAATCAACCCCACATAGCAAGAGAGTGTTCATGGAGATCACGTTGATTGAGGCACCCGTGTCCACTAGGCACGGGTTTACGGGCACCCCGTTGATCTTCACTGTAATGCACAAAGCATATTTCCGAGCTTCCTGGGGGGCAAGCTCGTGGTCATGGAATGTGATGGCCGGTTGCGTGCTTGTCGGTGTCAGCACCGACGATATCTTCTCTACCGGGAGATCCTCGTTCACCATGACCATTTGGAGATACTTCATTAGTGCCTCTTGATGGGACGTGGACCTCTTAATCAATTCCAAGATGGAGATTCGGGCAGGCGTCTTGTCCAAATGTTTTAGAAGATCATATTGTGTCCCGGGGATGGATTCCTCTAACTGCTCTTCAGTTCCTTTCTCTTGTTGGGACTGTTCTGGACTCTGACCGTTCTGGGGAAAAACTCGGTGGAAGATCCTTTCACTTCGGAGCACCATGGCTTGTTGCTTTGGTTGCACCTCGACGGGGTTAGGTATGGGTTTTATCAGAGGTTTAAGTGGGGGAGGGATGGTCGGCGGAGCGGAGGTGATGACAGGTGTAGGGATCCTGATGAGGGGTTTGTTTGGGAGAGATGGAGGCGTAGTGGACGGCACCTGGGATGGATGGTGGATGATGAGAGGTTTCGAGGGTAGGGGTGAAGGAGTGGCGGAGGTGGATGGGGCCTCGGATGGGCGAGGCAAAATTAGGGGCTTTGAGGGTGTAGGTAGAGGTGTGGTGGAGGGCTGGACCGGGAGGGAACTGGCGACGGGGGAGCGGATAAGAGGGCGTGATGACTGTGGGACAAAAGGAGGTCCACTCGGGGGTTGTGGCGTGGTTCGAGCAGAAAGAGGTGCCGACCGGATGAGGCGAGGGGGTTGGCTAGGAACGTGATTGGCAACAAGAACGGAGGTGCCCTCCGCGTGCCAACCTTGCCCTCTTCCGATTTCTGGGAAGGAAGAGATGGGGTTGACTTGCTGATTGGGTCGTTGGTGCTCCGGGAGTGGGTTTTGAACAATGCCCATGTTCGGTTGTTGCTGTGGGACCTGCTGAGTTGTTGTTGTTGGGGTTGTTGTTGTTGTTGTAATTGCGGTCTGGGGGGAGGTCTCCTTGCCTTCAAAGCGGCGACAACTCTCCTCATTTCATCCCAATCAATTAAGTGTCCATCATTCATATCATAAATGTAGTCCTTAAAATCAAAGCAGTTCTCCACTGTATGGCCCGACTGCCTATGGTAAACACAATATCTGGACGTGTCAACGTTTAGTGGCCATATGGGTCTTTCTTTAGGCAAGACGAGTGAATTAACAGCCATGAGAGCATTAAAGATGTCCGGTAGTGATTCCGGCAATGGTGGGTAGTGAGCTCTCTTCGGGCCAATCGGCCTTCTCTGTTGTTGTGGGGGGCCGTAGTTCCCCGGGGGTGGAACATGATGGTACTGAGCAGGTGGCGGTTGTTGTTGTTGGGGATGGAAGGGTCGTGCCACATTGTTCTGATAGAAGTTGTTTTGTAGGGGAGGACGATAGGGTTGCTGACCCTATTGGTTCTGATGGAAGGGGAGTGGTAGGGCTTGTGGAGGCCTGGGGTCGGCTTGCTGGTTGGGATTGCCAACCGCACTCACCTGCTCATTTGTCACTACCCCTTCTGTCACCCCACCTTGGACACCAGTGCCCGGCTTCCTAAACACCCTCGACTTTGGTGGCTCGAACATATGCATGAGAGGGGAATCTTTCAGTTGTGTCTGGACATACCGAGCCCTCTCGTACAGTTCCTCCATGGTGTTGAGCTTGTTCATTGTCAGGATATGCCTAAACTGGGGGGTAGCATTTGATATAATCATCTTCACCTGCTCTGGCTCTGAGATGGTATCCTTTATCCTCTCTGCCAGAGACCTCCATCTATCGGCATACTGGACGAAATCTTCGTCCGACTTCATTTTTTCGGCGACCAGGTCGGTGATAGAAAGAGACGGGCCAACCCGATCCCGGTATCTCTGTAGGAACTTCCTCTGAACCACGTCGAAGTCCTCAGCCTCACTCGGCTCTAGGGCGTAGAACCATTCCAGCGCAGGGCCATCTAATGATCTCCTAAAGAGGTATGCCAGGGATCTTTTATCATTCTGCCAGAACGAGGACTCATACATGAAGTCCTTCAGATGGGTAAAGGGGTTGCCAGTGCCATTGTACCTACGATACGTGGGCATCTCAGAAGGGGGAAGGCAAAACATTGGTAGGACAGGTAGAGAAACTTCAGGGGTGGATTTTACATCCACCATTTTCTGTAAGTTTCGGAATTGCTCATCCATCTTGTTCAGCTTGTTCAAGAGGGACTGGGTGAACGGGTCAATTGGTGAAGGTGGCGCTTGCCACAGAGAAGGGGTAGGCCTCCCGGAGGCCTGGACAGGGAGGGTATTGGGGTCTACCAGTGGATAGGCCCGGTTGGATTGGTGTTTGAAGGGCGGATGGCGCCGGAGATTGGGAGGGGAATCGGAAGGAGGGAGGATGTTGATTTGCTTGCCCGAAGAGTGAGGGGGAGGGAATGGCCTGTACAGACTCTTGGACAGGAGTAGCAGCCGGATTTGGCTCCGTGGGAGAGAGGGAAACCGATTTCCCTTTCAGAATGGCCTGGAAGGCCTGGAGTTGCTCAGGGTTGAGCTGGGTGTTGGCAAGGACACCTAACAGAGAGGAGATGTCCTGAGGGGAAGATGTATCCCGGACAACATTCGGCACCTCATGTGAGGGCTCGTGGGATGGACCGGCGTCCATGGCGTAGACATGGGGCTCACCTTGATAGCCCCGGTCCGGGCTGTATTCTATGCAAGAGCCATGACCTGGGTCATGCACTTGGGGCTCATAGCCGAAGGCGTCAGCCTCGAAAGTATCGTAATTATACTCGGCCATCCTTAACACTTTTCCAGAACGTAATAACATACACCAACATACAAGTAGCAGAGATTAACACACAAGTGGATGCTTTACGTCTCTTTTTTTGTTTTGGTTTATTTTCTCTTCTTTTTTTTCTTTTTTTTTCTTTTCTCTTTTCACAAACGAGGGGTTCACACAAAAGACAGGACCCTAGTTAGAATTTTGGCCACCGCTATGTCAGCTAAGGTCGCTCGCCTCACCACGAATGGGTAATTAAACTCCGGGGAACTTCAGTGGTACAACCTGCCCAGTGAACGAAGAGGGAATCCTTTACTGTCGGGGACTTACGGAGGTCCCGATGAAGAAGATCCTAGTCCGTCGAGAGGAATTTCCGAACGGAGGGTCCTTCCTTCACCAGGAAAAGGTGATCCTAAAAAAATGGAACAAAAGAAATAAAAATAAAAGGGAGATGATATGCAATGCAGTGCTGAATTTAACAGGAGATATATAAACAGACAACGAATATATACAATAAAAAAAATTAAACAAACATCACAACACTCTTTTTCTGCAATGATACGAATCTCTTTAGACTTCAAGGGAACTCTAGAGTAATGCACGTAGTGCACGAGGGATGAAATTGGAATGCCAAGAGTGGTAACGGGGACACGAATATAGCGCACGCAGGCGCAATCAGGAGGGGCACACGTGGGTGCCGATGGCAAGAGTGCTACTGGGAGCACGAATGTAGCGCACGCGGGCGCAATCAGGAGGGGCATACGTGGGTGCCGATTGGAGGGGCACACGTGGGTGCCGATGGCAAGAGTGCTACTGGGAGCACGAATGTAGCGCACGCGGGCGCAATCAGGAGGGGCACACGTGGGTGCCGAAAATATTTGGGTAACCAGAAAAAACAAAAGAGGTCCCACCGTGATCGCCAAGAGATGTGGACGAGGAAATCACACCAACGTCGGGTCCCAAGAGAGAGAGAGGATGAGACCGTAGCAACGGAGAGGGAAGGAAAAGAGGAACGAGGAATGGATTACTGGGTAATACGAGAAAAGTGGTGGAAAGTGTGACTTGCAAGAAACATTCTGGTGGAACACAAAGAAGGTAGATTTATTAGACTCCGGTACGTGGCGGAGATAGGGGTCCGAAGACCCTCTCGCGCAAACTGACCCTTTCCCGGTAAGCGTGACTTACCGTTCCGCGAGCAGCTTTTCATATACCGAGGAGTCTGAGAACCTACGTAATAGAATTTGAGAGACACGTAGACTCGGAATTTGTAACGATATGCCACTAATCAGACAATTACAAGAACAATATGAACAAAAACATACCACCGCAGGACATTGGTCTTTGCGGGGTTTTAACAGCAATGTAGCAATATCAGCAGTAATGAATATGTGTACATATATAGAAACCACCGCGAGACATTGGCCTTACGGGATTTTTACTGTAATATAAGTAATAAATATAAGTATATACATAAGACCGCCGCGAGGTATTACTCTCCGCGGGGTTTAGACAGAAATTAAAGGAATAAAATGACAGAATGAAAAGGCTTCGTGAGGAATTACTTCCGTCACGTGCACCTTCGCGAGGAATTACTTCCGTCGCAGGGTTTAGACAGGAATTAAAGGAATAAAATGACAGAATGAAAAGGCTTCGCGAGGAATTACTTCCGTCATGTACACCTTCGCGAGGAATTACTTCCGTCGTAGAATTTAGATAGAAATTAAAGGAATAAAATGACAGAATGAAAAGGCTTCGCGAGGAATTACTTCCGTCACGTACACCTTTGCGAGGAATTACTTCCGTCGCAGGGTTTAGACAGAAATTAAAGGAATAAAATGACAGAATGAAAAGGCTTCGCGAGGAATTACTTCTGTCACGTGCACCTTCGCGAGGAATTACTTCCGTCGCAGGGTTTAGACAGAAATTAAAGGAATAAAATGACAGAATGAAAAGACTTCGCGAGGAATTACTTCCGTCACGTGCACCTTCGCGAAGAATTACTTCCGTCGCAGGGTTTAGATAGAAATTAAAAGAATAAAATGACAGAATGAAAAGGCTTTGCGAGGAATTACTTCCGTCACGTACACCTTCGCGAGGAATTACTTCCGTCGCAGGGACCTCCACGAGGAATTACTTCCGTCCACGGGGTTTAAACAAAAGAGAAAGTGACAGAAAAGAAAGGGGGAGGGGGGTGTGATCGCCAGGGGCTGAGAACCCCACGGGAAAGCTGTGATCGCGTTCGCCGCCGGAGCGGGAGTAGTGCGGGTCCTCTCTTCCTCTTCTGTCGGCCGGTCGATGAAGAGGGCTTCCTTCGGTTACCCCTAGACAAAGAACAGACAGAGTAGAACTGGTTGGTGAGAACGACGGTGGTGTAGTACCGATCCTTTAGAAAATGATAATGAAAATAGCATAGATGAGCACTCACCTGGTTGGTGATATTTAAAACCCCTTTTGAACTAAAGAGTGGGAGATGATATGATGAAATGCATAAGTGTGAAGACGCTCACAAACCAGGCCCTCTCGGGGAGAAAGGCATGGCACAAATGCTAAAATGATGCATGCAATATAATCGACTGACTGATTAAAAATAAAAGGGAGAGAAAAACTTATCGGAGGAGGCCGACGACGGGCTTTGGGAAGAGCTTCTCCGAGGTGAGGATGGCACGAGCGTACGCTGAGATGTAACAGGTTCTCGTATACTCCGACGTCCGAAAACTCGGCAGGATCTTCCGGGTATCGATACCGCCCTGAAAAGGAGAAAAAGAGAGAGAGAGAGAGGGAGAGCTTTTTTTTTCTTTTTTTTAGGGAATTTTTTTATGTCTTAGTTTTAGGGGGGAGAAGATATAAAAATGAGAAGAGAATAACAAAAAGAGAATAACAAAAGGAGAATAATAAAATATATATATATATATATATATATATATATATATATAAGAAAGAGATGAAGAAAATGGAGGGAGTCAGAAATCGAGAGAGGGAGAGAGAGGAGAAAGAGTGAGAGAGGGAGAGAGAATGTGACAGGGGGGTAAAAAAATAATAAAAAAAAGGAGTGGAAGGAGGGAGATCGAGAGGGGGAAAGAATAAAGAGAGACAGAGGGAGAGAAGAGCGTGATGATGAGGGGGGAGAAAAAAATAATAAAAAAGTGAAAGAAAGGGAGATTGAGAGGGAAAGGGAGATGAGAGAGAGAGAGAGAGCGACTGAGAGTGGGGGAGAGAGAGAGAAGAGTGGGACGGAGGGGGGGAGAGAGGAGAGAGGGGGACGCAGGGAGAGAAACTGAGAGGGAGAGGAAGGGGGGAGCAGAGAAACGGGAGAGAGGCCGCGGGAGGCCGGAAGAGAGAGGGAGAGGAAGGGGGGACCGCGGCGGGGGGAAAGAAAGAGAAGGAGAGAGAGGGAAGGAGAGAGGGGGCCGGCAGCTGCGGCGATAACGGTCGTGGGTGCACCAAGGGACGGTGGCGACGGGTTTCATGGTGATGGCAGTGGGGTCGCGGAGGGCTCTCCGGCGTGGCAGTCGGCAACAGGGCGAAGGACGGCGGTGACGGTGGTGCAGGTGGCCGACGGTCGAAGAGGCTGTTGCAGACGTGGTGGAGGCGGTCGGACGGCCGAGGTGGACGGAGTCCGGCAGACGACGGGGAAGACGGGGAGGGAGCTCGCGGTCGTTGCTACCGTGGGTATCCGGCGACGGTGCAGGTGGACGGCGTGGCGGGGACGCAGGTGCACTGGCAGTGCAGGTGGGGCTCGTGGGTGCACTAGCGACGGAGTGCAGAGGAGGGAGAGAATGATGGTGGCGTTCGCAAGGGGATGCGGCTGGAAGTTGTCGTGGGGAGGCACGGCGGTGGCGAGCGTTGGTGCAGGTGGCCGGTGAGGGTGTCATGCGGGGTGCATGCACGGTGGAGAGGGAGGGAGAGTGGTGAGATTGAGAGAGAGAGGGAGATGGTGGAGGGTGGCTGCGGCTCTGGAGAGAATGAGAATGGGAGAGGGGGTTGCGTTCGGTTGATGGTGGTCGGCTGTGGTGTTGCCCGGGGTTCTGTCGAGGGGGTGGCAGTGGTGGTAGTATCATGGGAAAGAGAGGGAGAGGGGGAGTGGAAGGACGATGGCAGTGGGAGAGGAGATGGGGTCCGTGTCTGTGTGTGTCGTGTGTGTGCAGTGAGAGTGAGGGTGTGTGCAGTGAGAGGGGTGTGGGTGTGTGTCGTGTGTGTGCAGTGGAGTGAGAACAGTGAGTGAGGTTACGTGAGAGAGAGAGAGGGAAGAAAATAGAGAGAGAGAGAGATACATGAGGATGTAACGTAGTCAATGTATAGACACAATGTATAGACTTTGAGAGGTAGTCAATAGAGAAAGAGACGTGAGGATGATTAGGAGGAAACCAATGTATAGACTTTGAGAGGATGTACAGACTTTGTGAAGTCAATGTATAGACTTTGAGAGGATGTACAGACTTGGTGAAGCCAATGTATAGACTTTGAGGGGATGTATAGACTTTGAGGAAGCCAATGTATAGACTTTGAGGATGAATGTATAGACTTTGGAGATGGATGTATAGACTTGGAGTGGATGTATAGACTTGGAAGGAATGTGTAGACTTGGAATGAATATATAGACTTTGGAAATGGATGTATAGACTTGGAGTGGATGTATAGACTTTGGAAATGGATGTATAGACTTGGAAGGAATGTGTAGACTTGGAATGGATGTGTAGACTTTGGAAATGGACGTATAGACTTGGAGTAGATGTATAGACTTTGGAAATGGATGTATAGACTTTGGAAATGGATGTATAGACTTGGAGTGGATGTATAGACTTGGAAGGAATGTGTAGACTTTGAGGATGTAACGTAGGTAAAGATAGGAATGTACAGACTTTGTGAAGCCAATGTATAGACTTCGAACGTACAGACTTGCTGCAACGTATAGACTTGAACGTACAGACTTGCTACAACGTACAGACTTTGGACGTACAGACTTGCTGCAATGTACAGACTTGAACGTACAGACTTGCTGCAACGTATAGACTTGAACGTACAAACTTGCTGCAACGTACAAACTTTGGACGTACAGACTTGCTGCAACGTACAGACTTGCTGCAACGTACAGACTTGAACGTACAGACTTACTGCAATGTACAGACTTGAACATACAGACTTGCTGCAACGTATAGACTTGAACGTACATACTTGCTGCAACGTATAGACTTGCTATGCATATACTTTAAAGAGAAGAATGTACAGGCTTGAGTTGATACAACTGAAGAATGTATAGACTTGCTATGAAGATGCACGAACCTTGTTATATACATATGCTCAGACCAACAATTTGCTCGGACCATGAATGCATGTTTCACCATTATTCAACTTCGTCAGAAAATTGAAGACCATTTAAAAAAATTCGACCGGGAGGGCCGCTTTGGGGCATCATAATATAATACGAGATCTACTCGCCACAATGTCAAAATTGGTGTGTCTACAAAGGTGTATCATAAAAAGATCTAACAAGATAATATACTATCATGGTGTATTTTGAATAACATTATCTTGCTATTCTTTTTACATTATCAGGGTGTATTGTCCCATTTGTTAGTATTGGTGCTACAGGCCAATTTAGGGTCGGGTAGACCCGATAATTGTACAATCTTGTTCATCATTAATAAAGTGGTATTCGAGCGTAAATTTGTAATTGTATATTACTCTACGTTATCCCTAGGATATGTGGTTGTAAAGTCAACTCGAGATGGGATCTCGAACATGATGTAGACACGCCAAAATTAACGTTATGTTGATCAAATCTCATGTCACTATGTTGACGCCCCAAAGTGAACTTCAATACATTCATAATATGAAGTTTTTTTCTATTTTTGTGGGTTTTTTGGTTTGTTCTTGCATTTTTGTGGGTTTTTGGTTTGTTCTTGCATTTTTGTGATTCGCGACCTGAAGAGGAGCATTATTTTAAAAGCGATCTTATCTAGGGCGTGTTATAAAGAAAGGACGACCAAATGTCAGGGCGTCAATTCCTGATATTATCCAGTTTCAAAATAAATTTCAATTACTGATTGGCGTCCTTCCTCAGGGCGTGTTTTCGGTAACGCCTTTATCTCAGGCGTTTTCTCATAATTTTCAAATAAAAAAAGTTTTATTTCCAAATTTAAATCCAAGAAGTGACGCCCTTGACCAGGTCGTGTTACGGAGTAACGTCTTAAGGTAGGTCGTCAATTCAAATTTGACGCCCTTCTGAAGGTCGCGTTTTATGTTTCGGTGTCCTGTTTGAGTGTGCCTTTCCTGAATAGTTCCCTGCCTTCTTTGGTCACCTTGCTCGATCAGGGAACTGGAGTCCTTGCCATTGATAACCATTGCCCGTTCTTATCTTTCCGAATCTGTGGTTATCTTGTTCTAAACCCTATATAAGCACGCTCTGGTCGATCTTGACAGAGGTTACCGAGGTCAGAGGTTTTACATATAGATACTTACAGAATTTACGGAGGCTCTCTTCATCTTCTTCCTGTGCGATCCTTTAGAGCTCTCTGCTTCCTCTTCTTCCTACCAGCAGCATCAACCCGGTTCTCCTCTACTGTCGTCAGGGACAGCAGGGGTCTTTTGCTTATCTATTTGTGCTTTTCCATCGGTCATCATCCACTGTTTTCTTTTCTTGCATTAGTATCATATTTCTTCTTTCCCCAACTCTTTAGGGGTTTTAAAAACCAAAAAAAGAGGTGCGCATGTTGTGTTTTTCTTTCATCATCATATCATCTATTTGGGATTGATACTACATTCACTCTTGGCTGATCCATCTTTTCTATTTGTTTGTTCTTTTTTTTGCAAGGGTAATCAATAAGAAGAACCCCCTTCATCGGCCGGCCGATAGAAGGAGGAAGAAGGAATTCACAATCCATCCCGCATCCCACTTATCACCAAGTATTCGCGATCATCTATTTTTATTATTGAGGTAACCCCTCTGGCGATCACTCTCCTTTATAGCACCACGTGCTTTCTTTTGTCTTTCTTATCATCTCTCCATCATTTTTACATATATCTCATATGAGTGGTTTGTTCCACATGTGTGGATTTATCACAATCCACAAATTGGCGATCACGGTGGGACTACTACTGTTTTTCTTGTGATTACCATCTCCTATCGGCACCCACGCGTGCCCTTTCCCCTTTGGCACCCATGCGTGCCCTTTCCCCTTTTGCACCCACGTGTGCTCTTTCCCCTTTTGCACCCATGTGTGCCCTTTCCCATCGGTACCCACGGTATCCCTCCTTTTGTGCCCCACGAGCACCCTCCACTGTGCACACTGCACACTCCCGGGATCAGCCAGTTTGTGATCTGAATTGACGCCTCACCCAGAGGCACATTTTATTTTAACGCCTTCATCCAGGGCGTCTGATTTATGTTTAACATCTTCTGATAAGGCGTGCTTCATCATATCCCCTGCTTTTATTACGCTGTTTGTGGATTCACGCCCTGCCCCAGGGCGTCTCTTTATTGCTTAGCGCTTCACATCAAGGCGCGTTTCCAGATTTGACGCCCTCTGCCGAAGGCGTCCTTTTCACATATAGCGCCTCACACCGAGGCGCGTTTTCTCCATTGCCCGTGGAATCCACCAGCGATTCACGACAGTCTCACTGTCGTCTTTTTGTTGATAGCGACTGTGGCTAGGTCGTCTCTTTCCTGTGATTTTACAGAACCCTACTGTCTTTACTTATTCATGCTACATTGATTCTTATATTGATTATTTGGCTATATTGGTGTGATCTGCATATCTTGGCTTGCATCTTGTGGCATTTGGTTGAGAGACCTCCTCTCTCTACAACTAGGATTCCACACACCTCTCTTGGAATCGGGACAACCCTCCATTGAGCATTCCGTCTCTTTGGACCGAAAATCCCTTTTCCAAGACCTCCGTAAGTCCCCGCACCCGTGGATTCCCTCACGGATGCTGGGCTGGTTGTACCCTTGAAGTACCCGGAGTATAGAGAACCCATCGTTGGTGAAGAGAGAGAAAGAACCTAGTTGACCCGGAAGTCACACTTGGATCCAAACTAGGTTTCACTTTGCAAAAGGAGTGAATTATTCTGCAAATTAATCCACTCTAATCTCAAGCATAACACTAAAATTTTACGTTCATCTCAACTTGATTGCATAAATTTGGTTGGGTAGATTTGATTAAAGTTTGCTTGGATTGAGTGCTTTTGTGTCATAACCCCTTTTATAAAGCTTTCTCTCTTCTTAAACATGAAACTCCGTTCAGGTAAAATCATCAACATGGCAGGCTACGGGTATTCTTATGATGATGAGGATGAGAATGTGTTTGGTCAATATGAAATCCCCCTCCAAGATTCCATTTATCATGAGGGAAATTACCCTCCTCTTCAGTCTCATTATCCTCAGGTTCATGTGGTTGATACCACTCCTCAAGAGGTTGCGCCCTCTTCTCAGACTTTACCCTCCAACACTTCGGGGAACCCTTCCCCATCCTTCAATGTCACGGATTTAATTAATGCTCTAGCTCAGTTAGATGATTCCCAGCGGCAGGCAGTTCAGGCCGCTTTGAAAGGGAAGTCTGTTCCCTCCTCATCCTCTAATCCCCCTCCGGCCGAGAGTGGCCATCACCTCACTAATGACCAGGCGGTCTTGCACAAACCCACCTCTTGTCCACCAACGCCCGGTGCAGCCATGCCGGCCCAACATGCGAGCTACTCAGCGGTTAGGCCTCAGTTTCCCCAACCTCCCCGAATTCTACGGACGCCTATACCGCATTCTTTCATTCAAAATCCGGCCCCAGTCGAGGCCGACACCAATGTTCTACTGCTCCAGAAGTTGGCCAGCATGGAAGAGCAACTGAAGAAGGTCACTACGGCCAAGAATGCACCGGAGATCTCCCTCCCCACACTGCCAGTCTTCTACTTACCTCCATCTGAGATGCCGAATTTTCGGCGATATAATGGGACTAGTAATCCTTTCATTCATTTGAAGGATTTTATGTACGAGACCTCCTTCTGGCAAGACAACAAGGCCTCTTTGGCCTATTTAATCAGGAGATCTCTAGAGGGGCCAGCCCTTGAATGGTTCTATTCGTTGGATCCTGCTGATGCCAGCGACTTTGATATTGTTCAGAAGAAGTTCCTGCAGAAGTATAGGGACCGGGTCGGGCCCTCCCTCTCAGTCACAGATCTGGTTGCAGAAAAAATGAAGCCCGAGGAGGACTTCATCATATTTGCTGATAGGTGGCGTTCAATGGCCGAGAAGTTGAAAGACGCTTTGGCGGAACAAGAACAAGTTAAGATGATAATTTCCAATGCAACTCCTCAGTTCCGGCACATACTGGCCATGAACAGATTAGCAACCATGGAAGAGCTCTATGAAAGAGCTCGTTATATTCAGACACAGATGAAGGATTCGCCCATTATGGGCATGTTTGAGCCGAAGCCACGGCTATTTAAGAAAAGTACAAATGTCAACAACAGCGGGCCCACGACTGAGGGCACAATTGCAAACGAGCAGGTTGGCGTAGTTGGCCACCCCCACCATCAATCTAACCCACGGCCTAACCCACCTCCACCACAAAACCCCCATTTCAACTCCACTCCACAACACCAATTCGCACCCCAACATTCCTTTGCTCCACCGCAAAACCAAGCGCCTCGCGCTGACCCTCCAGCTCCGTAACAGTACCACCAGGTACCACCACCTACCAACTATGGCCAACAACAACAACGGAGACCACCACTTGGCCCCAAGAGAGCCCACTACCCTCCACTGCCAGAAAGTCTCCCGGATATTTTCAACGCCTTAATGGCCGCCAACTTGCTCATGTTACCAAGGGAAAGAACAGCGTGGCCCACTAATGTTGACACATCCCGTTACTGCGCTTTCCATCGCGCACCGGGTCACAACCTTGATCGTTGCTTCCACTTCAGAGATTATATTTATGATCTAAATGACCAGGGCGGCATCAACTGGGATGAGATGAGGCAGTTTATTACCACCATGAAAGAAATAAGGCCTCATCGGCAGCAACAAGCTCAGCAGCCACAGCAACCAGCTCCACAGCAGCAACAACAAGCTCCAGCGCCTCAGCACGATATGGGGATCGTCCACAATCCACTGTCGGAGCACCCGCCAAACCAGCACGTAAACCCTGTCACGTCTCTCCCTGAGGTGGAGAGAGGGCAAGGATGGCATGAAGAAAACGCCTCTGTCGGGGCATTTAATCACAATCAAAATCAACCTCCGCGCCTCTTGCGCTCCCTTTCTTCTTCTTCTACCCCCCAAGTGAGCCGATCCCTTCTGCGTCCCGTTAATCCACCTACTCCCACATATTCTCCAACATTGCCGGTTCGCCCCCTTCTTACCCGCTTACCACCTCCACAGCCTACACCACAACAAACCCCATCCACCACCAACCCTTCACCACTGCCATCTAGGCCACTCCTTAACCGACCGTCGCCAACGCACATTGCACCCGCCATCACTACTCCTCCACCGGCAAGGATCCCTCCACCATCGGCTCCCCCACCTTTTATGCCCAGATCTCTCCTCGTTCCACCCACCAATTCCCCCCGCATTCGGGTATCCCTTGCTACTCCTACGCCTCCTACGGGGGCATCCTTATTGAACTCTTCATCAACACCCCCTGTGGGGGATCCTTCTTCAAACACTCCTCCACCGCTTATCAACACTAACACACCCTCTTCTTCTTCTAACCCTCCTCCCACACTTGCCCCGACAGAGGCACGTCAAGGTGTGGCGCCGCTCCGCAGTGGATGGATGTTCCACCACATTTTTCCACAGAGAGGGTTAGAGCCCGCGCAGGGGCCGCAAGAACAGGAATAAGAACAGGAGTCCATACCAGGCACAGAATACGACTTGTTAAAGCATTTGGACCGGACTCCGGCAAGAATTTCAATTCTAGAACTGATCAAGAGGTCGACCACTCATCAGATGGCTCTAAAGGAATATCTGCAGAAAGTCATGGTCAATGAGGACATTCCGGTCGAGCAGATAACCGCAGTCTTAACACCTACTGGCAGTCAACCAGCAATCACTTTTTATGAGCATGAGCTGGCACCGATCTCAGCAAGAAAATATGCTCTATGCATCACAGTCGATATCAATAAGGTGGCTGTACAACAGTGTTTGGTGGACACTGGGGCATCCATCAATGTCTTGCAGCCGAGCACTTTGAAGATGTGCGGCATTCCCGAGGATCTGATTTGGTCATCCACCATAACGGTCACTGCATATGATAACACGAAGAAGCCTCCTCTAGGCATAATTACTTTAAAAGTAAGTTTGGGTCCAGCAACAATCACAGCTGATTTTCATATTTTGGACATGGATCCAACATTTAATGGCATTCTTGGCCGTCCCTACATCCAGCAGCTTGATGCAGTGCCCTCCACAAATCATCAATGTCTCAAGTTTCCACACAAGGGCCGCATTGTCAAGGTTACCAGTATGCCGATTCTGCCAGAGGAGGATATTCATGTGGCTTCATCAGTTCCTTCTATTTGGCCTGCCAATAAGCCATTGTTATCTGTATTGGACGTCCCTCGCCCACGGTCGATGCCATCCGAGACTATCACAATAGTTGCTATGACGCCCCTGCCTTCCAAGGGGAAGAAGAAGAAAACGGTGATGAACACCCATGGCTGGAACATTTTAATAAAAATGGGGTATCAAAATGGCAAAGGTCTGGGTGCCAATTGTCAAGGCAGGATTAGGCCTGTACAGCCTCAGAAATTGATTGCAAGAGGGGGTTTGGGCTACAAAGGGCTAGGCAAAAATGAAGATGGACCGTGGGCAGTTATGACATCCACATTGAAGACAGATCGCCAGCTGCTTACCTGGACATTGCAGACACATTTTGTCACAGGTGGCTTCCAGAATAGTGAGCAAACTACAATAATCACTTCCATACTAGACTGTCAGGATGTTCATGCTAGACAGTTTGCTCGTCATATAGCCCCGTTAGCCACATACAAAGCTCTGGAGTCCTTAAGGCCTGACAAAAGAAGGAAAATGGATAATCCGGAATGTGACTGGTACAGGTGGTTTGATATGAATGATATCACTATTTCCTTGAGCCGCCTCTTTATGCCGACTGATCCAGAATGGCCGCCACTAATACATAAATTGATTGAAATGCCGGCTGCAATTACAGATAAGAGGCAGTTGCTGAATGATTACATAGATATTGGGGAGCCAGATATTCCGTTTGAAGAAGGTTTCACGGTGGACAGGCTGTGGGCCGGCCTCTTTTCCCTCACTTCCCTGCATCCGTCTCTTCTTGCTTCCTTACATCCCCATTGGTTTGGTCGCATGCCGAGACCGCCACCGATTATGATTAATTTCGCTCCAAGTTCAATCCAAGTTTCTCTCTCCATTCCTCCTATGCTCCTCGAGCAATTCTCCAGACTCTCCATTACGCCCCCGCGTGGGCCATCACTGATTCAATCTTTCTCCAAACTTTCAATCTCCACTCCTCCTGCCATTCTCCCCTCGCATTGCTTTCTTCTAGAAAAAGAGAATGAAAATAAAGATAAAAACAAAAATGAAAAAAAAGGCCAAAATTCCAACTTTCCAATCCTCCATCTCTATTGAGGAGACCTCCTATTTTTCTCCCGAGTGTGTCCCGACCCAGGGGCCACTCCTTCAAGATTCATTGATAAACCTCTTTTCCCCCTCTGGTGAGGGGTCTTCATCTGTATCACCTCCTGTATCTGCTTTCTCACCTCCTTCTTCGTCTAATAAAGCTAGTTGCTCCTCCTCTTCTTCTTCTAATAAAATTCATGGGGTAGATTTTTATAAGAAACCCAAGGGTAAGCAGATTCCTCGTAGGTTTCTGTTGGAGTTAGCCAGAAGGTGCCAGGCTTGTTTAGCTCTTCCTGGATTTGTAGAGAATCCGATTATCCTGCCAGAGTCGGAATATGAGGATGCTGATGTTTCTTATGAGGGTTTTGGTGTTTATGAAATCATGAATGATGAAGACCCTGTTGAAGAGGGGGATGAAAGTTATGAAGAATATGAGGACGAGGCTGATGCCTTTGCTAGTGGCATGAGGAGATTTGATGAACCATCAGCCTCCGTAGAAGAGCCTACCAAAGAAATTAATTTGGGTACCGAGGAAGACCCTAGAATTGTCCTCATCAGCAAGAATTTGCCGCCCTCTGAAGAGGAGGCACTTATTTTGGTTCTTCAAGAATACAAGGACACGTTCGCATGGAGTTATGAAGATATGCCTGGTTTAGACCCTGCGCTCGTTGAACACCGCCTTACACTTAAGCCAGGGTCTGTCCCGGTCAAGCAACGGTTGAGGCGTTTCCACCCTAATATGGCTTTGAAGATGAAAGAAGAGGTCGACAAACTCCATAAGGCTAGATTTGTTAGAGTTGTCCTCTACCCCAACTGGGTGGCTAACATCGTCCCGGTTATGAAGAAAGATGGAAAAGTTTGGATTTGCATAGACTTTCGGGACCTCAACCGTGCGTGTCCTAAAGATGACTTCCCCCTCCCTCATATTGATGTTCTAATCGATAATACGGCAGGATTTGAGACTCTCTCTTTCATGGATGGCTTTTCAGGTTACAATCAGATTCGACTGGCTGAATAAGATCAAGAGAAAACATCATTCACTACACCATGGGGCACATACTGCTATGTGGTCATGCCTTTTGGACTCAAGAATGCTGGAGCCACCTATCAGAGGGCTATGATGGCGATTTTTCATGACATGATTCATATCTATATTGAGGTGTATGTGGATGACCTGGTTGTGAAATCAAGGATAAGGATTGAGCATCCTGGGGTTCTAGCTAAGGTCTTGCAAAGATCACGAGAGTATCAGTTGAAGATGAACCCCAAGAAGTGTGTATTTGGTGTTTCATCAGGAAAGTTACTTGGATTTATTGTTAGCAAGAGGGGAATTGAAGTTGATCCCAACAAGGCGAAGGCCATTAGAGATATGCCTCCTCCCAAGAATTTGAAGGAAGTGTGAGGACTAATCGGGAGGTTGCAATTTATTCACCGCTTCGTCTCCCAGCACTCACAAAGATGTAGGCCGTTTTACGAGCTTACTAAGCCGGGAGTCAAGTTTAATTGGGATGACAAGTGTCAGGCAGCCTTTGACGGATTAAAGGATTATTTGGCCAATCCTCCTGTCCTGAGGCCGCCAATTCCAGGCAAACCACTCATTCTTTATGTCTCAGTCCTGGATGACTCTGTAGGTGCTGTCCTAGCTCAAGTGGACGAGGAAAGTAAGGAGAGGGCAGCATACTATTTGTCTAAACTTCTTAACCCTTGTGAGCAGAGGTACTCAGCTATGGAGAAGACTTGCGCTGCTTTGGTTTGGGTAGTCCAGAAATTAAAACACTATTTCTTAGCTCACGAGGTCCACCTCATTGCACGCATGAATCCAATTAAATTCCTCCTTGAAAAATCTATCCTCACTGATCGATTAGCACGCTGGCAAAGCTTCCTCTCTCAATTTGACATCACTTACATTCAACAGAAAGCTATCAAAGGCTACGCCATTGCCGAACACCTTGCTCATCACCCTCTTCCCCGCTTTCATCCTGTCAATTCGGAGTTTCCAGATGAAGAACTGATGCCCATTAATCAACCCCAGGATCTTATGTGGACGTTACATTTTGATGGAGCTCTAAATTCCCAAGGAAGAGGGATCGGCATGGTTCTTTTAACGCCAGAAGGGGTCACCATCCCATTTGCTGCTCGGCTCACTTTTCCTGTCACCAACAATATAGCTGAGTATGAGGCTCTTTTGGCCAGTCTTCAAACCGCCCATCAATATGGTGTCACCCATTTGAGGATTGTTGGTGATAGTCAGCTTATTCTACGTCAGGTGCTCGTCAAGTGCCGCACTATCAATCCCAAGCTCAAACCCTACCAGGAACTTGCTTCAGCTTATGCCAAGCTCTTCACCAAATTGATTTTCGTCCATGTTCCTCGTAGCCAGAATATCTTGGCTGACGCCCTTGCCTCTTTAGCTTCTGCTTTAGTCTTCCCTCCTGAGCGTGATTTTCATGTTCCTCTGATTCATCAGCGCGACACTCCAGCTATTAAGGATCGTGCATTCCTCGATATTAGGGATCAAGTGCTTGAAAAAGTCAAGCAGAGGGAAGCTCTTAAAGGCAAAGAAGTCATGTTATTAGATTGGCAAGAGGAATTGGCTTACGAAGAAAAACCTTGGTATTATGAGATTGCCAGATATTGCAATAATCAGTCCTATCCCGAAGAAGCCACTGTGGAAGAAAAGAAAGCAATCAGAAGAGTGGCTCAGCGTTATGTCTTGGTTGGAGGTGTGCTCTATAGGAGAGGGCTCACCGGTGTTTTATTAAGATGCCTCGACGATGATGAATCATGGAAAGTTATGGAAGAGGCGCATTCTGGGGTGTGTGGCGGTCATGTGAACAGCCAGATGCTAGCTAAGAAGATCCTTAGGCTAGGTTTCTATTGACCAACTCTAGAAGAGGATTGCTCCATCTATGTTCGAAGGTGTGTTAAGTGCCAACTGCACGCCGACAAAATTCATTCTCCTGCTTCTTCACTCCATCCTATGTCCTCCCCATGGCCCTTCTCCATGTGGGCTTTTGATATCATTGGACCTCTTGGTGATTCAAACCTTCTGACCAAACAAAAGGCATTCATCCTCACGGCAACGGAGTACTTCACCAAGTGGGCGGAAGCGGAAGCTTACGTGGAGATTAAAGCATCAACTGTCTGCAAATTCATAATGAAGAACATCATCACGAGGTTCGGCATCCCGAGTACCATCGTCACCGACAATGGACGTCAATTTATCTCTCAAGAAATCAAGGACCTCTGCAACAGGTACAACATTGCATTGCATCATTCTTCTCCCTATTATCCGCTGGGCAATGGCCAAGCAGAGGCCACTAATAAAACTTTGATAAAAATTGTCAAAAAGACGTGTGAGGCTAATAAATTTTCGGATTGGCCAGACAAGCTAGTTGAAGCTCTCTGGGCCTATCGCACTTCCATTCGTACCCCCACTGGGCAAACCCCTTTCGCCCTTACTTATGGAATGGAGGCGGTAGTCCCTTACGAGATTCTCATTACCTCTCTGCAAGTACAATTTGACAAGGAACTCTCTATTGATGAGCGTCGTGATTCACTCCTTGCTCAATTGGAACTCCTAGATGAGAAGCGTTTGGTCGCCGCTGAGCATGCGCGCATTTATCAAAACAGGCTCTCGCGTTTTTATCAAAAGAAAGTGATTGAGAGAAAATTCAAAATCGCTGAGATGGTAATTAAAAGAATTTTTGTAAAACCCGGTGGGCCTCGCTCAAAACTCCAACCCAATTGGGAAGGACCGTTTGTTATAAAAGACGTTTTTTCCTGGCAATGCTTATAAACTGATTAATGATGAAGGAGAAGAGTTAACTCACCCTTGGAATGGTTTGTATCTTAAGAAATACTACCCTTGATTCAAAAATCCAAACAAAAAATATATATATAGAATAATTTTCAAAATCCAAAAAAAATGAAAATTGATTCAAAAATCCAAAACAAAGTGGAATATTTCCAAAAATCAAAAAAATAGAAATTCCAAAAGGTAAATAAAAAATAGAAATTCTTCAAAATCAAAAGAGATCAAAACCAAAGCTTTCAAAATTGGTGCCATGGCACACGAAGGATCAAGGTCCGAAAGGTCAAAATTCAGAATTCATTCATCAGTCTTGCTAACTTAAAATGGGGTTGGCACCCGCACACACTAACATGCTTTATTCTTGAACTCAAACGGTGCAAGATCCGATGGAAAGTCAAAACCTGACTAAAGGTGAAAGACAATACCCGTTCTTTTCTTCTTCGGCCCATAAGAGAGGAAGGGAGACCTCGGGATAGACACGCCAAGCCTATCCGCCGCCCTAGTAGGTGAAAGTCAGGGCCCAAAAGGGAGCAAATGCCATAAAAGCCCAAGTACAATTAGGTTGTTCATTAATGCAAGTCAATTTCAAAGTGAAAGTCAAATGGTGAAAAGAAAAGCATGTCAAGAGGGCAAAGTCCCCGCAAGGAAAACCTTGGGCGTATGCGTGCAATATAAAAGAGGCAAAAAGGCAACAAAATTTCCCTACGCCAAAGACCGAATCCCAACAGGCATAGGGTAGGGGAGGTAACTTTACCTCGAGCATCTCAGAATCCCTTATGGGCTTCCCTTATATTTTCTTCCATCCTTTCTATGTGGTAAGTCATGAACTGGCAGGATGGTCAAGACGGACTTAGGAAATTGCACTGTACGAAATCTCGAATACAGGTCAACTATGATCACGTCGACCCCCTTTTAATTACTCAAGAAAGGTTAATGAATTTTAGATGGTGACCGTGTAGGACCCGTGGCCTTGATAGCCTTGTCAACCCATTTTTGCAGAATAATTCAATTAACGCCTTTGGCTAAGGCACTTTGTATAGAATTAATGTGGACAACAAAAAATTGCACACCCAAATATTATGCTCGGCCCCGCATCAACAACGGCGCTGAGTGAAGAAATCCCGGAGAGACGGGTCATCCGGACTCCCTAAGTATGCGTACTGCCGCGAGGCCGCCTCCAGGAATCACGGCCGTGAAGAGAAACCAATCACAATAAGCCCCGCAATCCGTGGGCCTCGAAGAAAGCCAAACAGACCATGACTCGTGTCCATAACGGGCTCAGACCGGGCTCAAAAGCACGCCCAATTCGGCCTTCAACGGCACACCCTGGGGTGCTCAGCGGCACACCCCCTGGGGTGCTCAGCGGCACACCCCCTGGGCTGTTCAGCGGCACACCCCTTTGGGGTCCCAGCGGCACGGCCCAAGGCGTTCAACGGCACACCCCCTGGGCTGCTCAGCGGTACACCCCTTTGGGGTCCCAGCGGCAAGGCCCAGGGCTTCAGCGGCACGCCCCAATGGGTGTTCAGCGGCACACCCCAAAGGGGGTTCAGCGGCACACCCCAGACGGGCTCAGCGGTACGCCATTCAGGGATCCAGCGGCACGCCTTTTTGCCTCTCCCACGGCACGCTTGTTCAGCCCACCAACGGCACATCGTGAAGGCTTTTTCAACGGCTGGATGACGTGAAGCCCATGCCCTATGTATCCTTGGCGCGCAGCAAGCCGTCTGAGGTGTCAGTCGATCGTTGGGCCACGCAGGCTACTCCACTGACAGCCAGGACAGGGGAGGTCACACCCCCATGATCACGGGCTACTTCCCGCCTTCGACGGCCGTGCTCAAGGCTCCCTCTGCTGGGAGTATAAAAGACTCCCGTTCCCTACGCGAAAAAAAAAGGAGAAGATAGACAGAGGGAGGAGGCAGACGGAGACACACCCACAGAGAAGAAGGAAGAGGCAAGAGGAGAAGAGAGAAGAGAGGAGGAGGCGTCCCGGCGTGAGCTCCCTCCGACGACCACCGGGAAGAAGAGAGAGTGAGAGAGAAGAAAGGGCTTGATGTAACGGGGGGAAGTGTTGGAGAAAAGGGGGGGGGGTGGACGATCGTCCCCACTTCAGCCCCAACACCTTCCCTTCCATGTTTTCCTTGCTTTCCTCTTCCTTTTCTTTTGCTTTTGTGCTTTCTTTCTTGCCCGTAACCTTGGCTCGGGTGTGTCCGTCAATGTGTATGTAGGGCCCCGGCCCCTTGCTTCCCATGAATGAAAAAAAAATCATCTTTCTTGGGTCTTTCCTGCTACGTCTGGTGGTTTACTCCTGCCTTCACAATGCATGCAGTGTGTTGTCCGTTTTCTCCGTTTCTCCGATTTCTTTCGAGTCACCGTATCAATGTGATGCCTCCCTTTTGAAGCCTGGCCTTGTGGGTCCTTTACTCATCTCCAGCAGCCCTTCCTCGGCCTTGAATTCCCTTTTTTTCCCTGAATAGCCTGCAGGTCTCCCAGCCCACACATTTAGCTCTTTAATCCTCCAGCGATGCAACTTTCCAGCCCTTGGCCGGCACACCTCTTGGCCCCCAGCGGCACACCCTGTTGGCCCTTGACCGGTACACCCTCCTGGCCCTCAGCGGTACACCCCTAATTGGCCCTCAGCGGCACACCCCGTTGCCCTTGGCCGGTGCACCCCTTCTGGCCCTCAGCGACACACTTTCTAGCCCCCCCAGCGGTACACCTTCCCCTGGTGCCTCAGCGGTACGCCCTCAGCCGCCAACCCCCAGCCCATTCTGCCTAGTACTAGAAGCCCTCCGTTCATGGTTTTCTCCAGGTTTTCTGAGGTCCCATAAAGGTGTTGCTGCCCTCGGGCGTCCACCTCCAGTTGTCGGGTTCCGCCACTCCATGTGGGCGCGTTCCCTTTATCTCCCTTACGCCCCGGGTCAAGGGGAGATGCTGCCGAATTTTTGTCAGAAAATAACAACATGTTAAATAAGACAAAAGGAGGCAACAAACGAACAAAATAATTAATGATGAAGCCCTCCAACTAATCAAGTCATCGTCGGTACCATGATAAGAACCGAACTGATCAGCGCCACGGCAGGCCGAACTTCCGACTCATGGCAGAGAGGCCAAACAGGACAAAACAAGGGAGAAGTTTATATAAAATTGCATAAAAATTAAAACAAGAAGAAAAGAAAAGCCTTAAAATAAAGAATTGAAGACTGATTGAACCTCCACCATCACGCCCTGATTGGCCCTTCAACGGTGCACCCCAGTCATCTTCCAGAGGCATACTCATCCGACCCCTTTGCCGGCACACTCCTCCCAGCCTTCAGCGGCACGCTTCAAAGCCTTCCCCGGCACGCCCCGTGAACCCTCAGCGGTACACCCCTAATTGCCCTGAAGACATGCCCTTTAGCGGCACACTCCTCCCAGCCTTCAGCGGCACGCTTCAAAGCCTTCTCCGGCACGCCCCTTGAACCCTCAGCGGTACACCCCTAATTGCCCCAGGGACTCACCCTTCAGTGGCACACTCCCTCCCATCGTCTCTCTCCCTTCGTCGGTACACCCTCATCCGCCGTCTCAATAGGATCCAGTGTATAGACTTGGCAGATGGATGCACAAACGCAGCAACAAGCAATGTATAGACTTCGCATGTTGATTGCATGGGCAACGTACAGACTCTGAGTTGAATAGGCTGAAGAATGTACATACTTCATATTGCAACGTACAGACTCTGTGCTGCAGTGTATAGACTTGGTGGCCGATGTATAGACTTCATGCTGCGACGTACAGGCTTTGTGCTGCAGCGTATAGACTTGGGCAATGTACATACTTCATGCTGTAGCGTATAGACTTGGGGCTGGCCAATGTACAGACTTTGTGCTGCAGCGTATAGACTTGGTGGCCAATGTATAGACTTCATGCTGCAACGTACAGACTTTGTGCTACAGTGTACAGACTTTGGGTCAGTCAATGTATAGACTTCATATTGCAACGTACAGACTCTGTGCTGCAGTGTATAGACTTGGTGGCCAATGTATAGACTTCATGCTGCAACGTATAGACTTTGTGCTGCAGCGTACAGACTTTGGGCCAGCCAATGTATAGACTTCGAATTGCAGCCAATGGACGATGTACAGACTTTGAGCTGATGAATGCTGGCCAACGTATAGACTTTGAGCTGCAATGTATAGACTTCATGCTGGTCAATGTACAGACTTTGAGCTGCAATGTATAGACTTCATGCTGGTCAATGTACAGACTTTGAGCTGATGAATGATGGCCAGCGTATAGACTTTGAGCTGCAATGTATAGACTTCATGCTGGTCAATGTACAGATTTTGAGCTGCAATGTATAGACTTCATGCTGGTCAATGTACAGACTTTGAGCTGATGAATGCTGGCCAGCGTATAGACTTTGAGCTGCAATGTATAGACTTCATGCTGGTTAATGTACAGACTTTGAGCTGATGGATGCAGGCCAATGTATAGACTTTGGGCTGCAACGCGTAGACTTTGGGGCTATCAATGTGTAGACTTCGAACTGCAGCCAATGGACAATGTACAGACTTTAGACTAAAGGACGTATAGACTTTGTGTGCTGGTTGAATAGACAATGTATAGACTTTAGGCTGAGGAACGTACAGACTTTACGTTATCCCCCTCCTTCACCGATACACTCTCCAGCTATAGCCCCAGCGGTGCACTTCCTTCAGGCCTTCACCGGTACACCCCCCCCCTTCAAGCCCTTCAACGGCACATGTCTCCAGCCCTTCGCCGGCAAACCTGCCGTCCTCCTTCGCTGGCACACCTCCTTAAGCCCTTCAGCGGCACCCATCCCCAGTCCTTCGCCGGCACACTCTTCTGCCCACCTTCCTTCAGCGGCATATTCCCTTTTTAGCCCCCCTTTTTCAACCCACCAAGGGTCAACTCTCTCCAAAAAAATGTAATAAATATATACATATATATAATACGTGAATGCACATATACATATACATATAAGCATCTAATGGCAGCACTAACAAACTAATAAAAGTCATGATGAATAAATAAACCTGAATATATCCGTATAAAAAAATGATGACGAGTGAAATAAGTGGCAATAATAATAATAATAATAATAATAATAATAAAGGGGGGGCAATAATAGCAGTGAGCAAGACGAGGGAGATCACCCGGAACAGATGCGGAAAGAGGAATGAGCAACATGATAATAAGAATAATAATGATAAAATATTACGAGGTATTAATAATTCTACATTGCAGCCCTCTCTCTCCGTGACTCGACGCAAAAGGAATAGTGATGCTGCCCTCGCAGGCCGGGCCCGAGTCTTGGGATTCGTCCCGACATGACCGTGCCCCGACCCAGTCTTGGGCCGACATTCTAATCAGATCGGATTCATTTATCGCCCCAGTTTTTCGTCACGTTTCTATCACGGACCCGTGTCCGAATATGAAAAGGTCCACGAGTGACCGACATGGCCAGTGGCTTGCATTCTAATGCGTACTTCGGTGTGATTTTCTCCTGTCTCTTTCTCACGTAATTAGCATTATTCTTTTCGGCCGCAGGGCCCCTAATTTCGGCAATTAATCAAGGGTATTCCCTCGTATAAGGGATGTAAACGACGTCATAGCCTCGATGGTGCGACGGGATTCGGTCCCGACACGAACCACACAATCGCCTGACGAAGTCAGATCGAGCGCACCATGGACTCTTCGGAGCCAGAAAAAATCGTAACTTCGGTGACTGGCACGCCGACGCACTTAACAGACGAAACCACATGAACCAGCGAATTAAAGTGCGTCCACAATTAACGTCCTTGATTAGGTCGTCTCTTTCCGAATAACGTCCCTGAGCAGGTCGTTACTTTCTCAAAAATCAGATTCCTTTTCAAATTCACGCCGTCTTCTAGGGCGTCTTTATGCGAACCACGACCTACTCTAAGGCGCGTTTTTCAGAAAAAATAACAAAAAAAATATAAATGAGTGAAAAAATAAAAAAAAATACATTCTCCAAGTATGCTTGCATTTCTGCATGGGCATCTTTATTTATGGTTTGCATATGCGTGCCTGCATGATGCATCTCCCCGTTATCAGCTATTTCATTTACCTTATTTGATTAAAGGCTTGGCCCCTTGACCCGTCATTAAGGTCAAAATATTGATACCCCTTGCTTATTGGGCAAGGGGCCAAGTCGAACAGATGAGTTAACCTGTTTGTTCAAAGTGTGGATTATAGTTGCAGGGACAGGGCAAAGCAAAAACGAAGAACGTGGAAAAAGAAGCAAAGTACACAAACACAAGTCCACAACCACACAAAGTGCTCAGGTAAACAAAAGCTCAAATCTCATATATATATATATATATATATATATATATATATATATATCTCATGTACAGGTGTGAAGGTGGAGGGGTACAAGTAAGTCTCTCAGCTCTCGCCTCCACCCTCCTCTCTCCTGCTCTCAACCTCACCCTCGGCATCCCGAGGTGGTGCTGGTGGGGGGGGCATGGAGCCCCGTGAAGCCGCTGGATCTCGAGCCTGGTCCCCTGTCTCACTCCTCGATCGAAAAGAGGAGCCCGCCATGTAAGAGGAGCCGCCCAAGTTGAACCTTGCCGCTCGCGCCCGCTCCCGGCCTCACTGTAGACGATCCTCCGACACTCGAAGCCGCTCCTGAGAAAGGACTAGCTGAGTCCTCAAGTCCGCCAGCTCCTCGCGCTCCCGGGCCCGCTCCCTCCTCTCCAGCTCGAGGGTGACCCGTAACTCTGCCACATCCTGAGGCAGCTCCTCTCGACGCCTCAGGGACCTCTCTAGCTCTAAGATCCGCTGATCGTGGATCGCCAACTCGGTACGTACCGCCTGAAGCTGAGTGACCTGCAAATAGGTAAACAAATCATCAATTCCACAATTAATGCAATGATTCAGTAATCTAGCAATTCAAGCAACACATGATTGAACCACTCACCTGTGTGCTCGTCGCACGGAAGCCCTCATCAACGCAGGCAAGAGCGGCTCGAAGCTCCTCAGTCTGTAGAATGAATTTTCATCAGTGCACAATTATATAATCAATATTTGAATGGATTTGTGTTTTGGAATTTACCCGTGAAGCGAGGTCGCGCTCTGCTGCCTCGGCTCGTGCGGTCGCTCCAGCTAGCTGCTCTGCCAGTGCAGTCACCTCTGCACTGGGCCCCCTCAAGCTGGAGGCCTCCCCTGGGTCTCTCCTCACTGCTCCCTGCTGGGTACGCTGCATTCATTGAGATCGTCAGTGGTTAATCATCAATAATTCAACAAAAATACATTTGCATATAGAAATAATTTAAACACTCACCAGGGTCTCTAGGTCTGCCCGCGCGGCGACTAGCTGGTCCTCCAGGCTGTGTAGATAGGTCTGTGCATCCATCGCTGCTATGTCTCGTGCATCCTGCATCCATTGCATATTAGTTGCATGATAAAGATACATAAGCATTCGCATTTAGAAATAATTGCATTCATACATACCCCTAGGACCTTCATCTGAGGTCGTCCGGTGTGAACCTCCCAGTAACGCCGGAGGTACTCGGAGCTGTCAGTCGCCCGAGAGGTGACTCTGGTCCCGCCTCGCTGCCAGTCGGTGTACTGCTCCTCGAACCGTACCCTCCAGTCGGTCGCCTTTGTACGACCGCGTGTCTTCTTCCCGATGCCGCGTGGCTCGCCGACCTCTACCCACTCCTGGTGAAGGCCCATGGTCCTCATCACCAGTCTAAGCCGTAACGGCTCGATCTCGCTCAAGCAGTGAACCCAAAGCTCATGCTCAAAGTGAGGTCACCCTGCTACGACCCATGGCTGGCCCTCGTCGGTCATCCCCTCATAAGGCCTCCATCGCACCTGCATCCATGAACATGCATGTCATCTCATCATAATCATAATAAATTCAAATAAAAAAAAGCATAACATTCATACCAGCGAGGGAGGGAAGTCTCGGAACTCTCTCCGTAGCACCCACAACTCGTAACCAAGTGGGGCACCGAAAACGACTGGCAGCCAGCGCCGTGCTAGAGGGAAAAGTCCCTCACCTCCTGGCCGCGGGTCGGCGCGCCCCATGGGCATGTATAGATGGCTCCAGACCTGCATCCATGCATTGCATTAGTAAGGCATTCACACGCATAATAAAAAAAAGAAAAAAGAAGAAAAATGCATACCTGAAGAAAAGGTGAGAAGCCACTGACGGTCGTCTCTCGACCTGTCCCGGTGGACAGGTCAGCCATCAGATGCGCCAGCAGCGCTGCTCCCCAGGCGTAGCTGCCAACTGCCTCCAAGTCCTCGAGAATGCACAGGAATCGGCAGTTGATGACATCTCCCTTCGTCCCCAGCAATAGCCTCCCTAGTAGCAGCAGTAGAAACCTCCTCAAGTCCCGGTCTGCTCTCTCTCTGTCAGCTGGATCCTGGCAGTAGACCGCCCTAGCCCCGTCTATCAACCTCTGTGAGAACTGCTCTAGGGTCTCCCCTGATCTATGCCTAGCATTCCCTAAGCCCATCACCGTAGTTAGGTCGGTGCGTAAGATAGTCCTACACTCGCTGGGTGTCTCATAGACCATCTCCAACCCTAGCAGTCTCTGGGCGAACTCAGTGTAGTCAGGGTAGGTGATCCCACTCACAGCCTCTCCGTCTACCCTCAACCCTGTAATCCTGGCTACATCCTCCAGGGTAGGAACCATATGCCCCCAGGGCATCAGGAATGCCCGGCTAGTCTGTCCCATCTCTCCCTCAGAACCTGGATAAGTGGTAGGTCTGGTCTAACTTGCTCTATGGATAGGAAGGCCCCGAACCCCATGGCATCTACCCTCGATCTCTGAAACTCAGGGAGGCCGTAGTATGCTGCCCGGACCATGACCCAGGAGATGCGCGTCCTCATCAACCCCTGCATGCATAAAGAAAAGAATTTTCGCTTAATTATTTTGATTATTCATGCTGAATCTCATTTTGATTGCCCTGAGTTATGTTGATGTTTGATTTTAATTAGCGACCACCCTTGGGTCGTGGTTCGTTGAATTAGCACCCCTGGGAGGGGCGTGGTTCTTAAGTGTGCTTTGAATTCACGACCTACCCTAAGGTCGCTGTTTATCTAAGAAACGCCTCTGTATTGGGCGTGGTTTGGTGGTTAATTTCTAATTTCATAAGGTTTTTTTTAGGAGACGCCCATCCCAGGGTCGTCTTTTGCTTAAGTCATGCCCCTGTGTGGGACGCTGTTTTCAAATGGGAGTGTTTGGGTCTCATAATAATTTTTGAAATTAATGATTTGACGACCGCTGGTTTGGTCGTCTTTCATTGAATTAACGCCCTGGTGGGGGACGTTGTCTTCAGGACTTTCAGAAAATGAAATAAAAATAACAGCATTCGAATAATTCATGGAAAAATATTTGAAATAATTAAAGCATGGAAATTAATGGAAATTAACAGCGTGATATGAAAAATGATGAATTTAAATGGGCGACATGCTGCAGGGCGTGTTTTCATGAAATTAATTATTTTTCAGAAAATAATGTGAACTAACGCCCTTGGGATGGGCGTTTCATCTCTAAATCATGCCCCCACGGGGGGTGTCTCTTTTCTGAGTTGCAGGGTTTCTACCCCGAGGGCTATGGAAAATGCTGAAAAATAAAAATAAAATTGCAAAAAAATTGGAATTGGGGTCAGGGGCCTACCTTCTTATGCTTTGGTTCTTGGGGTTGGGGCCATGGCTGGCGTGGTCGCCGGAGCTGGCCGGGGCGAGGGTCGGTTGCCGCCGTGGACGGTGGCTCGCCGATGTCCTCATCTTCTCCATCTTCTTCCCCCTCGCCCTCTTCGTTTCCTCCCTGTCCATCTCCACTGTCTTCATCTTCTTCACCTCCTTCGTTGGCCTCTTGGCCTCCTTCGGCTTCGTCGCCGGCCTCCACGGCATGTTCTTCTTCGGCCGCCATTGGAGCATCCTCCATGGCGTTATCTTCACCGGCGTGGGCGAGCTCATCCTCGCCCAGGTCGACAACTTCTGGGGCAGTCACACGCTGCCGCTTGGGTGCGCCACTGGTCATGGCTAGGGCTAGGGTGTAGAGAGGGGAAAGAGATAGAGAGAGATTGAGGAAAAGAGAATGAGAGAGGGAGAGGTCGGTTAGGGCTTGCAGAAGGGAAAGAGGGAGTAGGACGAAGGAAGAAGAAGAAAGGAGGGAAAGTTAAGTCGAACGGTCAAAAGGAATTAACAACTTAAGGAAGGCCGTGTCTTATGGAATTAACGACTGAAACAAGGGCGTTTATTGATAATTGACGACATTTCTTAAGGCGTTATTTTTGTTTGCATGGGGAATGATAACCGTCGTCAGACGCATTCAATATGGGCTGATTGATGTGATGGAAGTAATAATTGCTGTTTATGATTAACGTCTGAGCTTGAGGCGTTATTTTGATGATCCGTGGCTTAGCTAAGGGCGTTACTTTTGAGATTTCAATGAATATATTTTGGGAATTTGAATCAATTCACGCCCTATTTTAAGTCGTTATTCATTTAACGCCCATTTGTGGAGGCGTCAAATTTGTGAGCTGGAATATTGAAAACGGCGTATGCTGAGGCGTCCTTTTATGAATTCACGACATTCCTTGAGGCGTTATTTGCAACAGAATCACGAGTTTTGGAAGATTTGATCTGAAATACTACGAAATTGGCTCAATCAGGTATCATCATTGTTATTCATTAAAAGGGAAGATCACAGTACATTCAATGAGCCCCTTTGGCCCTCAAGTTTCTCAAAGCAATAACATAAGATTTCCACTGGTCTTTACCTTCTTCCAAGATTTCAACAGGTTGATGAATCTTATTGATTTTCCACAAGGCTTGGATTGTGGTACATTCTTCTCCATCTTCATTGCTGCCAAGGTCCCGTGTCTTGATTGGAGGAAGATGAGATGGATCTTCAAATACTTGCCGTGGGAGCCCGAGTTGAGGAAGGCACCGATATGAATTGTATAGCACGAAATCTGAAGCGCCGATGAGTCTAAGGTCCGTACCGGGAGAGAACCTTGCATGGAGCTCTTGAAGTTTGAGTATTCCCGGGGTGCAAGTAAAGAGATTCTTTGGCATCACCTTGAGGTGTTCTCGCCATTCCACTCTCTTCTTGATTTGAGGAATTCGGTTCATCACCCTATTGCTTATCCCAAGTGAACCGGTCATGTAAGAGAGTGGGCTTTTTGAGAAGATTCTTGAGGATTGTTGGGCCTCATCACATGGATCAAACTTGAAGTGAAGATCCACCCAACTAGAGAGTGCTAGCATGCATCCGTAGATGGGCCTTCCCATTGCTGCTGAGGTTAGCCCGCTATAGAGATAGGCTAGGATAGCCGGTCCAATTCTCTCTCCTTCCCATAGGCTCACCACGGCACTTAACTGTGCCTCCTCTAGAAAATCCTCCATGGATGGGAATAAGAGTGCTCCTGCTAAGCATACCACGAAGGCCTTGGTCACTCGTTCGATCTCTTCTTCTTCTTTAGCTTGATCCGCTCTCTTGTACACCCATGAGGCAAGCTTTAGAAGATTAATTCCTTTAGTGACCTTGATTTGATTCACTAAGTTTGGGCTAGGTATCAATGTGGTTAATAGCTCGTGAGAAGAAATTGGTTTTGGCATGTTGGCCATCTTCTCTTCATCCCCTTGCTTCATTCTCTTTAAACCTAAGATCATCTCTAATTCTTCTAATAGGATGGTGGCTTCAAAGGTAGAGAAGAGAAAGGTATGAGTAGAAGGATGCCATATCTCTACAAGAGCTCCTATAGCTGCCCAATCAAGATGGATTTGATCATGGTGTTTAGCATGGGTAACTAGGCTCAGGAGGTGCCATCTTGCTAGGTGTACCCTCATATCCGAAGAAAACTTGGAAAGGATAAGCGGCAGCCACTTAATTTTTGTAAATCTCCTAGCTCCTGGGACATTTGGATAATCCTGTGGAAGAAATAAAAGAAGGAGAATGCATGAGCAACAGAAGTAGTTCAGTGAAGATAAGACAAGGGAAGAACAGAAGAAATAATACTTTACCTGGTTCTTGGAGATTCTACTGCTTATGTGACCGTTGATCTCAGTTAGTCGAGGAGTAAAAGTTTTGGACCTCTTAAACACCCTCTCCATCTTTGGTTTGCAGGAAGGGGTCGGCCAGTTGCAGTACCTGCGAGAGGAAGAACACGAACAACAGAAGAAGCGGAGAATAGAAACTCTCAGAGGTTGCGTTGGTTGATCAGAGGAAGTGTCCTCCTTTTATAGAAGTCCGAAGGGTCTTAGAGTTGTTCGAAGTTGGGAGATTGGTTGCTATTAGGACTGGGTTTAGCTTTCGCGTTGGAAATGGAAGCATGTTAATTAACGCCTTCTGTTGGGGCGTCGATTTATGAATTGACGACCTGACAGAGGTCGTGTTTTGTGTAGCGCTCTTTCCAGGGTCGTCTTCTTCCTGGACTCTCGATGCATTTCACGCCCTTTGGAAGGGCGTGTTTCTTCTTTTGACGCCCTCATGACCAGGCGCCTTTCATGTTTTTGACGCCGTTCAATCCAGGCGTGAATTTGTGAGCTTATGAATTTACTTCCCTACATGCTTTGATGAACTTAAGTGCTATTATTTTGTTGGAATTATCTTTAATTTAGCACTTATGATCATGTCGTGCTTTGAATTGAGGGTTATTCATATTGAAATTGTGGGAAGGCTAATGAACTTTCAAAGTGCAGAGGATTGCAGGTTTCGAGATGCCCGGATCACTGTTGGAGTAACATCATGTTGTTCGCATCATTACTATATGGTATTCTACGTTATTATAATATATCAAGGACCTTGTGGTTCTGATGAACCTGGAATTTGAGTTCCCCTTCATCAAAAACGGTGATAATTCCAGGAGAGTCTTGATCACACGGATAGGCCGTTGAGTCATCCAAGGTTTGGGACGATGGTTCCACTTTTTGAGTTGATGCGTGGACAAACGGGCTTCGGCTTAGTGTCAGCTCAGAGACTTGGATTCTTGACTAAATCTAGATGGCTTAGCAATATTATCCTTGATTATTTTCTATCTTTTAGTTTGTTTAATCTTTTCTTTTAGCCCAGCATGCATCATGTAGGATTTTGAATTTCATGATGAAAATCTTCATATTATGGTAATAATGAGAGTCACTCGTTCTTGATTGAGTTGACATGAGATATTCCACTCCAAATTGAGTACTTTATTCTCTCTGAAGCCGCTCAGGCTGGTTCCTTGAAAATGTTCCTTTGCTGAGTCTCCATCTCAATTCTCTTTATTTTTCTGTAAATCCACCTTGGTTGTAGCACGTCCACGTTGGCTGGTAACCGCTCTCCAATGGTGTCTCCTTATCGTGCCGCGCGCACATTTTTACTTGTTTAGTTTAATCTCCTTTATCCAGCAAATTGATGTTTCCTTGGAATCAATCGGAGTTGTTTCACTCAGAATCTTGGAAAGATTTCCAATGCTTAGTGTCTAAGGCGTGTCACATCACACCTTGGCGTCTACTTATCAGTTCATTCCACTTCATTCCGCTGGTTGCACTTTCGCTTCATTTTCGTCTCACTCCCTTGCAAAGCAGACGCCAAGGAGGGGCAGCTGTAGACACGCCAAAATTAACGTTATGTTGATCAAATCTCATGTCACTATGTTGACGCCCCAAAGTGAACTTCAATACATTCATAATATGAAGTTTTTTTCTATTTTTGTGGGTTTTTTGGTTTGTTCTTGCATTTTTGTGGGTTTTTGGTTTGTTCTTGCATTTTTGTGATTCGCGACCTGAAGAGGGGCGTTATTTTAAAAGCGACCTTATCTAGGGCGTGTTATAAAGAAAGGACGACCAAATGTCAGGGCGTCAATTCCTGGTATTATCTGATTTCAAAATAAATTCTAATTACTGATTGGCGTCCTTCCTCAGGGCGTGTTTTCGATAATGCCTTTATCTCAGGCGTTTTCTCATAATTTTCAAATAAAGAAAGTTTTATTTCCAAATTTAAATCCAAGAAGTGACGCCCTTGACCAGGTCATGTTACGGAGTAACGTCTTAAGGTAGGTCGTCAATTCAAATTTGACGCCCTTCTGAAGGTCGCGTTTTATGTTTCGGTGTCCTGTTTGAGTGTGCCTTTCCTGAATAGTTCCCTGCCTTCTTTGGTCACCTTGCTCGATCAGGGAACTGGAGTCCTTGCCATTGATAACCATTGCCCATTCTTATCTTTCCGAATCTGTGGTTATCTTGTTCTAAACCTTATATAAGCACGCTCTGGTCGATCTTGACAGAGGTTACCGAGGTCAGAGGTTTTACATATAGATACTTACAGAATTTACGGAGGCTCTCTTCATCTTCTTCCTGTGCGATCCTTTAGAGCTCTCTGCTTCCTCTTCTTCCTGCCAGCAGCATCAACCCCGGTTCCCCTCTACTGTCGTCAGGGACAGCAGGGGTCTTTTGCTTATCTATTTGTGCTTTTCCATCGGTCATCATCCACTGTTTTCTTTTCTTGCATTAGTATCATATTTCTTCTTTCCCCAACTCTTTAGGGGTTTTAAAAATCAAAAAAAGAGGTGCGCATGTTGTGTTTTTCTTTCATCATCATATCATCTATTTGGGATTGATACTACATTCACTCTTGGCTGATCCATCTTTTCTATTTGTTTGTTCTTTTTTTTGCAAGGGTAATCAATAAGGAGAACCCCCTTCATCGGCCGGCTGATAGAAGGAGGAGGAAGGAATTCACAATCCATCCTGCATCCTACTTATCACCAGGTATTCGAGATCATCTATTTTTATTATTGAGGTAACCCCTCTGGCGATCACTCTCCTTTATAGCACCACGTGCTTTCTTTTGTCTTTCTTATCATCTCTCCATCATTTTTACATATATCTCATATGAGTGGTTTGTTCCACATGTGTGGATTTATCACGATCCACACATGAGACTGGCTTTACATGGACACATACCTTAAACTGTTCCTGGTTACATGGTAATCACTCGGGGACTTTGATTACCTATTAAACCACTACACATGATGTGTACGGGACCAGTCTCATGGTCACTGGTGCGGGGCACCAGCACATATGTGTAGGTGTACATCCTTGAAGGATGTACACTGAACTGATCCGCTATTGGATCTTCAGATGGTTGATTATACCTAATGTCAACTAAAGATCCAATTGTCTTAGTAGCATCGTTGGTCCTTTGACCTGAGACATTGATCAGATCATACACGAGGACTGGAATGGTTTAATGAGTTGGCTAAATGACTTTAACCACAAGTCATGAATTGCCAAGTCATTAACCATTTCAGGATATGTGTGAAGATCATCAATGGTCAAGAGGGGATCGCTCACTGTCAGGTATATATCAGACAGTGAATGGGTCATGACACTAACGCTCCATTAAATCCCTGACTAGGGTCGTGTGAGTTCGTTTAGAATGGACGTCATACACTTTTAGGAGGTTATAGTCAAATGGCACGATCATGGGGTTTGACAGTTGTTGTGCCCCTGTGGTCAATTGAGTCATCTTGTGGTCACTTGGGTCATTCGACATCATCCTATGGTCATTTGAGTTATTTGATATTCTTAGTTTTGATAATGACTAAACACTATAAGTCATTGATGTTTTACCACTCTTATATGACTAAACTACTTGATGTTCTTTCATGATAGATATGCCAAGAAATGGAGTGGAGATGGCAAAAGTGAAAGCTCAATGATTGCGCCCTCGCATGCGGATCGACCTGCGCGGTCATGTCGCGGGGATCGACCTGCCCGGTCAGGTCGCGGGGGTCAAGGGGGCAGCGCCCCTTGCGGGGGTTTCCGGGGGCAGAGCCCCCGGAACAAAATTTTGATTATAGGAGCGATATAATCAAATAGAAATCTTCAAGACTGTCAAGGTTGATGTCACAGATGAGAACGGGCTACTAAAGGACTCAAGCGACGGAGCTAAAGAGGTTAACGGACCGACCCGGGAAAACTCGGGGTCAGCCCAGCTGGCGATCAACCGCCAGCACAGGGGCGGTCGACCGCCCCAGCCAGTAGCTCCCAGTCTGCACGAGTCTCAGTGGCGGTCGACCGCCAGCCCAGTAGCAGTCTACCAAAAATTCCAGGGACCATCCGTCTACAGCGTTTCTCAGTATCGGTCGATCGCCAGCTTCTGCAGGTTGACCGCCAGCCCCGAGCCATCAATTGTTGACTTTGTTTTTCACTTCGAGAAGGGCCATTCTCCATGGATTTCTTTAATCCTAAAGTCACCCAATCACCCACAAAATGTGGATCTGGTCTAGGGGATGTCCAAGGACCATTCAAAGGTTATAAAACACATGCAAGAGGGTTAGAAACCCTAGTTGATCATTTGGGAGATCAAAGGAGGCTGCAAGGGTGTGTTCAAGGGAGAGGAGTTCGAGTATTGTAGCGGTGAACAGTACTCCGGGAAGAAGTTCTTCCTCAAATCCTCAAGTGATTCAAACTACTTCAAGAGGAGATCAACCCCAAGCCAAGTGAAGATAAAGCTGCAACTATCATCATCTCAAGGTGATCCAAAGAAGCCCATTCTCAAGGGAGATCAAATCTGCATCCTTCATCTTCTTCATCAACT
This sequence comes from Amorphophallus konjac, assembly GCA_022559845.1. NCBI lineage: Eukaryota > Viridiplantae > Streptophyta > Magnoliopsida > Alismatales > Araceae > Amorphophallus > Amorphophallus konjac. The sequence continues at coordinate 68,029 of JAHNEJ010001062.1, forward strand.
CAAGGTGATCCAAGCAAGATCTTTTCACAAGGAAGAAGATACCATTGAAGTATCAGATTCAAGCTCTAGCAATCTCAGACAAGATCTTTTCTCTTTGAGCATATTCTATATCTTGTTTGAGTGTTTTCATATTTGTTCTCTTTCCATTTCATTCAAACATTTGAAACTGAAGATCGTCCCTACCGGAGATTAGTATGAAGGCAATCGGAAGTTGTCCGATCTGCGGTGTTGACGTCCCTACCTGTGGTTAGTAGGAAGGCAATCAGAGATCTTTCCGATTTACGGTTCAGTGTGTGGCACTAGTGGAGCCTCACTGGATTTGGTGAGGGGTGGACGTAGGACTGGGGATTTAGTCCGAACCACCTTAAAATCCTTTGTGTTGTGGTTTGTTTATGTGATTGCTTCGTTCTAGATGCATGCTGAGGTTCAAATCGATATATTAGTTGCTCATCTTGCCAAGTAAATCATAGTGTTCTTCGATAAGCTAGTTATATTCTGCAGCGATTTATTTTATCTAGCTATATAGAGGGTTGTATTGCGAAAAGAGGGGCAGATCTATTCACCCCTCCCCTCTAGATCCGCTATACACTACTTAACAAGAGTTACCATACCCACGATCGTACCAGACTCATAGGAGGAGTGAGAGATTATAGCGATGCGACAACTGTAGACTTACAGGTACCAGATAGGGTGGTTTAAACCTTGTGTCCTCTGGGATCACGCGAATTTGTTTGACCCAACGTGATCAAAGGTTTCAAATAAATTAAACTATTATTCGGCTCTAATAGAAGTAAATAATAAGTTTAATTTACTTCTAATTGGGAATTAGAAGTTAATGGACCTTACACTAGAGTGACTATGGGCCTAGAGGCACACAATGGGTTCTCCGGTAACAAAGTATTATTGTAGAGATGTATATGTTAAAAGTCTTCAATTCTTTTGGGAAAAGAATGATGTGAAAGGTTTCATATATATATATGCATATACAACAATGCACGGACATATACACAATGTATGATGTTAGGGGTTCTTTTAGAAAGTGCCTAACCATTATATATATGGGTGTTATGTGTTACGTGGGAATTCTTCTCCACAACCAACCATCAAAGGAGAAAGCTCCCATTCTCTCCTCCCCTCCTCTCCCAGTGCTCTATCTCTCTCCTTTGTTTCTCTCTCTCTCTCTCTCTCTCTCTCTCTCTCTCTCTCTCTCTCTCTCTCTCTCTTCCTGTTAAGGAAGAAAGGCTTAAGAGAGAAGAATGGGGTTTTGAGCACCCGTGGTTCGTGCGCGGGGGGGGGGGAGAACGGGAGGATAGCGTCACTACGTGAGAATCCGTGTGGATCAACTCTAGAGGCCGTACATTTGTGCGACTCAGCGTTAGTGGAAATCGGCATCGGGCGTTGCGGAGAACGTCATTCCGCGCAAGGTAAAACTTTACAACCCGTAGTTAGGGGTTGGGTAATTTTATTGCATCGATTAGAGCACGGTTCTAAGATTCCACAAAGCTCGAGTTCGGATTACAAAATTTTATTATCCACTGCGTTACCCGAACCGGGCTGACCGAATCCTGACAGTGGTATCAGAGCCAAGTTCTGCTCTGATCGATGTAATTTCTCCACATAGAATCATGTTTAGGGGCGATAACTTTCATGGCTTCAATTATTAGAATTGGAACACGATGCTGGGCATGTTTGTTCGCGAAAAGAAGGGGATGGGATGCTGGGCATCCTCAATTCCCAAACCAAAAAAAAAATGCTGGGCGCACAGGGCGCAGGGCGCCCTGTGCTCCCGCCCGCACGCGCGGGCGGGCGCCCGCACACGGCCGCACCGCGTGGGCGCCGCCGCCACGTGGCGGGCGCGCAGGCCCCCCCATGCGGGCACGGGCGCGAGTATTTTTTTTAAAATTTTTAATTTTTACTTCTATTAATTTATTGGGCCTTTAATATATTTAAATATATATTTGAGGGCACATTAAATTAATCTATTTTTATCTCAAATGTTAATTATCTTTTCTCAATGAAAAATTCAAATCTTGTTGAATTTTATTTAACTTTTGAATTTATTGAGTTGGGATAATTATTACTTAATTTGAGATAAAGTGTAATAATTGAAGATAATCATGAGAAATTTAATATTTTGAAATTTTAATTATTAGATAATTGTTAAATTCAAAATTTAAATTTCATTGAAGATAATTATAGAACATTTAAATATTTGAAATTTTAATTATTGGATAATTATTAAATTTAAAATTTGAATTTTAGAAAATGATAATTGAGGATAATTACATTATTTAAATTTAATTTCAAATTAAATTATTGGATAATTTAATTGAATTTGAATTTAATTAATTAGCTTATTTAAATTTATTTTTAAGTTTAATTATTAGATAATTAAATTTAAATTTAAATAATTATCTCAATTATCTAAATTATTTGAATTAGATTCAAATATGTATGTCCCTGCTATAAATGATGGTTCTATGTTTGCTTTGCTTAATGTTACCTTGAATTGGCTTGCTTATATATGTTTAATTTTAGTTAATCCAACTTGGATTTTTAAAATTAAATAAAGTCAGCTTGTTTTTATTTGCGCATCCCACTTTTCAATCCAAATATAAGGATTATTTTCAAAAATAACCTTTGATTGATCTGATATGTGTGGGTTGGCAAGTGATCATGGACATAGCTAATGTAATTATTTGGGATCTGCGAACCTCCTTTCTCTCTCTGTTGAAATTCCTATGTACTTCTATCTCCCTTCACAGCTGTACTCACCCCGAGGGCTTCAGGAATTTTTAATTGACATGTAATTTAAATTTTTCCGGCCTGTGTGCCATGTAAAAGTTGTAATTCATGCGATATCGGAGTTTGAAAGCGCGGTGCACACCCGACGAGGATGATCCAGCTGCTTCGGAAGTGACCCGGATGTCTTAGTAGCATTAGGACTAGGGATAATCACTTGCGATTTAATTTATGCATTGGATGCATTTACTTTGTGCAAACTACTAGGTATGGTAAATATATTGGATATATTTATATTACCACCTAGGGTGAGATCAAGATAAAATCAAATTCCCTCGCAATTTAATTTTAGATCTGGTAAGTGTGGCTCTAGGAGTCGTCGTGGCCCTCCATCATTATGGGGTGAATGAATGTCTTCATCTCATGGATTTGTTGTGCTTTCCATAAGGTCCATGGGTTTGGGGGCAGGATGCAACTCCAAGGCTAGGCCTCAATGGGGTGAGGAATTGAACTTGACCTTGTTGTGCTTTCTACAATGGTCGGGTCATGAACTCATTGCTATATCGTAATGGTGGTTAGATCTTACCGAGAGTATCCTTGTTGTGCTTTCCACAAGGGGATAACTTCTCGGGAGACGAAATCGGATATTGCATTAGATGCAAGTGCCTGCTGACTGCCCTTGAGATGGGGTATGGCTTGTTGTACTTTCCACAAGCTCATACCTCAGTCTCGTTAGGATTCCAACCCACTAGGTTGATCTCGTTGATCTCTCGTTCTATATACTGAGGGTTATATAGTTCGATCAAAAAATAATGAGACTAACTAAGATAGAAAATCACATCTAAGTTAGAATTTTAACATATGCTAAGTTGTCTTTTATTTCTTATCCAGATTACGATGTCGTCGTCCAACCCGCTCCGTGGCATCTTGGATGCTAGCAGACTGACTGGACCGAATTTCTCGGATTAACTGCGTAATTTACGCATAGTTCTCACCGCCGAAAAAATAGCCTACGTGTTGGATACGATTCATTCTGAGCTAGCTCCTGATGCCGATGAGGGCGATTTAATGACTTATGCCAAATGGTCAGAAGATTCTTCCCTTGCCCAGTGCTATATGCTGGCCTCTATGGCTCGTGAGCTGCAGAGGTAATTTGAAAAGAGTGATTGTAGAACCATACTTCTTAACCTACACAAACTCTTCGGGGAGTAGGGTAGGATTGAGAGGTATGATATCTCCAACAAACTTTTTAGGACCCGGATGTCAGAGGGTGCTTCAATACAGGCTCATGTACTAAAAATGATGGAGTGGATTAAGAGACTCAATGCACTCGGGTTCAAGTTGGATCTTGAATTGTGCATTGATCTTATTCTCAAGTCATTGCTCGATTCCTTTTCTCCTTTCATCATAAACTTCAACATGAATAGAATTGAAGTAACTCTCCCGGAGCTGCTCAACATGTTGAAAAGTGCTGAAGGGACTATGCATAAAGATAAGGTATCTTCTGTAATGATTGTTGGCCGGGCCAATAAGAAAAGGAAGGCCACCCAGATATCCACCAAAGTTGACAAAGGGAAGGGAAAGAAGAAGGCTAAGGGTAAGAAAGTCGCCAAAGTTGACAAAGGAAAGGGCAAGGGGAATGAAAAAGAGGACACGTGTTTTCGATGCGGACAACCTGGGCATTGGAAAAGGAATTGCAAGGCAATTCTAAATGAAGGTATTTTTATCATAGACCTTAATTTGTCATATATGAAATCCATATCATGGGTATTGGATACTAGATGTGCATCTCATATCTGCAACTCTTTGCAGATGCTGGCAAATAGAAGGCGGCTGGTTAAAAAGAGATTGAGTTGAGAATGGGCAATGGAGCTTTAGTTGTTGCCAAAGCTGTCGGGACTGTACGCCTCAGTTTACCTTCAGGGGTCATTCTGGAGCTGAATGACTGTTATTATATTCCTAATATCATTAAGAACATTATTTCAATCTCTAGCTTGTATAACGTTGGATATACATTGGCTTTTAATAGCACTGGGTGCTCTATAATGAATAATGGTTTGGTGATAGCCAATGGTTCATTAGTCAATGGTCTTTATGCATTAGATACATGCTCTGATGTTCTGCAGGTTTCCAATGCCAATGAAGTGAATTCTGTATATCTCTGACATTGCAGGCTTTGTCATATAGGTGAAAAGAGAGTCTCCCACCTACACTCAAATGGGTATTTGAATTCATTCGAATACAAGTCATTTGATACTTGTGAGTCTTGTCTCATGGGGAAGATGGCCAAGGCTCTCTTTAGTGGACATGGTGAGAGGACTACTGACCTTCTCGAACTCATACACTCGGATGTGTGTGAACCCATGTCCATAGAAGTAAAAGGGGGTCACCTCTATTTCATCTCTTTTATTGATGACTTCTCGAGATATGGCTATGTGTATTTAATGAGGCATAAATCGCAAGCCTTTGAGAAGTTTAAGGAATACAAGAATGAAGTAGAGAAACAGACTGGCAAGAGTATTAAGGCTCTTCGATCAGATCGAGGAGGAGAATACCTTAGCCATGAATTCACTTCTTATCTTAAGGATAATGGAATTGTTTCTCAGTGGACTCCACCGTATACACCACAACACAATGATGTATCCGAGAGGAGAAATAGGACCTTGTTAGACATGGTCCGATCCATGATGTCCATGTCAGGACTACCTTTGTCTCTCTGGGGCTATGTCTTAGTGACTGCAGTCTATTTACTGAATAGGATCTCAAGTAAATTTGATCCTTCCATACCATATGAGATATGGAATGGCAGGAAACTGAATTTTAGTCACATTAAAATTTAGGAGTGTCTTGCTCATGTGAAGAGGAACGATTGCGATAAACTTGAATCTAGAACTGATAAGTGTAGGTTTGTGGGATATCCAAAGGAGACCTTTGGATATTATTTCTATCACCCCTCTAAGTAAAGGGTCTTAGTGGCTAAGAGAGCTGTATTTCTCGAAAGAGAATATCTACTCCAGAAAAATAGTGGGAGCTAGATAGAATTGGACGAGGTCCAAGAACCACAACCTGTAGACACAATCTCATTAGGTGAGACTGTATCGGTTGATCATACTCAGTGTGAAACACAGACACTATGGAGATCTGGTAGACTATCAAGAGAACCTGAGAGATATGTTAGACATGTCTCTGAGAGGTCCTCTAAGGTATGCATCGATGAGGATGAAGATCCTCAATCCTAGCTACCACGAAGCGATCTATAGTGCAGACTCCGAAAAATGACAAGAGACAATGGATTCAGAGATCCAGTCCATGTACACCAACAAAGTTTGGAACTTGGTTGATGTTCCCAAAGGGAAAGTCCCTATCGGCTGCAAGTGGATTTTCAAAAGGAAGATCGGTACAGATGGACATATTGACACATACAAGGCCAGATTGGTGGCGAAGGGGTATCGTCAAAGACAAGGCATTGACTATGACGAGACATTTTCGCCAGTGGCCATGGTTAAGTCAATTAGAATCCTCCTTGCCATTGCTGCATACCTAGATTATGAGATTTGGCAAATGGATGTGAAGATAGTTTTTCTTAATGGAAATCTGTCAGAAGCGGTGTACATGGTACAGCCTGAAGGATTCACTTCCAAACTTCATCTGAATCAGGTATGCAAACTTCAGAGGTCCATTTATGGATTGAAGCAAGCATCTCAGAGCTAGAACTTAAGATTTGATGAGGCTGTCAAATCTTTCAACTTCATTCGGAATGAAGATGAACAATGTGTTTACAAGAAGGTCAGTGGGAGCTCTATGACCTTTTTACTCTTATATGTTGATGACATCTTACTCATTGAGAATGATGTAGGGATGTTGACATCAACTAAGTCTTAGTTGTCCAAGACCTTCTCTATGAAAGATTTGGGAGAAGCATACCATGTGCTGGGCATAAGGATCTATCGAGATAGATCTAAAAGGATGCTAGGATTATCCCAATCAATGTACATAGACACTATCCTCAAAAGGTTTAGGATGAAAAATTTCAAGAGATGTCTCATTCCTATGAGACATGAAATTTGCCTATCTAAGGGGATGAGCCCTAAAACATCTGAGGAAGTGGCACACATGAATAAGGTACCATATGCTTTGGGCATAGGGTCAATCATGTGTGCAATGCTATGTACACGGCCTGATGTTGCCAATACTATGAGCATTGTCAGTATATATCAGGCAAATCTAGGCGAAGAGCACTAGAAGGTAGTAAAGGGCATCCTTAAGTACTTGCAAAGAGCTAAGGATCTTTTTCTGCTTTATATATGGAGGAGAGGACCTACAGCTTAGAGCTTACACAGACTCTAGTTTCTAGTCAAATCCAGATGACTATAAATCTATGTCTGGATTTGTATTCATGTTGAATGGAGGGCAGTCAGTTGGAGAAGCCCCAAGCAAGATACGACTGCAGACTCGACGATAGAGGCAGAATATATTACTGCAGCTGAAGCTGCTAAGAAAGCCATCTGGATGAAGAAATTCATCTTGAAACTCGGTGTAGTTCCCAAGATATCAGCTCTCATCCCATTATTTTGTGATAATAATGGCGAAGGAACCGAGATCTCACCAAAGGTTGAAGCATATACTAACGTGCTTCCACCTTATTCAGGAGATTGTTGATCGTGGAGATGTGGCGGTAGAGCATGTACCGTCAGAATTGAAGACAATATAGCAGATCCACTGACTAAGTCTTTGACACAGATTGTGTTTGAGCGCCATCGAGATAAGATGGGCCTCAGAGTTATGGGCAATTGGTTTAGTTCAAGTGGGAGATTGTTAGTATTGGTGTGCTACATGTCAATTTAGGGTTAGGTAGGCCCAATAGTTGTACAATCTTGTTCATCATTAATAAAGTGGTATTCGAGCGTAAATTTATAATTATATATTACTTTATGTTGTCTCTAGGATATGTTGTTGTAAAGTCAACTCGAGATGGGATCTCGAACATGAGACTGACTTTACATGGACAGATACCTTAAACTGTTCCTAGTTGGAGGGTAATCACTCGGAGACTTTGATTACCTATTAAACCAGTACACATGATGTGTATGGGACTAGTCTCATGGTCACTGGTGCGGGGCACCAACACATATGTGTAGGTGTACATCTTGAAGAATGTACACTGAACTGATCCACTATTGGATCTTCAGATGGTTGATTATACCTAATGTCAACTGAAGATCCAATTGTCTCAGTAGCATTGTTGGTCCTTTGACCTGAGACATTGATCGGATCTTACACGAGGACTGGAGTGGTTTAATGAGTTGGCTAAATGACTTTAACCACAAGTCATAAATTGCCAAGTCATTAACCATTTCAGGATACATGTGAAGATCATCAATGGTCAAGAGGGGATCGCTCACTGTCGGGTATATATCAGACAGAGAATGGGTCATGACATTGACGCTCCATTAAATCCCTAGCTAGGGTCGTGTGAGTTCGTTTAGAACGGACGCCATACACTTTTAGGAGGTCATGGTCGAATGGCACAATTATGGGGTTTGATAGTTACCATACCCTCGATCGTACCAGACTCATAGAAGGAGCGAGGGATTATAGCGATGCGACAACTGTAGACTTACAGGTACCAGACAGGGTGGTTTGAGCTCGGCATCCTCTAGGATCACGCATATTTGTTTGACCCAACGTGATCAAAGGTTCAGAATAAATTAAACTATTATTCGACTCTAGTAGAAGTAAATAATGAGTTTAATTTACTTCTAATTAGAAATTAGAAGTTAATGGACCTTAAACTAGAGTGACTATGGGCCTAGAGGATCACACACAATGGGTTCTTGGGTGACGGAGTATTATTGTACAGATGTAGATGTTAAAAGCCTTCAATTCTTTTGGGAAAAAAGTGATGAGAAAGACTCCATATATGCATATACAATAATGCATGGACATATACACAATATATGATGTTAGGAGTTCTTTTAGAAAGTGACTAACCATTATATATATGGGTGTTATGTGTTACGTGGGAATTCTTCTCCACAACCGCATCAAAGGAGAAAGCTCCCATTCTCTCCTCCCCTCCTCTCCCAGTGCTCTATCTCTCTCCTTTGTTGCTCTCTCTCTCTCTCTTCTTGTTAAGGAAGAAAGGCTTGAGAGAGAAGAACAGGATTTTGAGCACCCGTGGTTCGTGGGGGGGGGGAAGAACGGGACGATACCGTCACTGCGCAAGGATCCATGTGGATCAGCTCTTTGTACATTTGTGTGGCTTGACGTTCATGGAAATTGGCATTGGGCGTTGCGGACAACGTCGTTCCGCGCAAGGTAAAAATCTACAACCCGCAGCTAGGGGTTGGGTAATTTTATTGCATCGATTAGAGCACGGTTCTAGGATTCCACAAAGCCTGGGTTCAGATTACAAAATTTTATTATCCGCTGCATTACCCAAACTGGGCTGACCGAATCCTGACACCATTATTATATTCCCATGTCCTATCCTCGTGGGAGAGAGAGGCCGGAAGAGGGGAGGGAGAGGGATGCAGGGGGGACGCTGTCGCCGCCGGAAGAGCAGAGGGAGAGGGGTGCAGCTGGACTTTCGGCGAGGGAGAGGGGTGCAGCGGGGATGCAGCCACCGTCAGAAGAGGAGAGGGAGAGAGGTAGTGCAGACACATGATAGAAGAGGGGAGGGAGAGGGAAGGTGGAACGCCGGCCGGAAGAGAGAAGGGAGAGGGGTGGGCAGCAAGGGATGCGACCGGCAAGGAGAACGACACCGGAGAGGGGGAGGGGTGAGGGGGAAACGGTCAGCCAAGAGAACGACACCAAAGAGGGGAGGGGTGCAGGGGATGATGCATTGGGAAGGGATAATGTCGTTGGAAGGAGGGTTCTGTGAGGTAGCATACCTGGGATTTTGAATGACACCGGAGAGGGGGAGGACCGTAGAGGACGATGTGGCCACCGGGAGAAAGATGCTGCAGAGGATGTCACAGCTGCCAAGAGAATGACACTGTAGAGGATGACGTTGTGAAAAGGATGATGTGGCTGCTTCTCTCTTAGGAACTAGACTCGTGAGCGAGGGAGGCGAGCGGGTTGCGACATCCACGAGCGCGCGTCCTTAAAAATTTTTTGTTGCAGGGTTATTTTTATTTGGGAAGAGATTTCAATGGAGTGAGATTCTTGCATAAAAATTAGAGAAGCAACTGTCAAACATGGTTAAATGGGTTCTCTGTTCCTATTTTTAAGTTTGAGAGAAAAGGGAGGGGAAAAAATGCAACTAAACACCCTATAAGGAAGGATGTTCCCACGAAGGCATCCCTATTCTACGTCCACTGCTGTGACTTTGAGGAGCGGAGCCGACATGAGCTGTGACTTTGATGACGACAACGTAGAGGCAGTGGCTGGAATTGGCTAGCGTAGAAGCATCAGTGGTCGTTGCGCAGACCTTTCTCTGGGGGGCCACAAAGATGGATGCACCGTGCGGAAAAGAAGGGTACTGAATAGCAGTGCAGTGGTAGATGCGCCTAGTCTCATCTTCTAGGTCTTCCAACCAGCGGTAGTGCACTACGGTTGATGGGTGACCACAACGACGAGCGTGAGCCGAGTACCTTGCTGAAGTGTGCACTTGGGCCCCATGCCTCTAGTAGTCAGTGGCAGTAGTGCTTCGCCGATGGTGGTGCTAGAACTTGGCACTATGAGATCTGCTAACTAGGGTCCTGAGAGGACCTTGTCGGACCCCCAAAATAGACAATCCAATGTGCCCACCACTCTAAGAGGATCTTGTCAAGCTCCTTCCTACAAGAGAAATTCTCATCAGGGTAGGTGTTCCCCATGAGAACCCTTTAGCGCTCAAGTAAGTAGATAATTTGATAGAACGAGAGAAGGGGGTTCTCTCTTGTGGAGGGTGCCCAGAGGCTATTGGAGTGGCCTAGTGATGGTAGAGAAGAGGGGGGAGAGCCTTGGCCAATGCGAAGTGGCTTTGAGATTGGTTCATGGGAAGAGGGCATCTGTAATATCTCGGACCTTTCAGATCCTTCTTCGTGGATCCCGGATCTGGTTTTCGGAGTGTCTGGCTCCGTTGTGTCCAAAATTTCGTTTCGGACATCTTTCGTGTTCGGATCGGCGCGATCCGGAGTCATTTCGGAGGCCCGGAGGCGTTCCGCGGCTTTTCCGCGTGTGTTTTCCGATTTCCGGTATGTGTTTCGGCTTTTCTTCGGAAGCTCGCTGCGGGCGAACCGGGCGGTTCACCCGGGCACGAGTGGTACCGTTGTGATCGGTGTGTTCCGAGGATTTCGGAAATGTATTTTTCTATTTTTCGGTATTTTTCCAAAAAATCAGATTTTCTATTTAACCCTATTTCTTTTTCTTTTTCTTTTCTCCTTTCTCTTTCTTCTTCTTCTTCTTCCTCCATCCTTCCCCAACCGTGGCCGCCCTCCCTCTCTCTCTCTCTCCCATTCGGACGCGGTGAGACCCTCCCCGGCTGTGGACGGCGCCCAGGGCGACGGCGCGGACGCGTGGGTGACGGCGAGGCGATCTCGTGGGCGTGCGGCGAGCGTGGGAAGCGTGGGGAGGCGAGGTTTCTAAAAGCGTTCTTCGCGATTCGTGGGTGATTCGACGGAGCATTCGCTCCATTGAGGTAGGGTGACGTTCCTTAGCCTCTTGCCGTTCATTCCCGTGATTTGTAGGCCGCGGGGAGGCCGAGAGGGGCTTGTTTGAGCATTTTGGGGTTTTTCCATGATTTGGGGAGAGCTCGCCCGATCTATAGATTTGATGCATGATTTCGTATTTTGATGGCCTAGAATCATGCTAGGGGTCCCCAGGGGTCTTCCCCTTTGATTTCCCCCTCTCCTGTGGAGACATGGGGGCGTGGTTGGCTTTTTTTGGAGTTTCTACCGTTTTCCGCCGCGGACTGAGAACGCGCTATACTCCAGTAGCGCGTTCTTATTCGTCGCGCTGCCCCGATGGGGCGCGTTCATCGGAGAAGATGAACAGGAGGCGGTTCCTGTCGCGCTATGGGGTCCTAGCGCGACCTGCCTTGTCGCGCTAGGGGTCCCTAGCGCGACCTGTCTTGTCGCGCTAGGGGATCCTAGCGCGATGTTCCCTGTCGCGCTAGGAGGCCCTAGCGCGATCTTCCCTGTCGCGCTAAGGAGTCCTAGCGCGTTCTGTCCTGTTGACGGGTGTTCCTCTTGGGCCGTGTGTGTGTCCTGGATACCCCGTGGAGTTCCGTGACCGTGTCTTTGGTGTCCGGAGGTTCCGTTTGCCTTGGTCATGAGTTTGGCCGTGGGCGGTGCGTCCATTTTTCTCTGACCGTGGCCCCCGTTTGACAGAGCTAGTGCGTGGGGTGATTCCCACGCGTTGTCGGACTCGGACGTCGTTTTCCGTTGACTAGAGAGTCTACTCCTTCAGTGACCCTCCACTAGTCGTAGCCCACTAGTACGAGGTGCTGGTCTCACCTGGGAGTGGTGTACGGGCACCCACCTTTCGAGATGGTTTGTGGACCGGTTACCGTAGGCCCCTCGTCGGTAGCCAGAGTCTGGCTACGGGGGAAAACCGGTCAGAGGACCAGACCTAGTGACGCGTGGTCTGTGTGTGCACACGTGGTTGGGGGCGGTTGGACCCACGTCGACGGGCGTGACCCCAGCTAGTTACTTGTTTGTGGTTACTTGTACGGTGTCTGCGCCTCGGGTAGGACCTACCACGTCAGGCGGTTCACCTGCGGCGCGGTGTAAGACGTCAGGGGACGCTACCGGCTGTGCTTCTAGTGGGTGGTACTCCTGTCGAGTACGGAGTGTCAGACTGTCAGTCGTGTGTTTCCGACCTTCGGGTTTTGGCGGTTCGACCGTTGGGTTTCGGTCTTCTCGTACCGTGGCACGTGTGTCGGTTTGTGTGCCGTAGGGTCTAGTTCTGTAGAGTACAGGGCTTTCCTTTCCGAGGTACTTTTCTACCGCTAGAATAGTGGTTTCTCGTTTTACGAGGTAGGGTTCGAGTGATCCCTACTGAGTCTTGTTCCGAGACTCATTCCCTGCGTGTTTTCTCCGTGTTTCAGGTGAGGCGCCACCTTCGGGGAGCGCGTCAGGAGCGCAGCGTGGTGCGGGTGCCCAGAGGTAGTGCCAGAGGTCAGAGCTGGGGTATGCCCCGTGTAGCTGTACTTTCCTTTCTTGTCACTGTACTAGTCGTGGACTATTGTTATTGTTGTTAATTTCTATTGTAGACCATGTAAAAAAAAGTTAATTTATTTCCTGCTTAATATTATAACTGTTTAATTTCTGCAATTATCTGTGATGCTTGTGTAGTTTTCACACCATCCTTTTAACCCTTCCGAGCCTTCGGGCTCGTGGGTGGCGGTACGAGTCTCGAGTTATCGGGCCTTCCCGGTAATCGGATTCTCGGGTCGTTACAGCTGGTATCAGAGCGCGGTTGTGGAATTACATAAGAATCATAGGTAATTGTAGTGGTCCACTAGTCCACTGCGATGATATACAGGTGACGCTGGCATTGGGCACCGTGTGTTTATTTTGACCTTGCCATTTTTGTATTTTCTGTCTTTTACTTCAGGAGCGAATATGGCGCCGAGGCGGAGCTCTCGCTCTCAGCAGGGGCAGTCGGCTGGAGGTCAGGAGATCCAGCAGGGGGTCCAGAGGGACCAGGAGGAACATAGCAGAGTTCCGCGAGCTACCGAGGCCGCGGATCCTGCGAGAGTTCCGGGGGCCGAGGATTTCTTCCGAGGCATGTACCATCTCATGTCTCAGCAGTTCGGCGGAGAGGCTGGTGAGGGCTCGTCAGCTAGGGGTGGGCCAGGCCGAGCAGTGAGGGACTTCATGCAGTTCCATCCACCTTATTTCAGCGGCCAGGCAGACCCTGATGCGGCTCGTGATTGGCTTGATGAGATGGAGCGGGTGTTCAGTTCCGCGAGGAGTACTGCCGAGGACAGAGTTGTGTTGGCCTACAACCAGTTGCAGGGTACGGCTCGGAGGTGGTGGTCTTCCGAGTGGAAGACGTCTTTTCAGCTTCGTCCACTTGAGCAGATCGAGTGGGATGACTTCGTTAGTGCTTTCGAGCGTACGTACTGTCCAGATGTTGTTGCCACGCAGCGGATGCGGGAGTTTCTGGAGCTGGTGCAGGGTGACATGTCCGTGTTGCAGTACAGGGCCCGATTTGTCGAGCTGGGTCGGTACGCACCTCACATCATGGAGCATGAGAGGGTGAGGACCACGCAGTTTGTGCAGGGCTTGAGGCTGGAGCTGAGGCACCATTTGATCGCGAACGGGGCCACTGATCTAGAGACGGCGTCTCATGTTGCGATTTCCTTGGAGATGGATATGCAGAGGACTCGAGGACCGATCAGCCAGGGACAGTCTTTGTCAGGTCGCAGCCATCAGTCGGCTACCCAGCAGCAGGGTTCCTTCCAGCATGCGTCGAGTGGTTCAGGAGTACCGGCATCGGCAGCTTCGGCGACAGGATCTGCGTCCTTCGGCTCGAAGGTCAAGAAGTTCTTGAAGAAGAGTTTCCGTAAGAAGCACAAGGATCTGGGGCAGGCTTCATCGGGCAGTGTACAGCAGCCGTTTCCTTTGCAGCGTCAGGGATCGGTGGGTGGATCGCGAGGACCTTGTCCACGGTGTGGTGGGACCCACCCAGGCAGGCAGTGCACGGCGCCGATCATCTGTTTTCGGTGTGACCAGGCAGGGCATATGGCGCGTGACTGTCCCCAGAGACCGCCGCAGCAGCAGTTTCCTCAGCGGCAGCAGGTTCCCCAGTAGCAGAGGCAGCAGCAGCAGCAGGGACAGTATCCGCCGCTACCCAGGTCAGCCAGCGTGGGAGGCAGGCAAAGGGCTCGGGGCCAGATCACGCACATGACCAGGGCAGAGGCAGTGGCGTCGCAGCTCGTGGAAGGTACCGTTCAGATTTTGGGTTGTGCGGCGCGGGTTTTGTTCGATTCTGGCGCGTCTCATTCGTTTATTTCGGAGGATTTCGCGTCGAGCATCGAGGAGCCGGTGACCCAGTTGTCTTGTGATTTGACAGTAGAGTTGCCTTCGGGTGACTTTATGATCACTCCGTATTGCTTCGATCAGGTTCCGGTTTGGATCGATGGGCGGAGTATGCTAGGCAGGTTTTATGCGTTGCAGCTTCGGGATTACGATGTGATTCTAGGCATGGATTGGCTCGAGACTCATGGAGCGGTGGTGGATTGTGGGATGAAGAGGGTCTACTTCCAGCATCCGAACAAGCGGACCTTCTATTTCCAAGGTATCCGTTCCACCTCTTCTCGATTCCTTATCTCTGCTATTCGAGCCCGTCGGTTGCTTGATTCCGGTTGTCAGGGTTTTCTCGCGTCAGTGGTTGTGTCTGACCGTATGGAGCCGGATGTTGAGGACATTGCGGTGGTGTGCGAGTTTCTCGACGTTTTTCCCGAGGAGTTGCCGGGATTACCTCCCCAGCGGGAGATCGATTTCGTGATCGAGGTTGTGCCTGGTACGGGACCTTTGGCGAAGGCTCCCTACCGTATGGCCCCCGCTGAGTTGAGGGAGTTGAGGGCGCAGTTGTAGGAACTGTTGGCCAAGGGGTATATTCGTCCGAGCTTTTCCCCTTGGGGTGCGCCCGTGTTGTTTGTGAAGAAGAAGGACGGTAGTCTGCGCTTGTGCATTGACTATCGGCAGCTGAATGAACTGACCATTAAGAACAAATATCCGTTGCCACGGATTGATGATTTGTTCGACCAGCTTCAGTCTGCGCGAGTGTTCTTACGGATTGATTTGCGGTCCGGTTACTATCAGCTGAGAATTCGCGAGTCCGATGTGGAGAAGACTGCGTTCAGTACGAGGTACGGGCATTATGAGTTTTTGATGATGCCGTTCGGGCTCACCAATGCCCCAGCAGCCTTCATGGACTTGATGCAGAGGGTGTTTCATCCATATTTGGACCAGTTCGTGGTCATTTTCGTGGATGACATCCTTGTTTATTCGCGGTCTGTCGAGGAGCACGCGTACCATTTGGGTGTGGTGCTGCAGACGCTGCGAGATCACCAGTTGTATGCGAAGCTCAGCAAGTGCGAATTTTGGCTCAGCGAGGTGCACTTTCTGGGGCACGTGATTTCTGGTGATGGCATTTTCGTGGACCCCTCCAAGGTCGAGGCAGTAATGCAGTGGCCGAGGCCGAGGTCGGTGACGGAGATCCGGAGTTTCTTGGGGCTTGCGGGTTATTATCGCCGGTTTATCGAGGATTTTTCTCGCATTGCGACCCCGATGACGAGGCTCACGTGGAAGGATGTGCCTTTCGTTTGGTCCGAGGAGTGTGAGCAGAGCTTCAGCGAACTGAAGAGATTGCTCACCTCGGCTCCAGTGTTGGTTTTGCCTTCTGGATCGGGAGGTTTTGTGGTGTGTACAGATGCTTCCGGCATTGGATTGGGTGCTGTGTTGATGCAGCATGGTAGAGTGGTGGCTTATGCATCTCGGCAGCTAAAGCCCCATGAGGAGAACTACCCTACCCATGACCTTGAGTTGGCGGCGGTGATCTTCGCGCTGAAGATCTGGAGGCACTATCTGTACGGCGAGAAGTTTGAGGTGTTCACTGACCATCAGAGTTTGAGGTACGTGTTCTCGCAGAAGGACCTGAACCTCAGACAAAGGCGTTGGATGGAGTTCATGAAGGACTATGACTTCACCCTGTCTTATCAGCCGGACAGGATGAATGTCGTCGCCGATGCCTTGAGTCGGAAGGTTGCGATCAGTACCTTGATGTTGAGGAAGTGGAGGCTCTGGGAACAAGTGCCCGAGGTATCTTTTAGGCTCAAGATTCCCCAGGAGCCAGGGTTGGCAGTGCTTGCAAGTCTGACTGTCACTCCTGCTATCCGTCGTCAGGTGACAGAGGCTCAGCATGCGGACCCTGAGTTGCCCCGGATTCTGGCGATGGCTGACGTGGAGCTCGGCGAGGACGGTGCTGCGAGGTTTCGTGGCAGGCTGTACATCCCAGCCGAGGAGCAGATTCGTCGTGCGGTGCTGCGCGAGGCTCATGGGAGCAGGTACACCGTACACCCGGGTGCGATGAAGATGTATCGGAACTTGCGGAGGCAGTTCTGGTGGCCTGGCATGAAGAGAGATGTTGCCGAATTTGTGGCCAGGTGCCTGATCTGTCAGTAGGTGAAGGCGGAGCATCAGCGACCAGGCGGTACTCTCCAGCCCTTGGATGTTCCTGCTTGGAAGTGGGACCATGTGACCACGGATTTCGTGGTGGGGTTGCCGAGGACCCCGAGTGGGCAGGACAGTATTTGGTTGCTGGTGGATCGGCTGACGAAGGTGACGCGACTGTTGCCGGTCAAAGTCAGCTGGAGCGTGTCCAAGTTGGCTCGACTTTATGTGGAGCGGATCGTGCCGTTGCATGGGGTTCCCATTTCGATCGTGTCGGATCGGGATCCGCGCTTCACTTCTGGATTCTGGAGGAGTTTCCAGCGAGCTCTTGGCACGGAGTTGGCATTTAGCTCAGCGTATCATCCTCAGTCAGATGGTCAGTCTGAGAGGACCATTCAGACTTTGGAGGACATGCTGAGATCCTGCTACCTGGAGTGGCAGGGGAGTTGGATTCATCACCTACCGTTGGTGGAGTTTGCCTATAACAACAGCTATCATTCGAGCATCGGCATGGCTCCTTATGAGGCATTGTATGGGCGTCCTTGTCGGACTCCACTTGACTGGTTTAAGGTGGGTGAGCATGTTTTGACGGGACCGAAATTGGTGCAGCAGTGTGTGGAGGTTGTGCACCTGGTTCGTCAGAACATGTTGGCGGCCCAGAGTCGGCAGAAGAGTTATGCTGACCGTAGGCGGCAGCCTCTCGAGTTCGCCGTGGGCGATCATGTGTTCTTGAGAGTTTCTCCGATGAAGGGGGTGATGCGTTTCGGACAGCGTGGGAAGCTGAGTCCCCGCTATATTGGTCCTTTCGCGATTGTGGAGCGCATCGGTGAGGTTGTTTACCGGTTGCAGTTACCTCCTGAGTTGGCGTCGGTGCATGACGTGTTCCACGTCTCGATGTTGCGGAAGTATATGCCCGATAACTCTCATGTACTCGAGATTTCTGTTTGGCCTGAGGTGACTCCAGACCTTTCTCTCCCAGAGTTTCCGATCCGCGTGGAGGATAGGCGAGAGCAGCGCCTGCGGAACAAGGTCATTCCCTTGGTAAAGGTCGTGTGGCAGCGACACTCTGGTGGTGAGGCTTCTTGGGAACGTGAGGACGAGATGCGTCAGCAGTTCCCGTACCTGTTTGAGTGAGTCTCCCTCTTCTTTCCCCTTGGGTTGTTCTCAATTTCGAGGACGAAATTCCTTAAGGGGGGAGGGCTGTAATATCCCGGACCTTTCGGATCCTTCTTCGTGGGTCTCGGATCTAGTTTTCAGAGTGTCTGGCTCTGTTGTGTCTGAAATTTCGTTTCGGACATCTTTCGTGTTCGGATCGGCGCGATCCGGAGTCATTTCGGAGGCCCGGAGGCGTTCCGCTGCTTTTCCGCGTGTGTTTTTCGATTTCCGGTATGTGTTTCGGCTTTTCTTCGGAAGCTCGCTGCCGGCGAACCGGGCGGTTCACTCGGGCACGAGTGGTACCGTTGCGATCGGTGTGTTCCGAGGATTCCGGAAATGTATTTTTCTATTTTTTGATATTTTTTCGAAAAATCGGATTTTCTATTTAACCCTATTTCTTTTTCTTTTTCTTTTCTCCTTTCTCTTTCTTCTTCTTCTTCTTCCTCCTTCCTTCCCCAACCGTGGCCGCCCTCCTCTCCCTCTCTCTCCCATTCGGACGCGGTGAGACCCTCCCCGGCTGTGGACGGCGCCAGGGCGACGGCGCGGACGCGTGGGTGACGGCGAGGCGATCTCGTGGGCGTGCGGCGAGCGTGGGAAGCGTGGGGAGGCGAGGTTTCTAAAAGCGTTCTTCGCGATTCGTGGGTGATTCGGCGGAGCATTCGCTCCATTGAGGTAGGGTGACGTTCCTTAGCCTCTTGCCGTTCATTCCCGTGATTTGTAGGCCGCGGGGAGGCCGAGAGGGGCTTGTTTGAGCATTTTGGGGTTTTTCCATGATTTGGGGAGAGCTCGCCCGATCTATGGATTTGATGCATGATTTCGTGTTTTGATGGCCTAGAATCATGCTAGGGGTCCCCAGGGGTCTTCCCCTTTGATTTCCCCCTCTCCTGTGGAGGCATGGGGGCGTGGTTGGCTTTTTTTTGGAGTTTCTACCGTTTTCCGCCGCGGACTGAGAACGCGCTATACTCCAGTAGCGCGTTCTTGTTCGTCGCGCTGCCCCGATGGGGCGCGTTCATCGGAGAAGATGAACAGGAGGCGGTTCCTGTCGCGCTATGGGGTCCTAGCGCGACCTGCCTTGTCGCGCTAGGGGTCCCTAGCGCGATCTGTTGTGTCGCGCTAGGAGGCCCTAGCGCGACCTGTCTTGTCGCGCTAGGGGATCCTAGCGCGATGTTCCCTGTCGCGCTAGGAGGCCCTAGCGCGATCTTCCCTGTCGCGCTAGGGAGTCCTAGCGCGTTCTGTCCTGTTGACGGGTGTTCCTCTTGGGCCGTGTGTGTGTCCTGGATACCCCGTGGAGTTCCGTGACCGTGTCTTTGGTGTCCGGAGGTTCCGTTTGCCTTGGTCATGAGTTTGGCCGTGGGCGGTGCGTCCGTTTTTCTCCGACCGTGGCCCCCGTTTGACGGAGCTAGTGCGTGGGGTGATTCCCACACGTTGTCGGACTCGGACGTCGTTTTCCGTTGACTAGAGAGTCTACTCCTTCAGTGACCCTCCACTAGTCGTAGCCCACCAGTACGAGGTGCTGGTCTCACCTGGGAGTGGTGTACGGGCACCCACCTTTCGAGATGGTTTGTGGACCGGTTACCGTAGGCCCCTCGTCGGTAGCCAGAGTCCGGCTACGGGGGAAAATCGGTCAGAGGACCAGACCTAGTGACGCGTGGTCTGTGTGTGCACACGTGGTTGGGGGCGGTTGGACCCACGTCTACGGGCGTGACCCCAGCTAGTTACTTGTTTGTGGTTACTTGTACGGTGTCTGCTCCTCGGGTAGGACCTACCACGTCAGGCGGTTCACCTGCGGCGCGGTGTAAGACGTCAGGGGACGCTACCGGCTGTGCTTCTAGTGGGTGGTACTCCTGTCGAGTACGGAGTGTCAGATTGTCAGTCGTGTCTTTCCGACCTTCGGGTTTTGGCGGTTCGACCGTTGGGTTTCGGTCTTCTCGTACCGTGGCACGTGTGTCGGTTTGTGTGCCGTAGGGTCTAGTTCTGTAGAGTACAGGGCTTTCCTTTCCGAGGTACTTTCCTACCGCTAGAGTAGTGGTTTCTCATTTTACGAGGTAGGGTTCGAGTGATCCCTACTGAGTCTTGTTCCGAGACTCATTCCCTGCGTGTTTTCACCGTGTTTCAGGTGAGGCGCCACCTTCGGGGAGCGCGTCAGGAGCGCAGCGTGGTGCGGGTGCCCAGAGGTAGTGCCAGAGGTCAGAGCCGGGGTATGCCCCGTGTAGCTGTACTTTCCTTTCTTGTCACTGTACTAGTCGTGGACTATTGTTATTGTTGTTAATTTCTATTGTGGACCATGTAAAAAAAAGTTAGTTTATTTCCTGCTTAATATTATAACTGTTTAATTTCTGTAATTATCTGTGATGCTTGTGTAGTTTCCACACCATCCTTTTAACCCTTCCGAGCCTTCGGGCTCGTGGGTGGCGGTACGAGTCTCGGGTTATCGGGCCTTCCCGGTAATCGATTCTCGGGTCGTTACAGCATCAGACTTGCAAACCCCTCTGGGATTCTATTTCACTCAAGGTGGGAAGGATTGCTCTTGCAATGTAGGGCTTTTTTGTCCATGGGCGTAGCATGAGAAGGCCGTGGAGACCTCCTTATATAGATGTTGGGGTGCTTTTGAGGTGGTGAGGCTTTCCTATTACTGAGTTTGAAAGAGACGCTTCAAGGCAGCCTATCAAGACGGTGTAGTTTACGAGATACGCAACATATCGTAGTCTTTGGGATGGGATGCTGATCCGATGATGCTTGGACTCCTCAAATGATGCACCTATTGTTGGCATAGTGGGACATCGACCATGTGGCATAGACTTGGTGCAACATTTATCATCCTATGCAACTTGGGGCAATGGTGTAGATATGCAAGGTGGCCCTAGCGCTTCTAACTAGACTCCTATTTTCGATGTGCTACTTCACTGTTCCACAGGGTAGGTTTAACCATGCTTGTTGGATTGCTGCAGTTACTTTGTTGTGGGACTTACATGCATGGCCAGGGGTAGTGCCTGGACCATCTACGGAAGTGGCAGTTGTGGAGGTCCTACCAGACGTCTTTCGGTCATGCCATGCAAGTGGAAGCTTAATGCTCGATGCCGGGCTCAGGATGGCTCATAGTCTTAGGGCCAAGCTAATGGACTAGGCCTCCGAAGGGTTGGACCAGAGTTAAATCTCGAGGCCTCCTGGCACCTCGGGGCCGAGCTTGAGCTCTAGGCCTCTTGAGGGTTGGAGTCGAGTTATCTCTCAAGACTTCTTGATGCCTTAGGGCTGAGCTGGAGCTCTACGTCTCTAGAGTGTTGGAACTGAGTTATCACTCGAGGTGTCCTAATGCCTCGGGGCCAAGTTGGAGATCTAGGCCTCCGAAAGGATGGGGCCAAGTTATCTCTCGAGGCCTCCCAATGTCTTGTGAATGAACTAAAGCTCTAGGGCTCTTGAAGGTTGGGGCTGAGTTATCTCTCAAGGTCTTGTGATGTCTCGGGACTGAGTTGGACCCCGAGGTCTCTTGAGGGTTGGGGTCTAGTTAAATCTCAAGGCCTCCTGGTACCTTGGGGCCAACCTAGAGCTCTAGGACTCTTGAGGGTTGGAGTTGAGTTATCTCTCGAGGTCTCCTAATGTCTTAGGGCCTAGCTAGAGCTCTACGCCTCCGGAGTGTTGGGGTCAAGCTAGTTATCTTTCAAAGTCTCCTGATACCTCGGGGCTGAGCCAGAGGCCTTCGGAGGGTTGGGGCCAAGTTATCTCTCGAGACCTCATAATGTCTCGGGTCTGAGCTAAAGCTCTAGGCCTCCTGAGATTTGGGATCGAGAGGCCTCCTGATGTCTCATGGCTGAATTGGAGATCTAGGCCTCCTGAGTGTGAGGGCCGAGTTAAATCTTGAGGTCTCCTATTGCCTCAGGGCCGAGCTGGAGCTCTAGACTTTTTGAGGCTTGGGGTCAAGTTATCTCTTGAGGTCTCCTCATGTCTCGGGGTCGAGTTGGAACTCTAGGTCTCTTGAGAGTTGGGGTCGAGTTATCTCTCGAGACCTCTTAATGTCTCAGGGCCGGGTTAAAACTCTAGCCCTCCTGAGAGTTAAGGCTGAGCTATCTCTTGAGGCCTCCCAATATCTCGGCATCGACCTAAAGCTCTAGGCCGCCTAAGGTTTGGGCCCGAGTTATCTCTCGAGACCTCCTAAGCTAACGCTTGGAAGATTCCCCTTCACTACAAGAAAACTGACCTATAGCCACGAATTTTACCTACGCTTTCAAAAAACATAGGTATAAGTGACATCTTCCGACGTTTTTAAATTAACGTTGATAAATTTCCTACATTTTATTATAACGTAACTATATGGTCGATCTTTTTCCGATGATTTTTTGAGAAAAGTAGGAAAAATTTATCTATTCTTACTCTATGTGAATGAACATGAGAATAGGTCATAGATATTCTTTCACTTTTAACGAAGCGTAAGAATAAATCACTTCAAATAAAAAATTAAAAAATTAAAAAATATAGGAGATGGGCTTACCCTGATGACTCGGGAAAATTACCGCCCGATATTTTTCATTTAGTTCTCATTTAACACTCAATTTCTCTTCCTCCTCTACCCCTTCTCTATTCTCCCTGGATCCCGATGACACTTCCTTCATCTCTGCCGCTGTGGATGGGGGCCTCCATTGCCATCGCCTTCGTCACCGTCGAGCACAATCTATAACCTTAACTACCTTCTCCATCTTCTTCCATAAACCCTAACTCCCTGCGCTTCTCGGTGTTCATCAGTGAGGAGGGGGAGGCGGAGAGAGGGGAAGCAAAAATAGAGGGGGCCCTAGGGTCCCAGAAGCAGAGGATGATGCATGTTCGTCGATGTCTCCATCTCCAGCATTCCCTGCTCCTCCTCCGACGCGCCATCACCATCAATCGTGATGCTGTGGTTCATGAGGAACGAGTCCGATAGCCTGTAGTTGCAGCTTCACCGCGTGGGAAGGGTTGTCCTAGTGCTGATGTTGTCCTGCTCCCTGCAGAGCTGCTGGGTGAGGGAGTATGAGGGGGTGGAGGAAGGGTGGAACGGCGACAACGTGGCGCCTTCTTCCTCCCTCGATCGGCTTCTATTTACTTGCCTCCCTCTTGATCTCCGCCTCTCGATGATGATCCTTGCATAAAACTTGTAGGAAGGGAAGAAGGCTATTACCACCACCACTGCTTCTCCCCTCGCACCCCCAAGCTCCAAAAGCGTAACCCCCCAACCCCCCCAAAACGTGCCTCCTCCTCCCTCTGTCTCTCTCTCTCTCCCCAACCACTTCTCAGAGAACGCTGCCATGCCTGCTTGGTGGAGGGGGAAATCCAAGTCCCACTCGAGCTCCAGCTCTAGCTCCGGCTCCACCAGCCGGAAGAAGGAGGCGGCACCACCGCCGGTGATGGCGAATCATGGCAGCAAGTTGAGCAAAAAGGAGAAGGCGAAGAGCTTCGACGAGGGCGTCACTGGCAGGAACTACAGGGGGGCGGTGATCGCTCCAGTTTCCCTTTCGACGTCGATGGCGAGAGGCCGTGCCACCCGCTACCGCTGCCGCTGGTGTCTTTGTCGCCGGCGATCCAGCTGGATCATGCCACGGGAGGGTTGTCTTCGGCGGCGATAGGATTGGTGTCGGCTTCGGCGTCCGTGTCCATCATCAGCTCTTCGGGGACTGATGACGGTCCCGATCTCAGGTTTCATAGGTGTGGTTTCTTCCCCGGTAAGAATTTTATTTTTTTGTTCACTTTTTTCATCATATGGTTTTCCAATTTTGATTCATCTGGTTAATCGAAACCGAGTTTAGTGGAAATTTGGGCTATTGAGCGAATACGCGTAAAGCTCTTTTTTTCGGCATAGCAGAAGATTTCTTCCGCAGCTGCTAGTAAAAGTCTATATCTAAATCTACATCATGTTTTTTTCTAGATGGAGGGGGGATGGCTCCTGAAGTACGCTTCTCTCTATTTTCATTGTGATCGGCACTAGATCATACTTCATGTTTTCTGTCTTCTGAAAGTTTCAGAACTGAGTTGTTCCAGGAATTTTGCTGGACTTAATCTTCCTTCGATTATTCAGAAAAATTGAGAGTACAAAATCAGATTTCCGGGAGTGGAAGCTTGAGTGGGTAATAGTCTTGATATTTTCCACTTATTAGGGATAAAGAGGGAGGGCTGCAGGAGGGACATCAGTGGTACAACGGAAACTATGATGTCCCATCTTCTTGCATCTCCAACACACCGTCTCCTTATTTCAAGCAAACGCATGATTCCCTTTCTCTAGACACTGAAAACCCAAGTTGGAAATTGGGTGTGGCTGCCAGGAGGAGGCTTGCAGAGGGCCGGAAGCCACCCGGGTCCTCTGCCAAAAGCATTGCGATGAACATGCATTTGGTGGCATTGGTGCAGAAGGGTCTCTTACAGATGAACATGCATTTGGTTCAGCGAAATGCCAGGTACGGATGTCTCTTCTTGTGCATAGCATTAGATGTCACTTTACATAATCACATTGGTGCATGAAAAAAAATAGTAGTGTTTGTGTAAATTTGATTTCTGTTTTGCAATTCAGGCATTAGCCAAACTTCTGCCTTCATTAAGAATGGGTGGACACAGAGTTCTCATTTTCAGCCAGTGGACATCAATGCTTGATATTTTGGAATGGACTTTGGATGTTATTGGAGTTAAATATAGTTGTCTTGATGGCAGGTAAAGTTTTGTAAGCTTCTGGCCCTCTTCCATGTTTTGTACATGGCATCTGCATTTTACCATTTCAACTGTGCCATGCATGCAGTACACAGGTAACAGAAAGGCAGACAATAGTAGACACATTCAACAATGATCCTTCCATCCTTGCATGCTTGCTTTCCACGAGAGCTGGAGGATAGGGTCTTAACTTGATCGGAGCTGACACTGTAATCATACATGGCATGGATTTCAATCCACAGATAGATCGACAAGCTGAAGACTGTTGTCATCGTATTGGCCAAATGAAGCCAGTCACAGTTTACAGGTATTGTTGTTACTTATCAAATTATTATAATATTTTTTAAATGTTGTATTATTGCAATAATGACACAAAATGGGAACTAAAGTTTCTGGTTAAGAAATATGGTCAAATGTCACCTAAAAAGATGATGAAAGAACATAAGAATATGTTGTTTGTCTTTTTGATATAAAAGATGTTTCAAATAGTTCCCCGTAGAAATTTAGACATTTGTGATGATTATAGAAAGTTCCCCATTGAAAGTGAGTAGCTAATTGACAGCTTCCACTGGTGGTATTTTGGGATCAATGAATCCTAAATTGTGATGATATGAATAATTGAGGAGAAGGAAACTAAATTTTCCATGTGGCAACACTTGATGGTAGTGGAGAAATTGAAGAATCAAGTTTTTCAAATAAAATGGAGCTTCTGAATATGAGATTACAATGCATAGGTTTCCTGATATAAGTTGACTCAGTTATTTCAATAGTTCATATATATCCATTTTGTAGTCTCCGACATCATTATCTCAGAAGCTTAAACTTTGCTCTAAACCAACTGGTGGTTCTGCCCAATGTTGTTTGATGTGCTATCTTTATATTGAGGTAGGTGATACTGTTGCATGGGTACTAATCGTTGTATTCTTTGTCAAGATTCATTTTCCTCCGGACTATCCATTCAAACCTCCAAAAGTCCACTTTCAAACAAAGGTAACTGTGCCTGTCCTTTTAACTACCAGACCTCTTAGCTTTTCCATTATCACTGGAAAGAAAAATAAGGATTCTCATTTTTTTTGTTTTAGATCATTGTTTGTTTCAAAATTGCTACCACCTTTCTCTATCTCAACTACCGACTGAGCCCATGCATATCAACTCTTCTGCTCCATGAAAACTTGTTTTTCATGCAATTGCTTTTACGGTGAAGTGTCTGACTTGCCTCATATGGCTTGATTGGTCATAACTCTTCCTTTTGGAGGTTATATGTTTTCAAACCCGCTTGTGACTGTGATGGTAAGATGTGGATGACAGAGTCATTGTCCCATGTCCTCCCTGGGTCTTATTGGCACCAGGCAATGTTTTCATCAACATCTAAAAGGATTTTGCTACAAACTTTTTGTGGTTATTAGTTGAATGTTCTCTTTTAAGGGGTGCATAATTGGATAACTGCATCTGGTCATAATTGAATATCATATGCATGAATTTTACTGAAACTTCTATTTAATGGTCTTCGCTTCATATGTTTAAACATCAGCCACCAAGTTAAGGTGTTGGTAAGGCCGTGATTTGTTTTCTTCAAAAGTAGCATCTGCAGAAGAGAATCTAAAAGAAACAGATACCTCTACAAGGGAGTTTGTGGCATTGACACATGTTTTTGATATTTAAGCTACATGATGTTAATTGTTAGTAGATACCAGATGACTTTACTAATTTTTACATGCTTGCATTTTACAATTGCAGGATCCATCAAGGCCAACTCCATGTCATCGCAGTCTTGCAGATCATCTTGATTCTTCCCTTGTTGAGTGTGTTTGTAACACACCCAGCAAACTCTCTGAAGAGATAATCAGATGTATATCTTCTATCTACAATAAACTTGCTGACCAACCAGTGCCTCAGACGGACTTATCAGCCTCACCTATTTCTTCCATATCATCCTTAAGCACATTTTCTAGCCAGGATACCTATGATGCTTGGAGCCCAAAATATCATTATGAGTCTACAATGAGCCTCATCACTCCAAAAGGCCAAAGGACATACAAGGTCCATATAGCAGAATGCTAGAAGTCCGCAAGATTTGTATAAATGGCAGCAGATTTGATTATGCGGCAAAAATGCTGCAAAATTTCAGGTAAACATTTCAGTCCACCCAGTAATATCTAGTTCCTGTTTTGTTAGTTCTACCTGCTACTTCTCTGTTCATCCTCTAGTTGAGGTTGTCTGGTTGCAAGCTCAGGCACAAAATTGTTTAAGGTGCTGAAACAAAATATAAATTAGATTTTTTATTAAATAAAAACCCAAGTTATGATTTATTGCTTTAAGAATTCCGTGCTGTCTTCAGCTTGAGGAACTACTTCCACTCGGATTTGTTATTGCATGTATAACGGGGCTTTGGTGAAGCAGCTTGCATCTAGTTGAAGACTACCTTGAAAAGCTGTCACTGTCCTAATAAAGTCCAGTGCAAATTGTGCATAAATTTAACTGATGCGGATCCTACATAGGTTGATCCCAAGTTACTGATAAATTACATGTTTACTGCACTAGCTTCACTGATGCTCTGCAGTAATTATCTTTTGATTTTTGCTTTTCTCTTTCTCCTCCTAATAAACATAAATAGATATTAGAATGAGTATAGTTCCTAAATTTTATTTCTCATGAAATCTGTTCAAGATGAATTCATGTATAGCTTTGATAAATGATCTAAGTTGGTCATGGTTTCCAACTTAAAGCTCGACTAGAGGTTCACTGAGAGGATTAGATGCTGTTGCAGGGCCCTAATTCGTCAGCTAGAGGCAGTTGATCCAATAAAGATGGATCATAAAGAGAAACTAGCATTTTGGATTAACATTCATAATGCCTTGGTGATGCATGTGAGTTTGTGCTTGCTGCTTCAGAGAAGAAGTTAGCTCCATATATGTTATTCTTGTTCAATGAAGTACCATTATGCTGACACCTTTGTCCATTACCTTTGCGGCTCTGCCCGTGACATGTTTCAGGCTTATTTAGCTTATGGACTTCGTCAAAATTAGATGAAAAGTACATCCTCAATCATGAAGGTACGTGAATTTTATCATTTATTCAAGTATTATCACTGTTAACCAGGATCTTTACAATGTAACTGGAATCGTTGCTAGTTTGGTCTTCTTCTTTTTAGGCAGCATACAACGTTGGTGGAGTTTCTATAAATGCTCAGGAAATCCAAAGTACCATTTTTGGTTGTCAACCCCATCGCCCTGAATTGGTATGCTTTAAATGTTTCCTGCACACTTTCAAATATACACATGCCAACAATATTACATAGACATTTTCTGCATCCCAGATATGAGATCGTTTGTCTCATTTTATTGGAGTTAAAACTATTGCTAACCATTCATTAAGACAGAGACTAACTAAGCAGTTATCCTTCCATGATAGAGCAATTGGTAGGATAAAACTGGACCATGAGAAATCTCTTAACTATACCTAAATTGTCAATTAGGTATATTTCATAAAGCTAAAAAAAACATAAGAACGAGAGCTACAAGAGAAAAGTGTGAAATACACATTAGTATTAAGCATTGCTTATCCATCATCATTATTAGTTTTTTGCATTTTCATGAGTGAGAAAGATGGGATAAGAATTTGTTGTGAAGTTAAATTTGTGTTCTAGAAATCAAGGTGCCATCATGCCCTATTGCTTCATAATAAGTCCCAACAGTTCTGATATGCTGATCATGAAGGGGAGGAAGACATCTTCTCATGTGCCAAGCAAGCATTTCTTTGTCTCTGTACAACTTAAGTTAGAGTGGCTTTTCATACTCCATGATTGGGCTTGAAACATTTTTTTTTCCCGGAAGTTTCTGTGTGCTACATGCAGTGATTTTCCATATACTGAAGAATTGCTTCTCAACTGTGTATGCACTATGCAGAGGCTACAAAAACTGTTCTCACAGTCACAGAAGTTCATGAATGGCAGATTGAAACATCCATATGCAGTCAATCAACTAGAGCCTCTTGTTCATTTTGCTCTTTGTATGGGTGCCTATTCCGACCCCGCTGTATGATTCCCTAGTCTTTAAACACCTTCATGTTTGTTCTTTGCCCAAAAAAAAAAAATCGGACCAAACATTAGACTTTTAAACTATGTTTCTTTTTCACATGCATAGGTCCAGATCTACACTGCCAAGAATGTACTTGAAGAGTTGGAGCTTGCAAAAGATGAGTTTGTGCGGTCTAAAGTCTTGATTCGCAAGGAGACCAGGATCATCTTGCCCAAGATCCTACAGTACCATGCCAGGGATGCCGCCATGGACCTGTCTGCCACTCTGAAGATGGTCCATGACTGCATGCCTGAAACCCAACAGAAGGCCATCCAGATGTGTCTCAAGGGGAGGCCAGAGAGATGTGTTGAGTGGTCCTCATACAAATCAGATTTTAGGTACATCATAAATGAAGAATTAGCTAAGGAATAGGAGTCTCATGTCTTCTTCTGTTCAAAATCATGGAGATCGATGAGGGGTGTTATATCCAAAACGTTCATGCAATACATGCACAGTTTGGCTGATACTTACCATCCTATGGTGCTATTCCCATTCTGAACTCCTTTCAAAGTACTTTTCAATAAATTGAGGTGGAGTACCTCTTGAGGATTCACATACTCCTATTAAAGGCGTATGTTAAGAGAGACAAGTATTTTGTCTTCGCCATGTTCATATTAGGTGGGAGAAGACCGATGGGTCCCCCAAAACGGAGACCCTATTTTGGAATTAATGACCCACCCCAAGTTCTTGAAGCAGTGGGCAATGTGTGAGCTCTAAATTTATTTTTGGAAGCATTCATTTGTAGAAGAGCAATAGAGTATGGACAGATGAAAAACTTGGTGGAGTGACCCTTGATTATTGATAGTTTACTTTCTTATAAATATAAAAACATTAGAAAATAAATTTAGTCTTCATTGTTATGGTTCCTAAAATACTTACATGCTCCATGTTGCACCTCAAAAATCAGAATATACATTCATGCTCATGTTCATGTTCGAGTTATCCTAGCAGCAAGTGCAACATGGAGCATGGTTTCATGTGGTATCTAAGGCAGGCTGTAATAAGTAATAGGTATGATGAAAATTCAATGCGCGTTTCATGTGGTATCTCTATTGACAAGTAACTTACTCGTATTGATGGTTGCGTTCCGGATGCTCCAAAGGTGACTACCCTAATCTTGTTCCAGAATTTTAAATAGTGAACTTCATACTGTCTATCCCACACATTGAAGGATTGTAATTTGGTGTGAATAGATTGTTCAGTGAATGGATTGTAAATGTATGTTCCTCAATTATCTTCAGTGAATGGATTGTAAATAAGTGTGAATGAGAATTGTGTGGATGAACATAGTTGTGAATGATACAATCCATGAATATGAAGATATGAATGGATGTATTATTATAGGTGATAAGAGAATATATATTAATAGGATTTTTTTTAAAAAAAAAGATAACCTATTTCTACGTTTTTTATTAACTGATGTTAAACTATTTTCCTACGTTTTTAAGACAATGACGCTAATAATTTTTCATATGTTTCTTTTACTACATGGCCAAAAGTAATACCTATGTTTTTAGAAACGTAGGCACAACCTCTTATATGCGTGTGTTTACATGTTTTTAATGTACGTTTCTGTTATACTATTCCTATGCTTTCAAAGCGTAGGTATAAGTCGATATCTACCTATGTTTTTTGTTGAATTATTCCTACGCTTTGAAAGCATAGGGATAGGTTGAACTATACTTACGTTTCTATGAAACGTAGGTATAATCTATAGTCACGAGAGTTTGAAAGCGTGATAAGTAAATGTGGCTGAAGATTTTACTTACATTTTTTGGATCTATATCTATATTTGTGTCACGTAGGTAAAGGTTAATTTTCTTGTAGTACTTCTGATTTCCAACCTAGCGATGGGGCTAGCTCATCGGCTTTCTTGTTGGCTTTAAGCATGGCAAAGGGGCACGTGGGCTTCCGCGTTGTTTGGAGAAATCGAGCTAACTTTAGTGGGTGGTATAGGGCCGCGTAGTGTTGTTGGGCCATTGACAAGGCGGGAAAACCCCCTCCACATAAGCCATCAAGGAGAGCTTTGTTCTCATGATACCAAGAAAATTACCAAGTTGGCAAGGCATGGTCCCCATGTTATGCTACCCATTGGGTTGTACAAGAACCCCACTGGAATATAGTTACATTAGCATCTGGTGACGGTAACAGGGTTGTGCCTCCATCCAACCATAGGGTGGCATGTGGACAAACAAACAATAATGTTATTGTAGAATTAATTATTAACACTACTTCTCACAATGCCATGATTTGTATATATCAGGGTTTGCCGGCCCGGTCGACCCGGTCTCGGCTTGAGTCGGGTCGGGTCGCTCCCGTCTCGATCCGACCCGATCCGTCTCGTTCTAAAACACCACTTTATATATATATAAATAATATAAAATAATAAAATAAAATAGAAAAATATATATTATATATAAAATATAATATAATATAATATAATATAATATAATATTAAAATAATAGACCGACCCGGTGGCGACCCACGGCCCGACCGACCCGATCCCGGCCTAGGTCGTGTCGGGTCGTGCGAGTCGGTGCGAGACTCACCGGGTCAGCAAACCATGATATATATATATGCTTTCTTTCTCCAACGGTCAATCTCGTGAAAAGCTACTGCTTCAAACAATAGAAATTAAAGGCTTGCTTTTCGATTGCCATTTCACATTTGATGTTAAAATAAAATGTTCTACAACATATATGAATTGTATTATTAAATATATAAGATGGATCAAACCTCGTCCAACCCATTGAGGCCCATGAAGGCTGTGACAGAGCCCAGTAATTATTTATTAGGACTGTAATTTACATCTCTGGCCTTGAAAGTTTCACCGAGCGCATGTTTTCCTTTTAAACGAGTTATGGACCTGCAGGAAAAACCAAAATTTCCAAGCAATGCTATCTCCTTTCTTGTTGTCCAGAATATTTTTTCCTTCTTAGAGCCAGGGTTTGCCGTCCCGCCCCAACCCGCACTGACCCGCACGACCCGACCCGACCCAGGCGGGCGCCGGGTCGCACGGGCCGTGGGTCGTGGACGGGACGACCGACCCGCTCTGTCCCGTGCGTCTCGCCACGTACCGGTGCGGTGCGAGGCGGGACCCGGCTCGGTACGAGCGGGTCGGGGCACCGGAGGTGGGAGAGGGGGGCGGTGGGGGGCCGCAGCCGGAGGGGGAGGTGGGACCGTGGGAGAGGTGGGGGGGCGGTGGTGGCCGCCGGAGGTGGGAGAGGGGGGCGGTGGGGGGCCGCAGCAGGAGGGGGGGAGGTTGGACCGTGGGAGAGGTGGGGTGGGCGGTGGTGGCCGCCGGAGGTGGGAGAGGGGGGCGGTGGGGGGCCGCAGCAGGAGGGGGCGGGGGGGCGCCGGAGGTGGGAGAGGGGGTGGTGGGGGGCCGCAGGAGGTGGGAGAGGGAGGGGGCGGTGGGGGCGGGGGGGGAGCGATCTCGGTGGTGGGGCCGCCAGAGGTTGGGGGGCGGTGGGGGAGGGGGGAGAGGTGGGGGGGCGGTGGTGGCCGCCGGAGGTGGGAGAGGGGGGCGGTGGGGGGGCGCAGCAGGAGGGGTAGGGGGAGGTGGGAGAGGTGGGGGGGCGGTGGTGGCCGCCGGAGGTGGGAGAGGGGGGCGGTGGGGGGCCCCGCGCCGGAGGTGGGAGAGGGGGTGGGGGGGCGCAGCAGGAGGGGGGCGGGGGCGCCGGAGGGCCGCAGCAGGAGGGGGGCGGTGGGGGGCCGCAGCAGGAGGGGGGCGGGGGGGCGCCGGAGGTGGGAGAGGCGTCGGAGGGCCGCAGCAGGAGGGGGCGGGGGGCGCCGGAGGTGGGAGAGGCACCGGGGCAGACCGGGTCGCAGTGCGACCCGCCCGACCCGACCCGTCCCGCGCAGAGACCGGGTCAGCCGGGTCGGACGGGTCGGCAAACCCTGCTTAGAGCAGTCTCATAGACTAGAAAATCCTTTTAGAATTAAGGAAGAGCTGAGCTATATATAGGAGGGCGTATTTGCACATATTCTCATGTACGAGTGTTATATGTGCAAATAAATTTATTGTGAGGGAGCATATTAATGGTTTCTCACATAAGGGGATGAACGTGAAAAATCCGAACAATAAATACAACAAAAGGACGCATCACATCACGAGAATTCCCCGCTGACCCACCCCCAACTGTCTCATGTCAATGTCACTCGATCTCTTCATTGGATTCCTTGTTAGACGGAACTTATCAAGCTGTCAAACGTTAAATAAATTAGAAAGTACGTTACACATGGTGTTTTATTCATTTGCGTTATTTCAGGATCCCTGTAAAAGGGAGGAGTTGCACGTGTATCCGTCTCAAACGATAAGTATAACTATTCTGTGAGTTACGGGTGCAAAACACACTCTCTCTCTCTCTCTCTCTCTCTCTCTCTAAGTACATATATAGGGTTGTGTGAGATTAAGATTTTTTTTATCACGACTAATCTAAAATAAAATTCAAAAGAATGTACACCACTTCATAAGTGAAGTGACATAGAGCCGCTCCATCGAGTCATAATGAATGCCAAACTTTATTGATAATTCATAAAAAGAGAGTAAATGATACAACAGTACTGTTGGCTAAAGCCTAAGGCCTGGAACAACACCCAAACTTATCAAGCCTAAGTGGTCCCTGTACATATCATATAGTAATAGTGCCCAATAAGTCCAATACAAGACAAGAAACAAGCAAAATCAACTAGCATATCGGTTGTTTGGTTTGCTTCCCTGCATGTATGGGAACAAAGAAACATGCATGGATTTCATAAGGGCTTGTTTGACATCCGATTAGGTTAACCCGACAGATGAGAGAGAGAGCAGTGGCTCACTCTCTCCTCACACACAACTGCGTTAACTGGGCTCGGTTAACAAAGTCCCCCTAACTATTTGGATGGAACATATGTGGGAGAGAATGCACCAAGGACATCAAAATTTGCTACTAAGAACACCAATCAATCGGTACACCAGAATCTAACTCCACCAAGGGATCATAATATCCGCACCGCCGACATAGCCGATGGCACCCCTCCAAAAGCACCGACGTTTCCACTTCTAGGTTGGAATGTAGATCCATAGGACTGGGTAAATGCAACATCGTGCTTGAAAGCTCCATCAACGTTTAGTTTGAACCTCGCCCTTGGCGGTCTAGCCCGACCGACAATGATGTGTCTACTATGTTTGTTAGGTAGCAATTCAATGTTCCAAGCTGAGAGAAGCTAGCAGCCTCTGAAGTGGGGATGATGAACTTGTGAGTTGGAGCAATGAAGAGACAAGAAAGTCAAGCATGTTGTAATGCGCCATGAATTATGGACTTAACCGACATTTTGTGCCCTTCAAAACGGGCAAAATTCCTACTAATCCAGAGTTCCCATAGTGTACAGATGAAGATGAGCCTGATAAGCTGGCAACGTGATAAGAGCAAGACTGCTGAGAAGATGGAGTCAATAGTCCAGGGGCCGGAGAAATGAGCCCAAACAGATTGTGCTATGGCACCCTTGAAAAAATAAATGCAAAGGAGACTCTTCTTCACTGCTGGGACAGTGATGACATCTAGAACACGTTGGTAGTCCACCCATTTTCAATAGATGTATACATCATTCGTGACTACATGTGCAATTGATTAGAATCCTCCACATGAAGAGGAACCACTTTGTTGGCAAGTACTGGGCCCAAATTAATAAGCTTCCAGTACAGCAGGGTGGCACTCCTAAGATGCATGTAATCCCTGCCTTGCAGCCAGCTTTGGTGGTAAGACGACCATGAGAGGAAGGCGTCCATATCCATTGGTCCGGCCTGTTTGATAACATAGTTAGAGTAAATAATTAAACCTCTAGATCATAGTAGGCATATGGTTGTGTACCAATGCCTAATGCAGATGCGAGGGGGAGGAAATGAGCTGCTGCATGAACAGTGACCATATTTCATCTCGGAGAGAATCTCGATCAATGTTATCAGAATTGAATCGGTGTCTGGACTGGCCAATTAATTGGTTCAATTTAAATCGGTTAGACTGTTCAATCGAACCGATTTGAATCGTGACGTCGTCATAATATTCATACATGATCCGATCCGATTCTATAACCCAAGATAATAAGAAATAAGATATAATCATCAAAATAAAAAAGTTCACATGTATAATTATTAGTCATGATTACGTAACTATACAAGTAAAAAAATAACAATAACATAGTTAAATAATCTGACCTTAAAATTTTGTAATATTCCATTGATCTTCACTCTTCACAATTGACATCTATGCTCCTTTAAATTTTTAAACTTCAAATATATCTAAAATAAAATGATAAATAATAACAAATCAATAAGAAGAAGATAATTTTGTTCACACGTAAATATCATTTTGAATATCTAAATATTTTTATGTTTATTTTTTTATTTATAAGGTGAAATGGGTCGGACCGGTTCACCGGTCGAACCGCAGTGCATCCGGTTCGTCCGATTTTTTAACATTAGATCGGACCGATTCTTGGATCAGTTCGTGGTCAGATCGATCGGTCCAGTCCGATTCTGATAACACTGATCCCAATAGTCAATTAAACTAAAATTTTATAAGGGTGTAGATGGGTTCTCAATTAGATTGCCACTATCATCGGTAAGCTTGTTAATTGTTGATTTTCAGCGCTGAGGCATAACACATGAGTGGAAGAACTTCGTATTTCGATCCCCCACCTTTAACAATAAGGGGCAGTGATGAGAACAAATTCAAGATAGATGATCAAGGCAAGTGGCAGGAAAACTCAGCGACCATGAAGAATTAACAAGAACCCTGTCAAGGCGAGCCCATATACCATTACCTTGGCGCTCGTTGTACCAAGTAAATTTACTACCAGCAAAGCCAACGTCCTCAAGATCGTTAGAAGTGACGAAGTCCTGAAAGTCTCCCATATTTATGATTAGACCCATAAACGGATCCGACTCGGAGTGGATAGTGTGATATCCGAATCCGTATCTAATTAATAATCAAACTATCCGATTAATAATCGAATTATTTATCGAATGTTTTATTCAGATAATTATCAAATTAAT
The DNA here is from genome assembly GCA_022559845.1 of Amorphophallus konjac. NCBI lineage: Eukaryota > Viridiplantae > Streptophyta > Magnoliopsida > Alismatales > Araceae > Amorphophallus > Amorphophallus konjac. The sequence goes on from JAHNEJ010001062.1 coordinate 103,807, forward strand.
ACGAATTCGAATTTGATTCAAATTTTAAACGGATAATTACTAAACCTACTTAGAGGTGAGTCATGTGAGCCGTGTGAAAGTATCGTAGATTATTTTATCAAAAAAAGAGTAGGAGTTATTTTTATTTTGAGAGATATTATCAAAATATTAGACTTCATCTTAAAAAATAGGAGATAATTTACTAAATTTGTGTAAGTGGAGTTCTTATTTTTAAATTAAATTTTGAAACAAAAAAGTTAAAAAAGAGCAATCAAACAATATATTAAGATTTGAGGTAATTATATATAGAATATGTGTTTCCTTATATATTTATCTAAAGGCTTATTTCGGTCGGATAATATCTAACACGGATATCTCAATATCCGAATCCGTATCTGATTAATAATCTGATTTCCGATATCCGATTAAATTATTCATCAGATATTTTATTCGAATAATTATTCGATTAAATGAATACAAATTCGAATTTGATTAGAACTTTAAACGAATAATTACCGGATCTACTCGTGATATCAATAGTGCATACCCTAATCTTTTCTCAAGGACTAAGAAGGCACTTAAAATCCCCACCAAGCAGAAGGATGAGAGCAGGACTGGGAGAAAGATGAGAGTTCCGCCCCCACATGTCTCTCCAGACCTGTGCAGATCATCAACTAGCATGCATAAATGTAATAAATAAAAGACTCAGCATGGAGGATATAAATATCATGCTTTCTAATCATAAATTTCAAGCTACCAATAGAAGCGGTATGGTTGATGTTGCAAATATTTCAAATGAGAGGGGACATCAGTTACCATTGTGGTCCGAACCCATGGATGCAGAGCGTTTCATCATATCTCATGTGGTAACACCAGAATTTTCCAAAGGACTCATTGGCCCTTTGATCGATAAGAAACTATGTTTTATTTGCGGCAGATTTGCGAGGGATTAACCACGGATAAGATAGCTCTTCATATGCGATTATGTTTTAGTTGTGAAAGACTTGAGAGAGATTAGCGACCGATGAGATAATTTTTCAACAATCTCTGATCGTGTTAGTAACAGATTTGTGACAATTTAGCGGCGTATCTTTAGCGACGTAACAGTGGTGGAAGAAATCATCACAAATTAGTGACATGTTAGCAGTCAATTTATCTTCGTCGTAAAAATTTCTTATATTTCGTTCAACAGCGGACTTGAGTCGGAATATTTTTCATTGCAAATTAGCTGTTAATTTACAATGAAATTATTTTGGCTGCGAATTGACAACTAGATTTTACCGACAGATTGTGTTCATCAAAAAATCGCAACTAATCGATCGTAATTCCATTTTGCAATCGCTTTGCGACGAATTTACGATGAATATAGGTTGCCGCAAATCCCATCTTTTCTTGTAGTGAATATCGACCTTCATATCAAATGAATTGCCCTTACTATCACATGGACCATTCTCCTTAGCATGGACCGATAAACATAAAGATGTTAATTATAAATACTTAGTAGCTTAATGACCTATTAGCCTCTAAACAACAGGTGCACTTTGCATCGAACTCTCATCGAATATCTATCGTACAAGGAAGTAACAATGATCTCATAGACGTCCTATTCTCCTTCTTAGACTCGATCTTGAAATCTATATAAATACTTTTTACATTTATTTAATTTATCTGTATACCTTCTTTAAGAATACACATGCATATCTGTAAGGTCTATTACGTACTCTCAAGGATAATACTTATACACCCTTGAAAACTAACCTTTAGGAGTGAACATTAATATAATAGCTTATCTTATTAGATTTGAGGGGTATACAATTAGATTATATAAAGGTAGATTTGTTATTTCTTATAACAATAAAAGTAAATAATTTACATATATCTGGCCCTGAAATGAGTTAGAATGTCAAAATGAAAGTTAACTTTTCACAATCTCATCTACATAGAAGACAGGTCTTCAAACTTAAAACCAAAAATTTCAAGCAATGCTATCCCCTTTCTTGTTGTCCAGAATAGTATCCCCCTCTTAGGGCAATCTCGTAAACTAGAAAATCTCTACGAGAGACTTTGTTAACTGAGCCCGATTAACGCGTTTGTGTGTGAGGAGAGAGAGGGACCCATCATTTTCTCTCTCATCCGCTCTCCTATCTTAATTGCGCGGGGAAATGATGAATTATTGAGACACGTCTCGAGCTAAATAACATCCTTTCTAACTCATCATCTCAAACGTTAAATAAGTTAGAAAACATGTTAGTCATATTAATTAGTTTATTCATTTGTGTTCTTCAAGGTGTTCAAGGAACCTGTAAAAGGGAAGAATTGATTGTGTAGCAGTCTCAAAAGGAGAAAGTCAAAACTATTCATATTGTTAGATTTATTTATTCATATACACTTAGTAAAGATGTTAATTATAAATATTTATTAGCTTAATGACCTAATAACCTTTAAAAAAAAGTGCGCTTCACATGTATTTATTAAAGAATATCATGCATGTAACAATGATTTCACATACTTCCTATTCCTCTTCTCATACTCTTGAAATCTATATAAACATTTTCTACTTTTATTTAGTTTATTTGTATAGCCTTGAAATCTTTAAGAATAAGCATCCATATATGTAAGCTCTATTTCGTACTTTTAAGAATAATACTTATATACCCTTGTAAACTAACCTTCAAGGGTATTTAGCTTAGCTTAGTAGATTTCATGGTATACAAGTAGATTACGTAAAGGTAGAGATATAGAGATTGTTTATATCTATTCCAGGGTACAAAGGGAATTAATGTTGTGCCCCTGTGGTTTTGATGATGGTTTTGATGATTGGTTGTTGATGTGAGTTAATCAAATGTTCAGTCATCTTGCTGCTCAGTTTCGATTAACATATTTGATGATCAGTCATGTTACATGTTAAATTGATGCATAAAGCATTCATTGCTGTGGTTTTGATGATTGGTGTTTGATGTTAATCACTGTGAGTCATGTTGTTGTGGAAGTCATTGCATTTGAAGTTCAGACTGTTTATCTCCTGCATAAAGTTTTCACATGCATTACTTGTTCAAGTGTAAACTCTGTCAGCATTGTCTGGACATACACATCGACTGTTCATGCGAAGTCTAGACATTCTGATCAAGTTTGTACATTGGTCTTGGCATATGCATTCATAAAGTATTTACACTCTTGGCATATGCATTCATAAAGTATTTACACTCTTCGGTTGACTTCAACTGAAGTCTGTACATCGGCATGCATTACATCAAGTGTGTACATTGCATAGCATGTTCTTCTAAGTCCATACAGTGGACTGTAGCATGTATTTCTTTATAGTCTATACATTGGACTCTCGTTCAAGCCCATGCATTGTTTTAGGATAAGTCTGTACAGCGTGAAGTCTCACCTCGTGTTGTTTCCCCTCACTAACACGAAAAGATTTCGTGTCGTCTGAGCTTACAACACTTCGTGTTGATTTCCATGCGTGACAGGAAATCTTGTATGAGGTTAGACTCCGTGTCTTCGTGTTGTTTTTGTCTTCGTGTCCTCGGGTCGATTTTGCATCCGTGTCTGTGTTGTCTCCATGTCGTTCTTACTTCGTGTCGTTTCCTTTGTCTTCATCTTCGTGTTGTTTTAGTGTTTACGTCCTAGTGTTATTTTTGCGTTTGAGTCTTCGTGCTGTTTTTGTACTCAACGTCTTCATGTTGTTTTTTGTTTGACGTGTTGTTTTTGCATCCATCGTCTTCGTGTTGTTTTAGGGTCTATGTCTTCGTGTTGAGTTTACGTCTTCGTGTTGATCTGTCTTCGTGTTGAGTTTACTTCGTGAACTCTTCTCTAAGTTCAAGCCCGTGTCTGTGCTGTCTCCATGTCGTTCTTACTTCGTGTCGGTTTCTATGTTTCATCACGTGTTGTGGTCAGCCCGTGTCATTTTCACCTCGTGCTGTTCTCATGACTTCGTGTCGGTTTCCCTCTCTGACTTCGTGTCGGTTTCCCTCTCTGACTTCGTGTCGTTTTCCTTCTCATGTCTTCGTGTCGTGTTTCTGAAGCAGCTCGAATAGTTCTAATGAACTTCGAGTCGTTTCCATGTAGACCTCGTGTCGTTCCTGTTTAGTAACCTTACCTCGTGTTGGTTACTGTTATCTCCATGTCTTCGTGTCGTTTTTGTTCCACTGCGTGCAGAACATTGCAGCACCTCGTGTTGCTTTCTGTGTGCCACCTGTGTCGTTTCTGTGTGAACCTCGTGTCACTTCTCTCTATCCTCTAGTTGAATCTCGTGTCATCTTTTACGTCTACTTGTTCAACCCCGTGTCAACTTCTGTGTTCGTCTTCGTGTTGTTTTCAACTCGTGACGGTTTTTGTCATTTCACTTCGTGTCGTTTCCTTATTCTGTCTTCGTGTTGTTCTTCCTAGACCTTGTGTCTTTCGTATGTTGAAACCATACTTCGTGTTGGTTTCTGTTTTGTCTTCGTATGTACCTCGTGTCGTTCTTTTTGTAGTGCTTGTTTTGTTACAGTCACCTCGTGTCGATTCTCGTTTCACTTCGTGCTGTCTCTGCGTCTGAGTCTTCTTTGTTATTTTTATCTTCGTGTTGTTTCGTTCTAACCTCGTCCAGGTTTCTTCTAAAAAACGTTGTTCTTCTGATAAGTCTATACAGAGTTGTTCTTTAAACTGATGACTTATCCGATACTCTGTCTTACAGGTGCTTTGATCGTGAAGCTTAAGGAGGGCACGTGATCCGAGGCTGGAATGAAGCCTACTGAGTGACTGCCACGTGGTCCTAATATTTAGGGCTGAAAGTGTGGAGGTCACACGACGGGGCTGCCGCTGCTGCTCCCGCTATATATATGAGCCTTCTTCCACAGAAGGAGGTTGATCGAATTGGCGAGAAGAAGAGTCCATACAGAGAGCCACGATCCAGATAGAAAAAGAAAAGAGAAAGAAGAAGAGCAGAAGGAGAAGAAGATAGAGAGATAGTGCTCGTGTGAAGAAAGAAGAAAGAGTGAGGAAAGAAGAAAGAGTGAAGAAGAAGAATTGTAGCAGAGAGTGAGAGATTAGGAGAGCAGAAGAAAGAGAAAGAGAGATAGAGAGTGAGCGAGAGAGCTCGTGGAGAAGAAGGAAGAAGCTTACCTGAAGATCTGACTACTGGACCGTGGATCAAATCCAGGCCAGTCAGCTCCATGCGAGCCACATTTGTGTTATTTGTCTTTACAGCTTTCTGATCGCTGTGTATTTTTCCTTTCTTGTTTTTCCTGTTTCATTTGGTTATCTGTGTACTTCCGATCCTCTGGTCTGAGGTCGGGTTCCCTCCGGTTTGGAGGAAGGGAGATCTGATCTCCGGTGGCAAGTAGTTGGGAGCTACTTGTGGGTTCCCTCCGGTTTGGAGGAAGGGAGACTTGTCTCCGGTTCTGGGCTTGTGGATTCAAGTCCAGGGGTTCCCTCCAGGTCTGGAGGAAGAGAGACCGTGTGTCTCTGGTTTGCTAGTGACTGGTGTCACTAGTGGTTCCCTCCGGTTGGGAGGAAGAGGGGAGGTTGTTCCCCTGGTCAAGCTGTGTGGTAGCACCTGTTGCAGACTGAGTCTGTTGTTTCTAGCGTGAGCTAGTGGAAGCCATACTCGGGTTGAGTGTGGGGTGGCTGTAGGTCTGCTGGACCGAACCACCTAAAAACCCATTGTGCAGTGGTTTGACTTCTTTGTGTGTTTGGCGCTAGATGAATGCATAGGGTCGAGATAGGTTGATCTTCTATATGTGTTCATTTCATTGATGCGCACACTATATGCTTGACAGTGGTTTTGTGTGTTTGCATGATTTTTCTAATTGCTGCCCACATTAGATGTTTGCTAGGAGCGCACTTCATATTTGTATACAGGTTCAGTAGTTGACTGGATTAGTTTTTCTTTAGTCAGTCTTAGTGCTTTTATTCCGCAGTTCTGAGCACTAGTATTTTAACTGGGCGAAAGTTTTTAAACGGGTTATATTCATTCACCCCCCCTTTGAATACTGCACCGAACCCAACAATTGGTATCAGAGCAGGTCTCTGATCTATCAGATCTAACAATCTGCAGAGGATCCTGCTAACTGGTTAGTGCGTTTTCAGAGTGGATGCATTGTGCTCGTTGTCTTGTTTCACCGGTTTAGTGCTTTACCTTGCCCATTTGATTTTGCTGCATTTCCTGTTGGTTGTTTTAGTGAGTTGAAATTGTTTGCCATCTGTTCAAATGGATCGTCCTCCAATTTATGATGGTTCTAACTTTGAAAGTTGGCTAGGAGGCCTAGTTGTGTATGTAGATTCCATTGATACCAAACTATGGAGTTTACTATCCAAAGGCCCACATCGACTACCCAAAGACCAGACCAAGTGGTCTAGTGAGGACACGTTTAAGAACCGTGATAATGTCATAATTCTTAATATCTTGAGAGCTGCTGTTAATACCGATGTATATTCTTTTGTTCTCAGGTGCACATCCGGAAAGGAAATTTATGACAGAGTCGTCTCTGCGCATAATCAGCAAGGTGATAGCTGCTTGATGGCCAACCGGGATGATGAAAATGAGATCTCATCTCAGGTAAGCTCTGAATCAGATGGATACTCCTTTGATGAACTGATAGTGATGTATGAAGATTTGTTCAAAGTATCCAAGAAATTAAAATCTGAAAATAAAAAGTTGAAAAAGAAATGTGATAGAATAAATCTGAAAGACTCCTGTGAAAACTGTCCAAATATGGAAAAATCTTATGATGCATGCATGCTAGATGTTCAGAATCTTAAGAAACAAAATGATTCTCTAAAAATTGAAAAACAAACATGCTTAGATAAAATGTCTGAACTTGAGAATCAACTGAATGATAAGAAAAATGAGCATCTAAAAGGCATGCAAGAACTAACTGAAGTTAATTTTGAATTGGACAAACTGAAATTTGAGAATGAAGATCTTAGAAACAAACTCATCAGTGAAGATAATTCTTGTAAATCATGTGCCATTCTAGAAGACATGATAAATGAGTTTGATCATGATGATAATTTGCAAAAAGAATCAATCAAATCCCTGAAAGAGGAAAACAAATTATTGTTAGAAAAGAAAATTGAAGCTGAAGAAATTGAAAGTAAAATGCTTGAAGAAAATGTCTACTTGAAAGATCAAAATAAAAAGTTGATGGTTCTGAATACTGTCTTCTCTGAGAGATGGCTGACAATTGAAAAATAAAAATCTGTTTTGAAAAAGTATATCAATTGCAGTGACGAAGAAATTACTAGCTTTGTTATACACACTGCTGATTTGGAAAAAGAACTTTGTCTGTTAAAAAAAAACTGGCTAGTTATGAGAAGGAGAAAGTTCATTCAGGAAATCTTATAATCTCCTTGGAAAATAAAATCACTGAGCTGAATGGTACTTCATCTAATTTGGCTAAGAATAAAGGCAAAATAAAAATATCCTCTGAAGATGAAGTAAGTAATCAATGTGAAGGGATTGATCACATTTCTGAAATTAAGCAAGCTAAGAAGAAAGAGATGTGCACCACTTTTATTCGTAGCTCTGGCTTAGCTAGCACTTCAACCTCTTCTTCATATGTGTATGCTGTTCAGAAAATTCAAAAACGAAATGAAAATCAGAAAACCCCGAAAATTCAAAGGAACTATCTGCATGCTAAAAACTCATCTACTGAGTGCCATGTTTCAAAGAAATTTAATGGTTCTTGTTCTTGTCATTATTGTGGTAAGCATGGACATTGTATGAGTGAGTGTTTTGTGATGAAACAAGATGATAGAAAGCATGCTAGGAAAGTTCTGTCTGATCAGAAGGGTAATCGGAATGTTAAAGAATTTCATGCTAGAAATCATGATTCTAGGAGACAGAATCTAAATTGTTTCCATTGTGGCAAGATGGGCCACATTACAGCTCATTGCTGGCATGCTCGGGGAAAGAAAGTAGTATGCTTCGAATGTGGGAAGTATGGCCATACAGTTAAGGACTGTTGGCATGTTCAGAAGAATCATGTTAACTCCCGTGTTCTTAGATTCCCTGCAAAACATTTTGAAAAACTTGCATATTTTAACTGTGGGAAGCCAGGTCATAGAGCGGCTAATTGCTGGCTGGATGACTCTGGTAAACAGAATTTTAATTCTGGTATTAAACATGTTCATGCATATGCACTTAGAACTCCTGCTTATAGGAATGTGCATAAAATAAACTTCAGAACTGCTGCATCATGCCACTACTGTGGTCAGCTTGGTCATTCCATAAATAATTGCTACCTGATGGAATTTGATGATAAACATGAGAAAAATCTGTTGAGAAAACCTGCTAGAAGTGTCAGGGTAAATGTAGGACCTAAGACTGCTTGGGTCCCTGTAAGATCATATTGATTGACTTGTTGCAGGTGTGCCTTGGTGAGAGAAATGAAAGGGGTTAACCAAGGCACTCAAGAATGAAAACCCCAGGATTCAATCCTTCAGGTTAGTTCTGAACTTTGTTTAAATCCCATAATCTGAAAAATGCTGATTTGTCTGTTTTAATTTCATTATCTGAAATTGTTGATTTGCTTGGTTGATTTTTTGATGAACTCTTCATGTCTAGCTGATCAGTCTGCATTCCAGACTCAGCTATTGAATTCAATTCTGCATATCTGATGCTCTTCTCTTGCTATATGCTGAACTAAATTTGAATGCCTCTTCAGTATATACAGTTAATGCACTATGAACATAGGATGCTTGATGTTCTGCTCAATCATTTTTGTGTCAATGCATTGCATGCTTGATTACATACGTGGACTGAGCTTGAATGGGTCAGTTAGTGCATACAGTTAATGCATGTGTCCAGTGTCTAAACACATCATATGCATGACTGTCAATGAAGTTGTTCAATGCATGTAGGACTGCCTTATGTTGCATTGTCATACATGACCATCATGGTATATTAAATGGAACAGTGATAAAGAGCATATGGAGTATGTCTGGATGCTACTGACATGTGTGAGGTGGTCCTTGGACCAAGTCCTCCGCCTAGTACCATGGGTCTAGTTTTCATGTAGAACAGTGCACTGCATCATATGTTGAAAAATCTGAAAATTTGAAATAAAGATGATGCATTTGATAAATTCTCTCTCTGATTGAACAAAGCATGAATTCTTCTTGAGCATATTCTAAAATTATGAGCAGTTCATTAATTGTATTTCATGCACTTTGTTAAGGGGAGTTTGACTAATGTTGCATAGTCTGCATGTAGAACAGTCTAATGCATAGCACATTTTTGCATCATAGTGTCAGGAGGAGTCAATACAATGCATGAAATCAGTCATGTGCATACATTTATGTCAGAGTTCATTGCATGTAAACTTTGAACATCCTGGAACTTGCCTGACCTCCTGATATCTTGCCTTGTGTGCATATCCCTTTCATTGATTCTATTTGACCAAACCAAGATGTAATAAAAAGTGCGTGGGCGTGCCAGTCACCGAGGTGACAATTTATTCGGGCTCCGAAGAGCCCATGGTGCGCTCGATCTGACTTCGACAGACGATTGTGTGGTTCGTGTCAGGACCGAATCCCGTCGCACCGTAAAGGTCACGACGTCATTTACATCCCCCATACGAGGGAACACCCTTGATTAATTGCCGAAATTAGGGGTCCCGCGGCCGAAAGAAATAATACTAACTGCGCGAAAGAGAGACAGGAATAAACCACACCAAAGTGCGCATGAGGTTACGAGCTACTGGCCATGTCGGTCACTCGTGGACCTTTTCATATTCGGACATGAGTCCGTAATAGAAACGCGACGGAAAACCGGGGCGAATCCATTCCGACGTCTGCCGAATGCACGGAAATTTAAATGACGGCTCGAAAGGGCTCCGGAGCGAGAAACGGATCCGATCTGATTGGAATGTCGGCCCAAAACTAGGTCAGGGCCTGGACATGTCAGGACGATTCCCAAGACACGGGCCCGGCCTGAAGGGGGCGGCATTGTTGTTCCCTTTTGCGTCGAGTCATGGGGAGGGATGAGGCTGCAAAGTGGGATTAGCATTTTTTATCTGGGATTTTAATTAGATGCGCCTCTCCTTCCTTTTGCTATTTATTACTCCTTTATGCATTGGTCCCCACTGGTTTCCCCTTTTTGTTATGATTATCATTATTATTTTCACCCCCCGCTTTTTACTATTTTTTATCTCTGTTGCACTTTTCATTTATGTCCTATGTACGCTCAAATTTTCTCAGTTATTATGATTGTTATTGATTTACTTATCATCGTCACTATTATCACCAATATCATGAAATAGGGAGTGTACCGGCAGAGGGGAAGATAGGCGTGCCGGCGAGGGCGCCCCAAGGCGTACCGGTGAAGGGGATGTACCAGGGAAATGCCAAGAAGGGTGTGCCGGAGAAGGTGGAAAAGGGTGTACCGGCGAAGGAAGATGAAGGTGTACCGGTGAGGGGAAGAGTAGGGCAGCGAGGGGAAAGGAGAGAGAAGGTGATAGTGAGGATGGGTGAGAGTGTGCCGGTAATGGGGATGGAGGTGGAGTGTGCCGGTGAGAGTTGGAACAGGTGTGCCGGTGAAGGTTGAAACAGGCGTGCCGGTGAAGGTTGGAACATGCGTGCCGGTGAAGGTCCACTCCTCTATTATCTATTTTTAAGGCTTTTCTTTTATTCTTATCTTAATTTTAATATAGTTTTACCTTAATTTTCATATAGTTTTATATAAACTTTTCCTTTGCTTTATTCTGTTCAGCCTCTTCTCGCAAGTCAGACGTTCGGTCTGCCGGGTTCCTAATCGGTTCAGTTCTCATCATGCTACCGATAGTGTCTTGCATGGTTGGAAGATTTTTATTGATTATTCTGTTCGTTTGTTGCTTCCTTTTGCCTCTTTTAATCTTTTGTTAGTTTCTCACAAAAATTTGGCAGCATCTCCCCTTGACCCGGGGCGTAAGGGAGATACAGGGAACGCGCCCACATGGAGTGGCGGAACCCGACAAGTGGAGGTGGGCGCCCGGGGGCAGCAACACCTTTATAAAACCTGGGAAAACACGAGGAAAACAACGAACCGGAGACCCCTAAGATTAAACAGGGTGGGCTGGGGGTTAGCCAAGGCGTGCCGGCCAAGGACGAGCACAGGGTGTGCCGGGCTAGGGATACCAATGGTGTGCCGCTGAAGGCCGGGGTAGAGTGTTGATCAACAGGGTGGGATCTAAGGGGAAAGGCCCAAGAGTCTCAGTCTAATCTGTCCAGAGGGGAGGGGCCAACCCACAGGAAATCCATGGGGGTGTACACGGTGCAACATTTCGAAAAGAGGGAGGAGCGACGACGGGAGGGATACAGACCCCTGGTGAAGAACGGACCCTCAAAAAAAAAGGTAAGGAAAGACGCTCGAACATGCACATATATATATATATACTCAAACCGGCGGGAACACCGACAAAATAGGGTAAATAAAAGCTCTTTCTATTCATGCGCAATGGAGGCCGCAGTTGGCTGTGTATACATCAAAGCCCCGGGACACGGAGTACAACGGAGGAAGAAAGATAAAATGAACGGGGGGAAGGAGAAGGAAACGAGGAGAGCTGGTATCAAACAAAGGCCCGCCGGCCTCTTGCCCTTCCCCACTCTCCTCTGTACATCACATCCCCTCCCTCTCTCCCTCTCTTACTCTCTTCTCCTTCTTCTCGTCGGTGGCTTCTGCTCGTCTCTTTGCCTCGTGTTGCCTCTCTGTTCTCTGTCTCTGTCCCTGTGTGTGTTCTCTTTCTCCGTTCTCCCTCTCCGTCCCTTGTTCATCGGAAGAGGAGGCCCTTTTATACTCTTGCGGGCAGGAGCCTTCGAACACCAACGGCGGAGACGGGAAGTGACTGGCCATGATGGGGTTTGACCTTCTCCGTCCCTGATGGCAGAGGAGTAGCCTGCGTGGCCCCAATCTCCGGCCGACGCCTCGGACAGCCCACTGCGCGCCAAGGATCTCTAAGGCATGGGCGTAAGATCTCGTCTGCAAGGCGTGTCGCTGAAGAGCCGGAATAGTGTGCCGCTGGAAGACCCAAGAAGTGTGCCGCTGAAGCCTTGAAACAGTGTGCCGCTGAAGCCTTGAAACAGTGTGCCGCTGAAGCTCTTGGGGGGTGCCGGCCAAGGATCACTTGGGGCGTGCCGGCCAAAGAGGCAGCAAGCGTGCAGGGTGGAGGCCCTTAGGGGTGTGCCGGCCAAAGACCACTTGGGTTGTGCCGGCCAAAGAGGCAGCAAGCGTGCCGGGTTGAGGCTCCTAGGGGTGTGCCGGCCAAAGGCCACTTGGGGCGTGCCGGGTATGTCGGCCGGGAGCGTGCCGGCTGCAGCAAGTAGCAGGCGTGCCGGGTGGAGCACCCGGAGAGTGTGCCGGTGGAGGCTCTCCCGGGGGCGTTAGATTTTTGTTCTCTCTGTTTCTTTTACATGTTCCTTACTACGGGCAATTGTCACCTCTGCCAGGACCATCATAATAGAAGTAATTGCCCCAGCCACCATTATCATCGGTTCACACATTGTAGTAGTTTTGATTGCTCTGTGAAGGTTTTAATCCCCTCAGGGGCCCCGAGGATGTTGAACTCATCAACAATCTGAATTTTCCTGAAGTAGCTGGCCTTGCCGAAACCTTCCTCGGGGAAATGGCCGCTGTCCCTTCCAGTCGATGCGTACTGCCCATCTGGTTCTGAGTTCACCACCTCCCCTCCCCGCTGTATTATGTTGGTACTGTCTTCCAAGGAGGAGAAGAGGAATGAGGGCCAATATCCCGCATAGTCACTGTCGGACTGCATCCACCGGTTCCCCTCCTTTGGGTCCTTCCAGACAAGTATGGTGATGTCATATTGGGAACCACCGTAAGTGGAAATTGGGGAGCTGCTGGCCCCCCATTATTAACTGATGATTGACTTGAATGAACCCAAAGCAGAGCAAGTTGTGGCAACCAGTTGCGTGATAAGCATCACTCGTCCAGTAAGTAAATAGCCTTGTATTATTATCCCCCATGGAGATCAGGACTAACCTGCCATCCAGCTTCGATACTGTTGAAGTCTACATCAAAGGAGCCATGTAATACCCAAAGCTGTGAAGGACTGGACTCATTGGGCTGCTGAACACTTGGATTCCACACATTCATAATTGCTTTAGCTCCATAGTATCTGCCTCCTTATAGAAATGAATTAAGCATAAATATGCCACTGTATAAAAAAAAAATGTCCTTGTTCAAGTCTGCAGTAAAGTTTTGGCATTTCTCTAGTTTCCTGTTACACCATTAACGAAAATAGGTTACTCTTGAACCTCGTTGTCCTGTTCCATCATGTAATTTTTTTTATTTCTTCTAGAAATGAGTCATTAGTGTATTGATGAAGGCATTCATTTAGTTATTTGGCTTGTTTCCGGCACTGCCAAACAATTGATATGGTTCTTCCCGTAGCGTATTCAACATACTTTCGGGGGTATTCATCACATTATCTAAGTGCTTTTTTTTTGCTTCATTTTTGCTCCGTAATGCTCCTTCTGCCTTCTTCTTGACGTGCTTCTCCCTGGCTTCCTGGACGTAACCCATGCCCCCCCCCTCGGGCAAGGAGGGTCGCCGTGCGTGATGAGGTGCTGCCGTGGGTGAAACGGCAGGTGAAACGGTGAGATGGGGGGGTGGTTATCCGGTGCAGTGAACAGGGACGGTGCCGCGGAGTGCAACGGGAGCGCGGTGAAAATGGTGCACCGGGAGTGAAAGCACGACGGAAGCGGGGTGTGCCGTCCGGTGCGGTTTTTGAAGTGTTGCCCGGCACAGGCCGGAGGTGTGCCATCCGGCACAGTGAGAGTGTGCCGTGGAATTGCCGCGGTGGCGCACCGGCCAAAGGGGTGGCATCAGTGTGCCGGCTGAGATCATGATTAGTGCACCGGCTAGAGGGGCATATAGGTGCACCGGGTGGAGAGGTGGCAACAGTGCACCGGTTGAAGAAGGGAAAATGCATCACCGGGTCACTTGGAGGCCAGCGTCACCAGGTGAGAAGGGATAGTGGTGCTACAGTGCCACCCACCGGTTATGCTCTGGTTAGAGGCCATCAGACAAACCATTTTGGAGCCACCGGATGTGGCATGGTGTGAGTGCCACCAGGTGAAGATGGGAAGGACTCCACCGGACAGGGCGCTCAGGTGGGGAAACGCCACCGGATGGGGTGGTCAAGGGATTTGTCCATTCCATCAGATTTCAATAACCCACAACGCCGTGCCAATAGTTTGCCCACATATTATTAGTTAACCGAAAGAGTTTCATCATGTACCAAAAGGCAACACCTATAGTGAGATGCCAAATGGACACGGCATAGTTTGCATTCAGATTTTCCCAAAAGTTGTTGCCACCATTTGATCAACTCATTCCTTATTCTTTCCCTTCACAGCTTTTACATCTTTGTCTGGAGATTGCGAAGGAATCCCAGCGATAAGCAGGATGAGGGCCACACTAATCAGAGCACCAGAGAAATGAGCAATGTGGTTGATACTATGCACTTCCCTACCAAATGCACCGGTCGGCAACCGTATTGAACCTTGTGCCGCTTTCATCACCCTGTCTATGACAAACTATCCCAGTATAAGCGCCTCAAGTTCCTTCCTCCAGTCCCATGATAACTTCACTAGGACACTGATGGCAAAGAGTCCAAACACAGCACTAGATGCTCCCCTAGAAACAATCAGCATGGCAAGATGTTGCAATCACAAACTGGTACCAAGCTGGCCAGCTATGGTACAGATATAGTGTTTTTACGTGTTGAACCTTTTTCTTCAGGCTTTCCAACTCACAGTTATGGTACTATATATGATTTGCTGCTCACACGATAGAGGTGCCGGCAACGAGCCACGTCCACCGACATCACGGTCCTCCACGGGACAGAGTTCCACAACACCGCCCTCGATGGATCACGGGCGGCCCCGGACGAAGAGTCACATGAGGATGCCAGGCGTCGAGTGCAGAGATCCGGAGAGCGGTGGGCAGGCTCGTCCGGCACGGTGTGCGGGTTCATCCGGCACAGCCGGTGTGTGCCGCGGGAGGAGGGTGAAACGGTCAAAGGGGGAGGCCTGTCATCCGGTGCGGCTTGAGGGAGCTCGTCCGGCACAGTAGATGTGTGCCGTGGGAGGTGGTTGGAGGTGTGCCGGTGAAGCCGCTCGCGGGCGTGCCGGGAGAAGCCCCTCGCGGGTGTGCCGGATGAGAGAGGGGTGGAAGGTGAGAGAGAGAGAACGAGAGCGAGAGAGAGAAACAACGGGAGAGAAAGAGAGTGAGCCACCCCCCTTCTTTTTTATTTATTTATTTATTTATTTATGACCATATATATATTACTTATATATATTATCTATTTTATTTCACTATTATTTATTGTTATTTCTTCTTCTTTTTTTTCTTTTTTTGTTTCTTTTATATTATTTATTCTTTCATTTCTAACCTTCATCTTTTCCTCCGTCCGCTTCAAAATGACTAGAGTTAGAATGCGCTCGCTGTCCGCAAAAATTTTGAGTGTCCACAAATGCCCCCCACCCGCAAGTGTCGAGAGGGAGGGACGAACGAGTGAGGCCTGCGGGTGTAGCTCACTATCATTCATCATCATTTTCTTTCTTTCTTTTTTTTCTCTCTTTTTTTCTCTTTTTTTCTCTTTTTTCTCTTTTTTTTTCTTCTCTTCTTTTTTTCTTCTCTCTTCCTCTTTTTTTTTCTTCTTCCTTTTTTTTCTTCTTCCCTTCCCCTTTTTTTTCTTCTTCTCTTCCCTTTTTTTCTTCTTCTCTTTTTTTTTGAAGGACTCCGGACAGCTGTCAACATGGATGCCGATGGTGAGGATAGCTGTTAGCTCAGAAATCGATAGTTGAATAGCTGTCAGCCGAGGGCCGATAATTGGATAGCCGTCGACTCGGAGGTCAACAACTGTAAAGCTGTCGGCTCAGAGGTCGATAATTGAATAGCTGTCGGCTGAGGAGCCGATAATTGAAAAGCTGTCGGCTTAAGGGCAGATAAAAAGGGGGGTTAGCTGTCGGCTCAGAAGCCGATATATTGAAAAGCTGTCGGCTCAGAGGCCGATAATTATGAAGTTGTCGGCTCAGGGGCCGATAATTGAAAGGCTGTCGGCTATGAGGCCGATAATTTAAAGCTGTTGGCTCAGGAGCCAATATGTGAATAGACGTCGACTTAGAAGTCGATAATTGGGCAGCTGTCGACTGAGATGCCGATAATCGAATAGCTGTCGACTCAGGGGCCGATAATTGAAAAGTTGTCGGCTCTGAGGCCGATGATTGAAAAGCTGTTGGTTCTGAGGCCGATAATTGAAAGCTGTCGGCTCAGGGGCCGATTATTGAAATCTGTCGGCTCAGGGGCCGATAATTGAAAGCTGTTGGCATGGGAGCCAATAATTGAATAGCTGTCGACCCGAAGGTCGATGATTGAAAGCTGTCGGCTCGGGGGCCGATAATTTGGTAAAGGTCGACTCAGATGTCGATAATTGAAAAGCTATATTTTATCATGACCATTCTTTTCATCTGTTTCTTCTCCTTTCATTCATTTCGTTCATTTGTTTGTTGTTGTTTCTGTCTGTTTTATTCTCTCTTTCTTTTCCTTTTCTTCTTCTTCTTCTTTCCTTTTTTTTGTTGTTCTTCTTTCTTTCTTTTTTCTCTTTTTGTTCTTCTTTGTTCTTTTTTTTTTCTTCTCTTTTTTTTTACTAATATTTTTTGTTCATTTTATTATCATTATTACCTCATCATTACTTAGTTTATTCGCCTCTTTTTATGATCCATCCTTTATCGTTCATTCTTCCTTTATTCATTCATCCGTTTTATCTATTTAATTTATCCTTGTTTTGCCCAAACACAGGCATGCAGGCATTCATCATCGCAGTCACAATGCAAGTACATATAAGGTAATTCCCCTCTATCGGGGATAGGATAGGGACAATGCTCATAATTCACGGATCAAGTGCGGTTCATGGAGCACGGCTAAGGGAGGGTGCGCACACGCAACAGGGAGATCGCATAGCCTATGTTCATAGTCAAAACTACAATTCACCTGAGACAATTCTATGTGGCGTGGGGGTGCAGGCGTGTGAGCAATAAACCCTGAACTTAGGGATATGCAGGCTTTCTAAGTAATACTCGAGGACTACTCTATCGCCCGCACGTTCATTTCTGGTTCTCGACTTTCGGTAGCTTCGCACAGCCCCCTTATTTATTCTATTTTTCGGTTGTAGACTTCACCGTTCGACGCGAGTTTCCTCATTTATTTCAGTGGGGATTCCCGACTACTAGGATTCATCTTTATTAAAATTACTTCACCATTTCGCGCGAGTCTCCTCATTTGTTTCAGTGGGGATTCCCGGCTACTCAGATTCACATTAATAGAATTTGCTTCACCATTTCGCGCGAGTCTCCTCATTTGTTTCAGTGGGGATTCCCGGCTACTCGGATTCACATTACACTTATTCATTCATCCCTTTTTGAACGGGGGCAGACAGCTTTTTCCTCACGATTACCTTTCATGTGAGTGCAGGCATTAGAGCGTCCATAGAGTGTTAGAAGGAAAACCTGAAATCCCTATGGTCAAAGCTTATTGATTCACGTTGTGTGCGGAGTGTAGGAGTTTTTCTCGGGTGAATTTGTGAGTTCTGCTAACGACATAGCCATGACTCTTCCCCTTGACGTGTGCATTCACCAAAATTGGTTTCTTCCCCCCTCAGGATGCGACGTGTCACACACCTATCCGGAGTTAAGGCAATGTTATCTATTCAAGGAGTTTCAGTCCTAGAACGTTCAAGGAAAGTGTATTATGCTATATTACAGGCAAACATGCAAGTGTAAGCATTCAAAATCAGAACCATGCGAGAGTTTTTTTTGTTTTATTTGTTCTGCTTGTTTGTTTTTTTGTTATTTTATTTATTTATTTATTTTTGTGTATTCTTCTCTTTTTTATCTTGTCTCATTTTGTTGGTTTGTTTTATCATTTCTTACTTGTTTATTATGTGTTTTTTATTTGTTTGTTTACTATTTTTATTTGTGTTGTTTTTTATTGGTTTATTATTTTCTTATTTTCTTATTATGTTTTTTTATTTGTTTGTTTGTTTGTCGTTTTTTTTGTTATTTTTATTTTTGTTTTGTGTTTTTTGTTGTGGATCCCGGTAGGATGAAGAATCGGCGTTAACCGAAAACAATTTTTGTTTAGATAGCATCTTTGGTCAAGGTATGATGTTCATTGGGTTAGATGGAAGGTCATGACGCCAACTTTATGGAGGCTGTTGTTTTCTTTTTTTGTTCTCTGGCTGAGGAAGGATCCAGACCAAAGTGAAAGGTTTTTTCTTTTTGGGGTGGCCAAAGGCCGAAGGCGGGATTGTTTATTAATTCGACATCTGTCGGCTCGAACGCCGATGGTTGAGAAGCTGTCGGCTCAGGGGCCGATAATTGAATAGCTATCGGCATGGGGGCCAATAATTGTATAGCTGTCGGCTCAGAAACCGATAATTGAATAGCTGTCGGCTCAGGGGCCGATGATTAAGAAGCTGTTGGCATGAGGGCCAATAATTGGATAGCTGTTGGCATGGGAGCCAATAATTATATAGCTGTTGGCATGGGGGCCAACAATTGTATAGCTGTCGGCTCAGAAACCGATAATTGAATAGCTGTTGGCTCAGGGGCCGATGATTAAAAAGCTGTTGGCATGAGAGCCAATAATTGGATAGCTGTTGGCATGGGAGCCAATAACTGTATAGCTGTTGGCATGGGGGCCAACAATTGTATAGCTGTCGGCTCAGAAACCGATAATTGAATAGCTGTCGGCTGAGGGGGCGATGGTTGAATAGCTGTTGGCTTAAGAGCCAATAAATGGATAGCTGTCGATTTGGAAACCGATAATTAAATAGCTATCGGCTCAGGGGCCGACAATTGAAGAGCTATCGGCTTAATACCGATAGTTAAAAGCTGTCGACTTAGGCGTCGATAATCAGAAAGCTGTCGGCTCAAATGCCGATGATCAGGAAGCTGTCGGCTTAAATGCCAATAATTACAAAACATGAACATTCTTGAATACCTTCAAAAGATGTCGGTCTGATCACCGATGGTTGGGATGTTGGTTGAGGAGTCGTCGACCCCAAAGGTTGATAATCCAAGAGCTTCAGAATTGCTACATATTCCGATGTCTCTTTTCTACGTGGAATGACCTACGAGGGGTCACCCATCATCTTCGACGAGCCACGATCAGCTTTGTCTCTATCTGCTTCAGCATTTGCCCCCAGGATAGGGTACCACATGTATTCTGGTTCCTTTTCGACTTTTACTGCAGTTCAGGGAGTTTGAGATGTCCCTCATAGTGCATTGCTCTTCAACTGGCATGGTGAAGCCGTGCTGGCCGTCCTTTTGAGGTTGGGCATTTGGTGAGGACGCGGCGGGTCCACTCTGTGCTCGCCTATGTGTAGTTCGCCCTTCCGAATCAGACTTTCAGTGATATCTTTGGACACATAACAATCCTCAATCGGGTGCCCCCTGTGTTGGTGATAAGGGAAAAATTGAGGGTCGTCTTTCCATTTGGCATCGCTCGACCTCTTGGGCTCCGGGAGGACAACCTTGCCACATGCACGGGCCCATTCGAACAACATTTGAGTTTTCTCCTTAGGGAAGGAATAAGGTTTCTTCATCTTGTCCCTCAACGAGGGCGCTTGTTCAGCAGGCTGAATGGGAGGAACCCCGAATGCCCCTTTTATGTGCTTCTGTTGTGGTTCGAAAGCCCCAGAATTTGAGATGCATAGTCCCTTGTGCGCCAGATGCTTGTCGACTGGTCTGTTCTCCCCGCCCGGGGCAGTAGTAGCCGGACAATACTTTGCCAGGAAAACCTCGGCATCAGCTGCCAACTCACTTAGTTGTTCAAAGGTTCTGACTTTGATGCCCATCACCCTTTGTAGGATTTTATCTTTCAGATCTCTCTCACATCTCCGAATGATGTCTTCGCAGTTCAGAGGGCTCCTACATCTTTCATGGGGGTCTCCCACTCTTCTTATATAGCCTGGGGCAGACCCATCGTCTTTTTGCCCGGTCTCATATAATTTTGCCTTAGTAAATTCTCCCTCGGCCGGCTTTGTTTCAGCTGTTCGCTTCTCACTTGGCTTATTCATTGTCGCCGGAGCTGTCGGATCCAGGTGCGGGTTGGGTGGGCTTAAGCCCATCTCTTCCATTTTTCTCTTCATTATTTCAAGCTCCTGGCGTAACTCGATTATAGGAGTGGGCTCAAGTTGGCAGGAGCTAGAGATGCTGCCCCCCGTCTCGAATTCAGGCAAGACCATCATTCCTCTGGATCCATGATCAGACACGTTCAATCTTTGAGAGCTTGATATTCTTTCCCCCACACCCTTGCGTGAGGGAGTATGATGGCATACTTCTTCATGAGGCAGCAAAGAGTGCCCCCACTCCTCTCGGGGCCGATTGGCATAGCGGGAGGTGGAAGCTTCGGGTTGAGTCACCTGGGTCGGCACGAAGCATATCTCTTCATCTTCTACTTCTTCAGTCATTCGGCTCGTGCCGGCCGATAATGTATTGCAAGAGAGGGCAATGCCTCCCTTTCTGTCTTTTGACTTTTCCTTCTTCTTCCCCTTGGCGGTTGGCATATGCCCCCACACCGGGTCATCTTGCAACTGCTGATGTATGGACACCATGTTGACAACCCTTCTAAAGTCGGGAAGCTCGTGAGGGCATGGAGGATCCACTCTGGATTCGCCCATCTGGAGCTCCCCTCTCTTGATCATACCTTCGACAATGTCTTTAAACACATAACAGTCTTCAATGGAGTGCCCAAGCATTTGATGATATGG
This sequence comes from Amorphophallus konjac, assembly GCA_022559845.1. Taxonomy (NCBI): domain Eukaryota; kingdom Viridiplantae; phylum Streptophyta; class Magnoliopsida; order Alismatales; family Araceae; genus Amorphophallus; species Amorphophallus konjac. The sequence goes on from JAHNEJ010001062.1 coordinate 124,551, forward strand.
GCAGAAACGGGGGTCGTCTTTTCTTCTAAGATCACCTGGCCTTTTCGGCTCTATCAGGGTGACCTTATTGTATCTGGTGGCCCATTCAAACAAGAGTCGGGTCTTCTCCTTAGGAAAGGAGTAAGGCTTCATCATTTTGGCCCGCAAGGGAGGCCCTTCTTGTTGTTCGGCAGGTTTAGCCGGAGGAGGGCCGACGACGACCCCTTCGTCTTTATTTCTTTGCCGCTCGAACACCCTGAAGTCGGATGTATGAACTTCTTCAGGCATGGGCCGTTTATCGGCTGATTCAGCCTTCTGGCTCAAAGCCAGAGGGATAGAGGAGAGGAAAACCTCAATTTCTGCCACCACACTGTTTAGTCGGCCAAAGGTCCTGATTTCAACTCCAATCATCTTTTCGAGGATCTCCCGCTTCAAATTTTGTTTGCAGATTTGCACTGCGTCTTCTTGGTGTGGCGGCCGTTTACATTTCATGGTGAGATTCTGCCATCTTTTAATATATTCCAAAGCAGTTTCGTCATTCTTCTGCTTGGAAGTATACAATTCGGCCATGGTTATTTCTCTTTCGACAACGTAAAATCGTTCCTGGGAACTTCTTTTGCATATCTGGCCAACCGTCAATGGACCCAACTGGCAAATTTGAATACCACTCAAAAGTGAGTCCTGTGAGGGAAGACCCAAAGAACTTGAGCAGGTAAGATTCATCTGCTGCCAAGTCGCCCATTACATTGATATAGTAGGCTATGTGTTCTTTCGGCGAACCATGTCCGTCAAACTTGTCAAACTTCGGCGGCTTGCTGACGCCGGGAGGTAACCTTCTGGCAGCGTGGTGGACAGGGTAAGGTACCTTGTACACATCAAAAGCGGCATAATCTTTGTTGCCCCTGTAGGTCAGCTTCTCTTCAATCATCCGATCTATCATCATTTTACTCGCCATCACTTGGTCGACCGAGCCTGGGTGGAGGTGGGCTTGCTGCACCCGTGGTGTCGCCACCGATGCCTGAGGTGTAACGGCAATCCCATGGTATAAGAGCACTGGGGGTTGCGCCGTAGTGGTAGTGTGTTGTTGCTGGGAGGGAGTGCCCCCTGTGTAGTTAGGCGCCGGTTGAGCCGCAGTCGCCTGTGGGAAAGCCTCGAGGATTTGGCCATTGTTTCCCTGTGTCTCAGAGGGGACTTCGGGGTGCTTGGCAGTAGATGCTTGTGAATTCTTTTCATTTAGCTGCTTCTTCAGTAGTTCAATCTCCTGTCGATATTCCTGCAGTAGCCTCAGTGTTGCAGGGTCATGCATGGAGGGGTTGAGGGGGACGCCTCTTTCTTCAGCTGGAATTTCTTCGGACGACGCGGATGCTCTCCCACCGTCACCTTCAGCCGTGATCACGTTCACAGCCATCGTGACCAGGCCTACATCTATTTCTTTAGCACGGACTGGTGCCACATCCTCATGATTCCCGGGCAAGGACCCGCAGTGGGCTGCCACCACAACCCTATTGTAGGTGAGTATTGCGGCTCGTCGCCCCCGGACTTTACTCATAGCATTCGCAACTTCTAGGGGTTGCTGCATCCCCAAAGTGGTACTGTCGAGGTTATGGGAATGCCCCCGGACAGCCCGAACAATATAACTCCGCCCTTTGGCAAGGCGGCTGAGAGCTCGTGGCACGTTGACTGGTGCCAAAATTTTGTGGGTGAAGCAGTCTCGCCTGGTCATCCCACCTTGTTCTTCATTATGTGGGTGAGTCTCGGCCCGATAGATGCGGGGCTGGAAAGTTAGCCTCCGGGAAGCTTGGGTCAACACCCTTGTCTTCTCTTCTATTTCTCTTTCTCTTCTTGGAGTCGGGGTCTGCGGCTGCTTGGGCACCCAGGTTTCTTTAAAACTGATTGGCTTAGGGGCCAACTTCCCCTTTGATTTGGACCCGCAACGGTCCGGCTTTTCTTGGGCCAGCAATTGGAAGGAGTTCCGTACTGGAACGGTTGGTACGATGTGGTCTTGCATTACTTCAGACCTCCGTCCATCAAGGTGAACTCGGACGCTCCCGACGGTCATGGATTTCCCGGAGCTGGAGGTTCGGCGCCCCGGGGTAGCGCAAGCATTGTTCCTTCGGAGCCTCCTCCGGTGAGACGCCGATCCCTGGTGAGGTGGGCCGACAGTCTGGTGCACGTGGTGCACGTTGCAGCTTAGCGTCCCGGTTGGGACGGCGTTGTTATTTCTGGCCGAGGCTCGGTCTGCAGCAGCTTCAGTAACTCCCTGGGTGGGAGCGTTGATCCGGGGCTTGTCGGATGCCTCCACGTCCAGTATGTTGACGAAGGCCACCCCAAGGCAGTTGGGGAAGCCAACCACGGGAGGAAAGCTCCCGAAGTTGAGGGAGACAACGAGGTAGCCACCCCTGACATGGCTCTCGACTGGCTGGGAACCGAAGGTGGTCGCCATCCTTGGTGTCAAAGTGCGATTCTCCTGCATTTACAAAAATAGCGCAATTAGTATTACAAGAAGGGGGCCGCAGGGCCCCTAATTCCGGCAAAGAGATGAAGGGTGAATCGGTCCCACCGGGCGTGCCAGAGTTGTGGACGCACTTTTTATTACATCTTGGTTTATTTGTTTATTGTACTCTTTTATTGGTTTATTGAGTGCGTGGGCGTGCCAGTCACCGAGGTGACAATTTATTCGGGCTCCGAAGAGCCCATGGTGCGCTCGATCTGACTTCGACAGACGATTGTGTGGTTCGTGTCGGGACCGAATCCCGTCGCACCGTAAAGGTCACGACGTCATTTACATCCCCCATACGAGGGAACACCCTTGATTAATTGCCGAAATTAGGGGCCCCGCGGCCGAAAGAAATAATACTAACTGCGCGAAAGAGAGACAGGAATAAACCACACCAAAGTGCGCATGAGGTTACGAGCTACTGGCCATGTCGGTCACTCGTGGACCTTTTCATATTTGGACATGAGTCCGTAATAGAAACACGACGGAAAATCGGGGCGAATCCATTCCGACGTCTGCCGAATGCACGGAAATTTAAATGACGGCTCGAAAGGGCTCCGGAGCGAGAAACGGATCCGATCTGATTGGAATGTCGGCCCAAAACTAGGTCAGGGCCTGGACATGTCAGGACGATTCCCAAGACACGGGCCCGGCCTGAAGGGGGCGGCATTGTTGTTCCCTTTTGCGTCGAGTCATGGGGAGGGATGAGGCTGCAAAGTGGGATTAGCATTTTTTATCTGGGATTTTAATTAGATGCGCCTCTCCTTCCTTTTGCTATTTATTACTCCTTTATGCATTGGTCCCCACTGGTTTCCCCTTTTTGTTATGATTATCATTATTATTTTCACCCCCCGCTTTTTACTATTTTTTATCTCTGTTGCACTTTTCATTTATGTCCTATGTACGTTCAAATTTTCTCAGTTATTATGATTGTTATTGATTTACTTATCGTCGTCACTATTATCACCAATATCATGAAATAGGGAGTGTACCGGCAGAGGGGAAGATAGGCGTGCCGGCGAGGGCGCCCCAAGGCGTACCGGTGAAGGGGATGTACCAGGGAAATGCCAAGAAGGGTGTGCCGGAGAAGGTGGAAAAGGGTGTACCGGCGAAGGAAGATGAAGGTGTACCGGTGAGGGGAAGAGTAGGGCAGCGAGGGGAAAGGAGAGAGAAGGTGATAGTGAGGATGGGTGAGAGTGTGCCGGTAATGGGGATGGAGGTGGAGTGTGCCGGTGAGAGTTGGAACAGGTGTGCCGGTGAAGGTTGAAACAGGCGTGCCGGTGAAGGTTGGAACAGGCGTGCCGGTGAAGGTCCACTCCTCTATTATCTATTTTTAAGGTTTTTCTTTTCTTCTTATCTTAATTTTAATATAGTTTTACCTTAATTTTCATATAGTTTTATATAAACTTTTCCTTGCTTTATTCTGTTCGCCTCTTCTCGCAGTCGGACGTTCGGTCTGCCGGGTTTAATCGGTTCAGTTCATCATGCTACCGACAGTGTCTTGCATGTTGGAAGATTTTTATTGATTATTCTGTTCGTTTGTTGCTTCCTTTTGCCTCTTTTAATCTTTTGTTAGTTTCTCACAAAAATTTGGCAGCATCTCCCCTTGACCCGGGGCGTAAGGGAGATACAGGAACGCGCCCACATGGAGTGGCGGAACCCGACAAGTGGAGGTGGGCGCCCGGGGGCAGCAACACCTTTATAAAACCTGGGAAAACACGAGGAAAACAACGAACCGGAGACCCCTAAGATTAAACAGGGTGGGCTGGGGGTTAGCCAAGGCGTGCCGGCCAAGGACGAGCACAGGGTGTGCCGGGCTAGGGATACCAATGGTGTGCCGCTGAAGGCCGGGGTAGAGTGTTGATCAACAGGGTGGGATCTAAGGGGAAAGGCCCAAGAGTCTCAGTCTAATCTGTCCAGAGGGGAGGGGCCAACCCACAGGAAATCCATGGGGGTGTACACGGTGCAACATTTCGAAAAGAGGGAGGAGCGACGACGGGAGGGATACAGACCCCTGGTGAAGAACGGACCCTCAAAAAAAAGGTAAGGAAAGACGCTCGAACATGCACATATATATATACTCAAACCGGCGGGAACACCGACAAAATAGGGTAAATAAAAGCTCTTTCTATTCATGCGCAATGGAGGCCGCAGTTGGCTGTGTATACATCAAAGCCCCGGGACACGGAGTACAACGGAGGAAGAAAGATAAAATGAACGGGGGGAAGGAGAAGGAAACGAGGAGAGCTGGTATCAAACAAAGGCCCGCCGGCCTCTTGCCCTTCCCCACTCTCCTCTGTACATCACATCCCCTCCCTCTCTCCCTCTCTTACTCTCTTCTCCTTCTTCTCGTCGGTGGCTTCTGCTCGTCTCTTTGCCTCGTGTTGCCTCTCTGTTCTCTGTCTCTATCCCTGTGTGTGTTCTCTTTCTCCGTTCTCCCTCTCCGTCCCTTGTTCATCGGAAGAGGAGGCCCTTTTATACTCTTGCGGGCAGGAGCCTTCGAACACCAACGGCGGAGACGGGAAGTGACTGGCCATGATGGGGTTTGACCTTCTCCGTCCCTGATGGCAGAGGAGTAGCCTGCGTGGCCCCAATCTCCGGCCGACGCCTCGGACAGCCCACTGCGCGCCAAGGATCTCTAAGGCATGGGCGTAAGATCTCGTCTGCAAGGCGTGTCGCTGAAGAGCCGGAATAGTGTGCCGCTGGAAGACCCAAGAAGTGTGCCGCTGAAGCCTTGAAACAGTGTGCCGCTGAAGCCTTGAAACAGTGTGCCGCTGAAGCTCTTGGGGGGTGCCGGCCAAGGATCACTTGGGGCGTGCCGGCCAAAGAGGCAGCAAGCGTGCAGGGTGGAGGCCCTTAGGGGTGTGCCGGCCAAAGACCACTTGGGTTGTGCCGGCCAAAGAGGCAGCAAGCGTGCCGGGTTGAGGCTCCTAGGGGTGTGCCGGCCAAAGGCCACTTGGGGCGTGCCGGGTATGTCGGCCGGGAGCGTGCCGGCTGCAGCAAGTAGCAGGCGTGCCGGGTGGAGCACCCGGAGAGTGTGCCGGTGGAGGCTCTCCCGGGGGCGTTAGATTTTTGTTCTCTCTGTTTCTTTTACATGTTCCTTACTACGGGCAATTGTCACCTCTGCCAGGACCATCATAATAGAAGTAATTGCCCCAGCCACCATTATCATCGGTTCACACATTGTAGTAGTTTTGATTGCTCTGTGAAGGTTTTAATCCCCTCAGGGGCCCCGAGGATGTTGAACTCATCAACAATCTGAATTTTCCTGAAGTAGCTGGCCTTGCCGAAACCTTCCTCGGGGAAATGGCCGCTGTCCCTTCCAGTCGATGCGTACTGCCCATCTGGTTCTGAGTTCACCACCTCCCCTCCCCGCTGTATTATGTTGGTACTGTCTTCCAAGGAGGAGAAGAGGAATGAGGGCCAATATCCCGCATAGTCACTGTCGGACTGCATCCACCGGTTCCCCTCCTTTGGGTCCTTCCAGACAAGTATGGTGATGTCATATTGGGAACCACCGTAAGTGGAAATTGGGGAGCTGCTGGCCCCCCATTATTAACTGATGATTGACTTGAATGAACCCAAAGCAGAGCAAGTTGTGGCAACCAGTTGCGTGATAAGCATCACTCGTCCAGTAAGTAAATAGCCTTGTATTATTATCCCCCATGGAGATCAGGACTAACCTGCCATCCAGCTTCGATACTGTTGAAGTCTACATCAAAGGAGCCATGTAATACCCAAAGCTGTGAAGGACTGGACTCATTGGGCTGCTGAACACTTGGATTCCACACATTCATAATTGCTTTAGCTCCATAGTATCTGCCTCCTTATAGAAATGAATTAAGCATAAATATGCCACTGTATAAAAAAAAAATGTCCTTGTTCAAGTCTGCAGTAAAGTTTTGGCATTTCTCTAGTTTCCTGTTACACCATTAACGAAAATAGGTTACTCTTGAACCTCGTTGTCCTGTTCCATCATGTAATTTTTTTTATTTCTTCTAGAAATGAGTCATTAGTGTATTGATGAAGGCATTCATTTAGTTATTTGGCTTGTTTCCGGCACTGCCAAACAATTGATATGGTTCTTCCCGTAGCGTATTCAACATACTTTCGGGGGTATTCATCACATTATCTAAGTGCTTTTTTTTTGCTTCATTTTTGCTCCGTAATGCTCCTTCTGCCTTCTTCTTGACGTGCTTCTCCCTGGCTTCCTGGACGTAACCCATGCCCCCCCCCCTCGGGCAAGGAGGGTCGCCGTGCGTGATGAGGTGCTGCCGTGGGTGAAACGGCAGGTGAAACGGTGAGATGGGGGGGTGGTTATCCGGTGCAGTGAACAGGGACGGTGCCGCGGAGTGCAACGGGAGCGCGGTGAAAATGGTGCACCGGGAGTGAAAGCACGACGGAAGCGGGGTGTGCCGTCCGGTGCGGTTTTTGAAGTGTTGCCCGGCACAGGCCGGAGGTGTGCCATCCGGCACAGTGAGAGTGTGCCGTGGAATTGCCGCGGTGGCGCACCGGCCAAAGGGGTGGCATCAGTGTGCCGGCTGAGATCATGATTAGTGCACCGGCTAGAGGGGCATATAGGTGCACCGGGTGGAGAGGTGGCAACAGTGCACCGGTTGAAGAAGGGAAAATGCATCACCGGGTCACTTGGAGGCCAGCGTCACCAGGTGAGAAGGGATAGTGGTGCTACAGTGCCACCCACCGGTTATGCTCTGGTTAGAGGCCATCAGACAAACCATTTTGGAGCCACCGGATGTGGCATGGTGTGAGTGCCACCAGGTGAAGATGGGAAGGACTCCACCGGACAGGGCGCTCAGGTGGGGAAACGCCACCGGATGGGGTGGTCAAGGGATTTGTCCATTCCATCAGATTTCAATAACCCACAACGCCGTGCCAATAGTTTGCCCACATATTATTAGTTAACCGAAAGAGTTTCATCATGTACCAAAAGGCAACACCTATAGTGAGATGCCAAATGGACACGGCATAGTTTGCATTCAGATTTTCCCAAAAGTTGTTGCCACCATTTGATCAACTCATTCCTTATTCTTTCCCTTCACAGCTTTTACATCTTTGTCTGGAGATTGCGAAGGAATCCCAGCGATAAGCAGGATGAGGGCCACACTAATCAGAGCACCAGAGAAATGAGCAATGTGGTTGATACTATGCACTTCCCTACCAAATGCACCGGTCGGCAACCGTATTGAACCTTGTGCCGCTTTCATCACCCTGTCTATGACAAACTATCCCAGTATAAGCGCCTCAAGTTCCTTCCTCCAGTCCCATGATAACTTCACTAGGACACTGATGGCAAAGAGTCCAAACACAGCACTAGATGCTCCCCTAGAAACAATCAGCATGGCAAGATGTTGCAATCACAAACTGGTACCAAGCTGGCCAGCTATGGTACAGATATAGTGTTTTTACGTGTTGAACCTTTTTCTTCAGGCTTTCCAACTCACAGTTATGGTACTATATATGATTTGCTGCTCACACGATAGAGGTGCCGGCAACGAGCCACGTCCACCGACATCACGGTCCTCCACGGGACAGAGTTCCACAACACCGCCCTCGATGGATCACGGGCGGCCCCGGACGAAGAGTCACATGAGGATGCCAGGCGTCGAGTGCAGAGATCTGGAGAGCGGTGGGCAGGCTCGTCCGGCACGGTGTGCGGGTTCATCCGGCACAGCCGGTGTGTGCCGCGGGAGGAGGGTGAAACGGTCAAAGGGGGAGGCCTGTCATCCGGTGCGGCTTGAGGGAGCTCGTCCGGCACAGTAGATGTGTGCCGTGGGAGGTGGTTGGAGGTGTGCCGGTGAAGCCGCTCGCGGGCGTGCCGGGAGAAGCCCCTCGCGGGTGTGCCGGATGAGAGAGGGGGTGGAAGGTGAGAGAGAGAGAACGAGAGCGAGAGAGAGAAACAACGGGAGAGAAAGAGAGTGAGCCACCCCCCTTCTTTTTTATTTATTTATTTATTTATTTATGACCATATATATATTACTTATATATATTATCTATTTTATTTCACTATTATTTATTGTTATTTCTTCTTCTTTTTTTTTTCTTTTTTTGTTTCTTTTATATTATTTATTCTTTCATTTCTAACCTTCATCTTTTCCTCCGTCCGCTTCAAAATGACTAGAGTTAGAATGCGCTCGCTGTCCGCAAAAATTTTGAGTGTCCACACCTGGTCAAGCTGTGTGGCAGCACTTGTTGCAGACTGAGTCTGCTGTTTCTAGCGTGAGCTAGTGGAAGCCACACTCGGGTTGAGTGTGGGGTGGATGTAGGTTTGCTGGACCGAACCACCTAAAAACCCATTGTGCAGTGGTTTGACTTCTTTGTGTGTTTGGCGCTAGATGAATGCATAGGGTCGAGATAGGTTGATCTTCTATATGTGTTCATTTCATTGATGCGCACACTATATGCTTGACAGTGGTTTTGTGTGTTTGCATGATTTGTCTAATTGCTGCCCACATTAGATGTTTGCTAGGAGCGCACTTCATATTTGTATACAGGTTCAGTAGTTGACTGGATTAGTTTTTCTTCAGTCAGTCTTAGTGCTTTTATTCCGCAGTTCTGAGCACTAGTATTTTAACTGGGCGAAAGTTTTTAAACGGGTTATATTCATTCACCCCCCCTCTGAATACTGCACCGAACCCAACAATTAATTCCATCTATGATCATATGTTACAACCTCTTATTTTTCACTGTAAGTTAGATGCAATAAATCAACGTGTATGTGACTATTTTAAAACCTTCCAAAATCTCTTAAACAAATCGCTATTGAGTTCGAGCCCAATTCCAAAAACCAAGGTAATATTGGACTCAGATTGAGCTTAGAACGTGTTTGGTATCACTTTCGAAGGGAATTTCAATCATTTAGAATCCTCGACAAGTTTCAGGCTTAGCTCGCTACGTATGAGAGCATTTTCAAGCCTAAACATCCTCCGTGTGGGAGTGATTTCCCTCTGAAATTGTTTGCAAGATGGAACAAGTTTGCTCCCCACCTCTAATTAGAGGCTAGGTCGTTAGCACTAGACAGTATTAATGATAAAATTGAGTCCACTAAAGACAGAACAAAATCCTCATCTCAATTATCGATGGTACTTATTAACTTTAATTGAGACAAAAAATATTCCCACTAACACCAGCCATGTCATTTCAACATTGGTCTTGCCCAATTCAAATTGGCATATATATACTGAAATTTTGACAGTCCACAATCATATAATGCACGTAAAAGACTAGGCTATACTTTTAAAATTTTTTTTTCGAGCCTCGTTTACATTTTGAATCCTCTGTAGGGTGTCCATTTATTGGCTCTGGGTTCTATGTACTTTTTTCCTTTTGTTCTATTAATAAAATGCCAAACAGATTCTCGGATCTGTTTAGGTTTTTAATTTAAAAAAAAAAGGGTCAAGGATGACAATGTGAAAGAAAGCAGACACGAGCTTTTCGTCGGACAGTTAAGGAAAGTTCAACAAGACCTAATTTGTTGATCGGTTAAGGTTAGCACGTTCGATCGGGTCACAAGATTTTTTTCGACTTATGGGTCTTTAGTCAGGCCTAAAAGTCTGACTCGATTAGACTCACGGGTCAGATTCAGACTTTGAGTTCGACCCCCAGACTGACTTAGTCCGTTCTTTTTTTCCTCCCTTCAAATTTTAAAAATTTCTTAATTAAAATTATGTTATTTTACTTAATTAAAAATTTTAAAACTCTATTTTCACGTAAATTATATAATTAATATTAAAACTCTATTTAATTTAATGAGATTATAAATTTTATATTATTAAATATATTAATTTTTATTTTTTATTTAAATTATCGGATCGAGTCGAGTCTTAGTCAGACTTTATAATTTTTTAATAGTGTCCGAGCCCGAGCTGAACTCAGGCTTTAAAATTGCCCTACTAATCGACCTTGGTTAGATGAGTCATGTGTGAGAAAAGTGACGGGGCCAACACTGAATTGAACAAAAAAAGTAGGGTTTTTTGCATATTAGTCCCTACAAACTTAGTGAATTACCGATTAGTCCCTCAAATCTGATTATTATCTTAAAAGTCCCTATAATTTGTAGCATTTTACAAATGAATCCCTGTAATTTGTTACCGTCTACAGAAAAGAATATTCCGTAGAATATTCTATCAAATGTATGTAAAAAGTCTAAAATACCGCTGTTGAACGTTGACTCTCTCTCTCTCTCTCTCTCTCTCTCTCTCTCTCTCTCTCAGGGAGGTCGAGGGACAGGGGATCGGAGGAGGTCGAGGGACAGGGGATCGGAGGGGAGCCCTCCGATTCCCTTCTCCCCCTCCGGCCGCCCTCCCCCTCCCCCTCCGTCTCACTCTCTTTCTCTCTAACCCTCACACCGCACGCACACTCACCCCTTGTCGCTGTCGCCTCCCTCTCCACACCCTTCACTCCTCTCTCCCCCTCACACTGCAAACACACACACGTTGCACCGCCCTCCTGCGGAGTCGACCTCCCCTCCTGCGGAGTCGACCTCCCTTTCTCTGTCATCTCTCTTCCCCTGTCTATTCTCTCTACACCTATCTCCTCCTCCTCTTGCGCTCGCCAGACCAGTGCTGTTTACGGGCTCGGCGCCTTTGTCTTCCTTTTCTTCTGCTTCTGCTTCTTCTTCTTCTGCTACGCCTGCCCGCTGTCGTCCCTCGGGGATAGATTGATTACGTGCTGGTGGATATTTACGGGTCTGACAGCGGCGGCGACGAACGTGCGCCCTTACGTGCCGAGGGACCTGGAGCTGCCGGGCTTCGTCCCCAACTTCCTCACCACCATCGACATTCTCATCCCCTACGCCGCTGGCTCCCTCGTTGCCGTCCTCCTCGTCTGGTTCTTCTCAGGGCGCCGCAGTAGCAGGGGCCGCAGCAGCAGGGGCCGCAGCTGAAGTGTCCCCGCTACGACTCCAACAATACCAAGTTCTGCTACTACAACTACAGTCGGGCGCAGCCCCGTTACTTCTACAAGGCCTGCAGGCGGCACTGGACTGAGGGCAGCACCTGTTAGAGTGTGGAGTCAGAACTCTTTTGTTCGTGCGCCTCTGCACGGGATCACACTCTGCCTCAGGAGCGCATCCACTGCTCCAGGGGAGCATTCACAGCATCAGGGAAGCATGGCGAGCTTATGCCATCTCCAGGGGAGCATTCGCTGCTCCAGGAGAGCAATCGCTTCCCCAGGGGAGCATCCACTGCTCCAAGGGAGCATCCTCAGCTCAGGGGAGCATCCTCAGCTCAGGGGAGCATGGCGAGCATATCACATCTCCAGGGGAGCATTCGCTGCTCCAGGAGAGCAATCGCTGCCCCAGGGGAGCATCCACTGCTCCAGGGGAGCATCCTCAGCTCAGGGGAGCATGACGAGCATATCGCATCTCCAGGGGAGCATTCGCTGCTCTAGGAGAGCATCCTTCAGTGCCAGGGGAGCAGTCGCTGCTCCAGGGGAGCATATGCTGTCTGGGTTCTAGCAGGGAAGCATATGCTGTCTCTGGGGAGTAATCGCTGCTCCAGGGGAGCATCCTCAATGTCAGAGGAGCATGCATTACGGGCTCAAGGCATTTTGATGTCACTTGGAGCAGGCCGACCTGCATGAAGAAGTGTCGACACTTGTCTTGGCAATGTATTAACCTGACTGATGGTGGGGGAGCATCTGCAGTCGCTGGAGGGCATACTCGGTCTCAGGAGAGCATCCGGGGGGACAGGAGAGCATGCGCGTCTGATGTATCCCGGAAGAGGAACATCCTCTCTCTGGCGCTGCTCAAGCCATTGATGGCTACGTTGACTTATGCTAACAGCAGCTACAACCTAAGCTCACTTCTGTCTCTACCGTCAACACCTCAGTTCTTCGACTCCGCAGGCTCTCCTCCACCGAGTCCGTGGATGCTCCGATCCCTGTGCTCTCCCTGTGCCACACCCGCAGCCGGAGGGCAGAGGCCAACAAAAAGAGCATGTGCAGCAGGAAGACGTGGGAACGGCTCCAAGCAAGGCACGGTGGTGGCTGTTGGAACGGTAGAAGCAGCAGTAGGCCCGTTGTCCACCATGGCGGCTCCTGAGGAGAGAGGGAGCCCCGCCGAGGAGCAGGTAGTGGGGCAGACAACCTCTCCGATAGCTGGGGGGGCTGCTGGCCAGGGCGAAACCACCAGCGCCAGGTTGGCATGGCTTCACGCAAGGGTGGTGGGGGACCGCCTCCCAATCAGCTACGTCCACAGGTGCACCTCCAGGGAGGAGTGTCGACCCCTTGGGTAGAGGTGTCGACCCCTTGGGCAGAGGTGTCCACAGAGCGGTCGGCAGGAGATCGAAATCTCTTCCTGGGAGAAGATGGTGGCGGGCTCACCGGCATTTGTGAAGGCTGGAGCGTGGATGGACAGGGGGAGGGAGGGGGGGTTGAAGGACTGGAGAACAACGTGGGTGAAAGAGGGGCTAACCGAGGGGGTAGAAGAATGGCCAAGGGGGTCGAAACACGAGCGTGCGCCACCGCCTCTGCCAAAGGAAGACGTACGCTTGGTGGTGGCCGAAGGAGGCGCACCAGAACGCAGCCCACGTTGCGGGGGAGGCAGGCTCGTGCCTGACGCCACCACCGCGACGGCGTCAAGAGAGACAGCCTCCGGCAAAGAAAAAGGTAGAGCGGTGGAAGTGAGGGGCACGGACGCCTCAGGAGGCGTAGAACGGCTAGCAGCCCCAGACCCCGCCAAAGCCAGCGGAGGGCAAGAAGAAGGCGACGGCAGGAGAACAAGGCCAGGCGGTGCAGCCACCGGACGAAGCACAGGGGAGGCCGATGAGGGGGCATCACCCGGAACAGGGGAGGGAACATCAAGAAATAGAGCACCGTTTCTTGGCCCTCTCCCATCAGGAATAGTGGTAGTCAACGGTGGTAGTCAACGGAGGAGGAGGCCGGAGGGGGAGGGGAGAGGTCGCAGAAGAGGGGGGAGGGAGGCCGGAGGTGGAGAGGGAGGGGGGAGGGAGGTCGCAGGAGAGGGGGGAGGTCGCGACGGTCGGAGGGGGAGGGCGGCCAGATGGGGAGGAGGGAGGTCGCAGGGGAGGGGGAGGGCGGCCGGCGGTGGAGGGGGAGGTCGCAGGGGAGGGGGGAGGCACCCCTCTCTCTATCTCTCTCTCACACTCTCACACTTAACCCAGGGGTAAGTTAGTATTTTCATTACCTTTAGTATAAGGTAACTATAGTTTAGTTAACTGAATGAACGGTAGGGACCTAAACGTGTAACGACTAAGATTATAGGGACTATTAAAATAATATGCAGAATGGAGGGACTAATGGCAATTCATTAAGTTTATAGGGAGTAATATGCAAAAAATCCCAAAAAGTATGATGGGGAGAGTCAAATGGGGATATGATAATAACTGATGTGATTTGCCCTCCCACGTTGTACCTAACCTTAAAAAGTTATATAGTCCACGAAAAGTTTAGTCAAAAGATCTCGTGAGGTCAGACCCATGATGTAACTATGACACCAATAAGAGCCTTTGCATTTTGCTTTATCTTCTGAATGGACGTATACGCGTAGGTTACAATTTCATATTACACCAAATGGGTTTGTATTTTTCTCATGTACCCTCATATTATATAAGATTTTCTCAGATATATTTGATTATCTCATTTATATTTTTTATCCTTCCAGTGCCATCAACATCAACGGAGAATATTACCTAAAAAAACATGAGGTCTAAAATGTAAGGCTTTACTCGGATATGTAGAAGAATATGAAAGATTTTAGGATCATAAATGTCATCTAGGGATGTCAACGGGTCGGATACGATGCGGATAGTGGATTATCCGTATCCGTATCCGATAATGAAGAATCGTATCCATTTGATATTCGTTAAGTATTCGGAAAGTGATATATCCGAAAACCGTTATCGAGTATCCGAAAAATGCGATTAACGGACGGTTAGCGAATAGTTACTGGACATAAAAGTACATATAAGCTTAAAATTTAAGATATAAATTAACTTAATTAGAAAAAAAATTTAAATTGAAAAGAAAAATCCATATGACAAAGAAACTCATTTCAATTTAGTTAGTATCATCATTATTCATGAGTCAACATATAATGTAATTAAAAGTATACAAATATATAATATTACAATATCTCCAAAGATAATATGAAACATATAAAGTTTAAATAATAAAATAAACTAAATCTTTTGGACTTTAATTTTTATTGTATTCTCATTCTTTATATGTCTTTCATGAAAATAAACAATATATAAACTTGATAATTTAAAAAATTATAAAAATATCTTCTAATTTAAAAAAAAATTACCATCATGAAAATAGAAATGACTTAAATTATACATATATCTCAACTTCAATATCATTTTCTTCAAGACACTAAATTATTTGAGTCAAATACAAACTTGTTTAACGGTAACGGACGGATACGGATTTGGAATGAGGTGTATCCGTATCCGTATCTGCTAAGAAACCAGATATATCCGTATTTGTATCCGTTAATTTATTGGAAAGAAAAATATTATCTATTTGCTGTTCGTTAAGCTAACGAAATAGATGGTTATCGGATTATCGGTTACCATTGACATCCCTAATGCCATCATTATAATTACATGGGGAGGTTCAACAAGGTACGTACGTACGTGCATGTCCGAGTCTGTTCGAGTCTTCCTACGTTTCCTCACTCGGCACCGTCAAGCACCTTCGCCGAGCACCATCCCTCCCAGCCATGGCGCCTCCAAAGGGAAAGAGTAGTACCAAGAGGTGCCCACTTTGTTAATTTTATTTGTACACAAGAGGTTATGTGGTCCTACCGATCCATCCCTTTGTTATTGTCGTCACCTTTCAAACTCAGATTTGAGTCTACTCAATTTAATGTGATAATGAGACCCACTCATATTGCCTAGTCAGTGTGAGATATCACTACTTCAAGATGGACCTATATATACGATAGATTTAGTAGGTGAAGACCCAAAAAATCGTAGTTATAACTTTGTACTTTCGACTCTCCCTACGACTGTACGTCGTAGGCTAAAATAGCGTCAGTAAAGTCTTACCTACGGTAAATAATTTTGTAGGTGTTTACTGTCATAGGTAAATTTTACACACATATTAAGTTGTATGTCGTGAGACAGTACTATCGCATGACGTATCGTAGGTAATTCTAAACTTGGCATAGGTATTAAACACGTGTTGCGACGTTACTATCATAAATTGGCACAGCTAATTCTCACAACCGTAACTAATAAATCACGTGTTGAGATATTACAATCGTATGTTGTCGGAGATATTTCACACATAATCCTAAACACATCTACGTACAGCCCCCTTAACATTACCATCTAAAATTAGAATATATATTTTTCACGTAACCGTAAGTAACCTGTACACACTATATATACGCATCCATAAATTACATATCCAGATGTACACTTAGCACGTCAAGATACATCAGAATATAGTTCAACCTATACCATCGACGGACAAAGTCGTAAGTACGTGTCACAGGTATATCTCCTTGGGGTGTGTGTGTGTGTTTGTATATATAAATACACGTTAATAAATTCCTAGCAATTTTATTTATGCTTTTCAAATTTTTAGTGGGAATTAGTGTAAACAATCACTTTAATAATGTTTGATGGGAAGTTAAGAAAACTTGGTATATTTTGGTTAAGTTTCTAACTGTAATTTAGATTAAGGTTTATCAAACCGAGAGGGGACGGATCGAACTGCCCATCCCGTCCCGTCCTAGCTAGTCACATATCGGGATGATCGATCTGTGAGATGTAATCGAGACGTTATATATATATATATATTTTATAGTAAATCAATTATGTAAGTCAGTTGATTAAGGGTCTCACGGTTAACCGTGAGGCTATGGGTTTGAAACTCAGGCTTTTGGCGTGTTTTTGGTTCGATTTTTTGAAGAAACTGAGATTCGAACCAAGAGACATATGTTTACATCGCACAACAACTAATCAACTGAGCTGAAATTTCATTTGTATTATGTTATTTCGTTATATATATATATATATATATATATATATATATATATATATATATATATATATATATATATAGTTTATCATCTTGATACACAACGATATCAACATGTCCCATCCCGAGCCGTGACCGGGACGGCCGGTTCGACCGGGATGACAAACCTTGATTTAGACCATCCCACCTTCAGTTTCCTTTTCTAACTGAATTGTCCTATATTCCATATTCCTAGACTAGTTAGTTGAATAAAATTCATTTGGCATGGGATTCGTATGAAAATCTTATAGGCTGTATACGATAATGTCTCCGAAATGTTCACACCCACTTTATTACTGACAATAATATTTGGTTACATGTGAAAATGAAGAGTTCTGGCATTGGTTAAATTGAACTTTACTCTGTAAAAATAAGTGCAAAGGTGCCCCCAGCATCAGGTAACCTCTGTCATAAGATAAATGCAAGCAACCTGAACTCTAACCTGAATTATGTAACATCCATATTATTCTCATCGACCTACACCAAAAATGCCCCAAAATTTAGACACTAAGGTTCATGTGGGGTGAGTCTGAAAAGTCTTAAATATCTATATAAATAATGGGTTACATGCAGCAGTAAAGGATACATGAAGCCGTCTAAAGAAAGCTCTCATCACATCCACTAGTGTATCCCTATCGTCTACTCACGCTCAGACCGGTGCTAGTGGAATCCGGGACCTTGAGGAGGATGCATCCTCACATCTCATGTGCTTGAGATAGTCATCATGTAATACTCTTCGAAAGCAATCTCGAACATCCCATGGAATCAAAGGACATGGAGGACAATGTCATCTCACTCAAATGAGTTGCTCAACAAATTATCTATGTACCTTGGTGACACGATGTGGGCAATACCTACAATGCACGTGCCAATCATCCTTAATGTTATAACACGACTACTCCGACGGACAGAGTGACGTCTCAAGATCTCGATCCGGACAACAAGAAGAAAGGAGGAAGAAGAAGGAACAATCACACAAGGTAGGAACACAAAGATTTACGTGGTTCAGAGGTTACCCCCCTACGTCCACGGGCGACGGTAACAGCGGAACTTCACTAGATGTGAAGAATTATACAAGTAGCTTACACTCTAACTCGGAGGAACAAATCCTCTCACAAAGAAAACTCTCTCAAGCTCTCACCCCCAAGATTATCTTAGATCTCTTTCTAAGAAGCTCTCTTTACTCTCACCGTGGGATGCCAAAACAAGGTGAGGATTAAAATATATGCACTTAAATTTAATCGGGTTATCTTTAACCCCTGACCAAAATGGGACTTGAGGTTTACTTGGAAGAAGTGGTCAGGAGGGGTTCGAATTAGGTGATCTCTCTCTCTCTCTCTCTCTCTCTCTCTCTCTCTCTCTCTCTCTCTCTCTCTCTATCGGATAATTAAATAAATCTTTTAAACTTAATTCCGATTAGATGGAGGAACTTACCTTGAATAGATGTTATTAAACTTTGAGTTTTTAAAAGAAGAAGAGATTAAGAGTACTTTAATAAGTCAGATAGCCTTTTATTTCCGTCACCTAATCTGAATTTAATTAGGATGGCTCAATATAATAAATTACATACACCCTCGTTCTCGAACTACTTAGAGTTTTTCCTCATAATAAATTTACTTTACATATAAGGCTTTCATTCATGACAACAATATATTAACCATCTAATATTTGCACAATGTAAAAAAAAAATTCCATATAGTTGCAGCCAGTCAGCCACCAAAGCTGATACATGATTTAAAAAGAGAAAATTTTATGTATCTCCTTTTTACCGCATCAGGGATGACATGTGAACATTAAGTGATTTTAGTTGTCATCACTAATAATTTTATTTATATAAGTAATCATAATATATATTTAATTATTTGATAAATACATTTTTCAGAAGTTTCTTCGTAAGCACGTGAGAGGCTTATTAATTCGTAAGTTTGTGGGGTATTTCACGAAATAAATTGAGATTTTGAAGACTTAAAATTAAAAATATAGATCAGAAGGCCAGTTTATAAGTGGTTGAAAATTCAAAAAATATCAAAATTTAAATCTAATACCTCTTTTGCCATCTAGTTCATGTCTCTGATTAGCTGTCTATTTGGGTGTTCATACATCGACATCCCTACGTAAATTGGGTAGTTTCCAATTTTTTTTAAAAATCTATGATATCATAATTTAGGGAAAATGGTTAAATTTAATTTTAAAAAACTGACTCTTAAAATAACAATGAATTGAACATCAAATTGAAGGTCCTCCTTTTCATAGGAGGGACCCGAGATCGAGTGGGGGGGGGGCTTACTCGGTTCACATTTAATCCTCGAGGGATGTGAGCTCGGAATTTTATGACGGCGGTACAAAAAAAGAGATGTCAAGATGCTTAAGGTAAGACTCGAACTCGGGTGAAACAATTTAGGGGAAATGGTTAAATTTAATTTTAAAAAAACTGACTCTTAAAATAACAGTTTTAGAAACCATGCCACGTCCAAAGATGAGGAGCTAGCTAGAGCTCGGAATTTTATGAGGAGGAGGCTGTCGGACAACGATTAACTAAGTTTTTTTTTCCAATATGATCAGTTGATCCCCTCTAGCTAGCCTAATGGTTTTTTTTGGTATTTCAACGTGAAAGCTCAAATTGAAAAGCTTTGAACAAGAAACCATGCCACGTCCAAAGATGATCACAAGTCTCTCAATTATATATATGCCCCTCTCACTATCTCTAATCAAACTTTTGTTACTGTCCGTGGACCGTGGTGTCCTAATTATCATGTGTTGAGATGAGCATGGGCGGCACGACCACACTGGTATGGCCTGGTTGGGGGGGTGTGTGGATCTGGTGTGATCTCTGGCTTGGACCATCAAATTATAAGATTTCAGATTGGTACCTGAAAGGTACATCATGGGTCCTCATCATACCTCATTTATCTTTCTCTTTGTTGTGATATACATGTTGGTAGCAAGTTGGCGATAAAATAAAAATATATATTAAAGTTTTAGAAAAAT
Organism: Amorphophallus konjac; assembly: GCA_022559845.1. Lineage (NCBI taxonomy): Eukaryota > Viridiplantae > Streptophyta > Magnoliopsida > Alismatales > Araceae > Amorphophallus > Amorphophallus konjac. The sequence continues at coordinate 144,025 of JAHNEJ010001062.1, forward strand.
TATTTTATATTCTTAAAATTAATTAAAAAAATATCTCTATATCATTAATTTTATCATATTTATTATAACATTTATGTAATCTTTAAGAAAATAACTATTGTGTTCCTTTGTGAGAGTGCAGGGATAATTTTCTGTTTTAAAGATAGGGGCGGATAGGAACATAATAGATTTTTTATTAAAAATTTTAAGAGTATTATAAGAAATATGATAAATATAAGAATATAAAAACAATTTCACAAGATTTTAACAATATAAAAATAATTTTCTTTAAAAATTTTAAGATCCAGTGTGATACACTGATACCTGAAAGATACATGACTGGGGTGCTGGGCCTCCCCTACGTGCAATCGTTGTTGACGTTGCATACATTGTACGAAGCAGGTGTGTACATCATGGGTACGTCCTTATCATATATATATATATATATATATATATATATATATATATATATATATATATATATATATGTATATATACAACATTTATCTTCTGTTCGTTTGGATGTGTATACGTTGCTTTAGGAGCATGCATATCATATCCAAATGTTGCAATCCACCTGCATAAAGAAGGCAGCGAGTTGGCGACAAACCGAGAAAATATACTAAAATTTAGGGGAAATTGTCTGCATATCTATAAAACCAGCACAAATTATCTTTATATCCTTATGTTTACGATGTTTATCCCGATGCCCTTCAAATCTTCTAACCCAAAACAGGGTTTGTTGTCTCTTCTGTCTCGATCGTCCCGGTCACGGCTTGAGACGGAACGGGACGATACTGTATCGATCCGTACTGGTCCGAAATAAAAACGTTAATATAAAGATTATAAGTAAAATTTCATAAATTATTCTTTAGACTAGTTGGTTAAGTGATGTTATACATTAATATGTGACTAGGGTTTGATTCCTGTCAGCGCCACCATGCATTTTTAATATTTTTTTCGTTCAATAATTTAAAGAAAAGTACAAAAATAAAACTTTGATGCATCTTTTGAGATTCGAACACAAGACACTTCAACGAGCACGAATCGATTTAAATCAATCAACCTACCAATCAAAATTTGTCATAAAATATAATATATTATATATATCATCTCGATTGCATCTCACGTATCGATATATGACTGGGACGATCTAAGACGGGCGGTTGAGACCGTCCCTAACCGATCTCATGCCCCTCAAATATATAGGTTCACGGAAAGAAGCCTTAATCAAGGGTTCTTTTGATAACGTTAGGGAACAAAAGTTACTTTTTATCAGAAGAGCTATATAATCCTATTGCTCAATATGTCACATGAAATTAAACCAAAGTCAACAAAAATGTGGATTATTTTGAAATAAAATTAATCTACTGGAAAAATGTGAATAACTAGAGTACATTTTAAAATTAGGGACATTTACAAATATAACCTTCTTATACGTAAAATTGAAGGATCATGGGTCCCATATTGTACCCACGAATTGAGATAAGCTCAATGCGTAAAAATAAGTGTACATATAAACAGAATACTATGGATGTTTTACAATTCTGGTTATAACCAGGGTATGTACGAGTAGAGCAGTACTACATACAGTATGTACATCACGTCCTGTAGCTCTTCTATGTCCTATTGGGAATTGTTATCCTATCTAGAGGCCACGTATAACGTTTGATTGTAAGAAGATTGGAATTGACAGATTTTGTGCCAATATGATTAGGAGTCATTATTTTTTTGCTTCTATTTGTATCTTATTTCCCGTCATTATATATTTGTTTATCACTTTATTTTTGCACTTTCTCTTTAATTCATTAATCTATAATTATTCAACACCTACCGATCATCATGGTCCGATGTCGTTACCCTACGTAAGATGGTGCAGTGTTAAGTGAATGGAGCCCGTTTCTCATGCGGAAGTCCCCAACACAGCAGCTTAAGGGGGCTCCAACCAGTATAAATAGAGATCCTCTAGAGGAAGACTGTAGGCAAGTATATTAGTGTTGCAAAGCTCCAGACATTAGAAGACCTAGACCGTCGAACGTTGCTACTGGGATTGGATCGGACCGTTGAAGGTGAGATATATTTAACAGATAAGAAAAAACCTGGGTTTTAAAATACCCAGAGCTCAAAGAAGAACAGAGCCCTTCCAACATAGCATTCAATGCACAAACCCTACAATCAAAGAGATCTTTGAGCAATATGCGCTTCCTGAGTATCCACGTCTAAGGGGAGACTTCATCGTACTGAAAGTAAGAAACTAGAAGTCTCTTGTCCCGGAAAGCAATCAAGAGGGGGCTACTACACTTCAACGACATTCTCCCTCCTCCTCGTCTCTATTTGTCAATTGTTCTTTTATTGCCTTATAAAGTCCATATCCACTAATTAAGGAGCACTCGTGGAACTTGTAATATGTCTAACTAATAGTGTGCAGAGCATTTGTTGCTCTGGCTTACTAGCATTGAATGTGTTACATTGGTCCGTTGATACTGTACATGTAAATCAGTTGGGCACTAGTTTCTTAAAAACTAGCTAAGTGTGAAATCACATGTGAAAAAATTAAGTCACTTTATCTGACTGGGTGGTTTGTCGAAACTTAATAAAAAAATAGTTGGGTTATTAGTTCTTAGAAAATTAGTAGGAAGATTTGCTGAGACTTATAAGGTCAACTGGGGAGTTGGGTCTAAAAATACACTGATTGTAACGGGGACGGTTAGTGAGTGAAATCCTTTGCGAGTTACAAAAGGACTAGACGTAGGCTATCTAAGATGATAAATGAACCAGGATAAAAATCTCCTTATCCCATGTGATTGCTTGATGTGTCTTTGTTTATTTTCTACAACATTTAATATTTAATTTTTATACACGATTAGTTTTACCACGCACATCTATTCACATCCCTCTAGGATATACCATACTACTAACATGATTGTAGCCTTTTTTTATGTACGCGATCGCATTGATGCAATCGCAATAGCACCGAACATCTTGATGCTAATCTAGTTTACTTTTCCTAAATCATGCTCATCTACGTTTTATTTTACATCCACAAAACAAATTTGCAGGAAAATAAATGGATGAATAGTACATAAATCATCAAAAAAATATTTATTTATGGAAATAAGTAGAGAACATGCTCACAATGACATAAATGCAAATAAACTAGAAGCATGCTATGTTTGTAAGCATAACTGAATATAGATAGGGATATCCTTGAACCACTGTAATGCCCCGAATTTTTTGAATATTTTTCGGATCTTGATCTGTGAGTTTGGATAATTTTTATGGGTCCTGGATTGAGTTTGACGGTTTATGCGTGGTTTTATCTGTTGAGACTTCGGAACCCTGTGCAGGGTGAACCGTTACGTTCTCCTACTCCGGGACATTGCAGGCACGTTGTGCATTTTTCGATGATCGTGGAGAGTATTTTTTTTCTATTTTTATATTTTTAAAAATTTTAAAATCCCAAATTAATTTCTATATAAACCAACTCACCCCCCTCTCTCTCCCCATTCTCTCTTTCACTCTCTCTCTCTTCTCTTTCTCTCCCTCTCCTTTCCGGGGGGGGCGACGGAGCGGGGCAGGGGCGAGGCGGGGATGCTGTGAGGGCGTGGAGCGGGAACGGGTTGAGGATCGACGGACGGTGGCGCGCCGAAGCTCTCTCGTGAGTTTGTGAACCGGCGGGAGTTTCGCGGACGTTTTCGCTTAGAACGGCGTCCACGGTACGCGAAATCTTCGGTGGAGGTAGGGGGATGGATCCTTAACCCCGATACTTCCTTTCTCACGAGTTTGGTAGCCTGTGGTGAGCCGAGCGTGGGCTTATTGCCGTTGGGGGTTAAAATCATGTTTTTAGGGCGTGCGACGATTTCGACAGATCGATCGACGTTTCCCCGCTTTCTTCCTTCCGTTTTTGGGTTTTGGGACCTGGGGAATGATCCCCGTTGTTTTCCCCTTCGGTTGGGATCAAATGGGGCGTGGAATCGGAGTCCTAGGGTGGCTCCGGTCGGGTTTCCATCTTAATCGGTCGACCGACACGAGCAGTTCGGTCGACCGATCAGGCATTCGCCGCTGAACTGGGCATTATGCCCAGTTCGGTCGACCGAACTGGTCGGTCGAAATGCAGAGATTGGCTCGTTTTGGGTCTCGGTCGGTCCGGTTGGGACCCCATGATCGACCTATGGCCCAGTGAGTGTTCTGGACACCCTGTGGGGACCGTGACCGTGTTTTTGGGTGTCTGGAGGTACCGTGTTATCTCGATTAGCGTGCCCGTGGGTTATGAGGGTCCGAGTGACCCTTGTGTTCCGAGCTTCCGTACTTTCGCTTGATCGAGTCACCGCGTGTCGGAATGAGTGTGGTGGGCTATTCCCACACGTCATTGGTTTCCGGGAAGTGTTTTCCGTGGGGGCTGTGAGTTTGGCCTTGGACTATGAGTCCAGTCTCCTAGCCTGAGGCTGGAGGTCTCTTGAGTTCCCTTAATGAGGGAATGATCTCGGCAGTTGTGAACTGCCTCGTGAGTTATCGTGTTGAGATTTCTGACCCTAGGGTTAGGGCAGATTGATGGCGTGGAGCTGTCCTGGTGCAACGGTCTTGACCCGAGTCTTGTGACTCAAGGACCATTGGGTTTAGTAGATTTAGATGGTTGTCTCGAGTCGGTGGCCCTGGGCCACCTGGCACTCCGTGTTACTCGCGATGGCTGCGTGTGTGACTTTCCGTATTCACGTTTAGTGACCTCCCACTAGTCGTAACCTTCTTGCAGCACGCGTGCGCTGACCCACCCGGGAGTGGTGGAGCGGCATACCCCAGAGGGACGATTTTTTAGACTAGTTACTGTAGGGCCCCTCACCTTTGCAGCCTACGTCCGGGCTAGGGGAAAAACTAATTAGAGGACCCGACTTAGAGCAGATGGTCTGTCTGTGCACACGTGGTTGGGGACGTCAGACCCGCGCTAACCAACGCGACCCCATCTAGTCCTTGCCTTGTGTTCCTGGTTACTGCACGGTGTCTCTGTCTCTGCCTGGGACGTCGTAGGGAGACACCTCATGTGACGACCCGGACCCCGGATATCGGATATACCCTATAGGATTACCGAGCAGACCCGATACCACTTGGAACCCGTGAAGCCTCCCAAGAGCTGTAAAGCTCCGAAGGGAAAAAGGATTGTCGTGTAGTACATTGAAGTCGCAGATATAACAGTAAACAATTAAATTTCCTTAATCAGGTTTGTTAAAGTAGCAAAAATAAAATTATGTTTTAATTAACAGTTAAAATTAACAATTATACCAGAGTCCAGTCCAAAGGAAAGACAAGTACAGTCCAATAGAAAGAAGACGTACACTGAGGTCGGGGGAAGCCACACCAGGAATCGCAAAGGAAGCAGAGACGACCACACCTGAAAAGCAGGGGTGAGCCTCATGTCACTGGCTCAATAGGGGTCACGCGGATCCCCACTGAAAAATAATGCAGTAACACGAAATAATAGCTAAAACAGCAGCAGTAGTAAAGTAGGAAAAGCTAAACTACAACTAGAAAGCTGTAAAAGAAAGCCATAACGGAAGGAGTAGAATGGCTAAAAGAAAAGGGAAAAGCAAAGCCGCATGGACCGAAACACGGCCACCGAGAGAAGCTCAGCTCCCTAAGCTACTCCAAACGATGATAGAAGGGCGAACCTTGATCTCAGAAAGTCTGGAATTACCGATCCGTCGGCAGGCACAAGGCCCAAAGCGAAGGTCCTACAAAACTAGGCAAAAACCTTGGAAGAGACCTAGATAGACACAGACACTAACGCATACATGACTAGATCGTCATGCACGCAACAGAGCCGACCTTGGGTAAAGTCAAGAACAGATTAACCCGAAAAAGGTCACGACACGAAGAACGAGAAACACGGGAGTCACGTGTTATGTGATGGAAGCACCTCCTCACTAGAAGAACAACCAGATGCGTCCACTGACATCTTACACTGTGCCACAAGTATCTCCCTACGGACGCCGAGAATGATGGAGACTGAGATACTCACAGAACCAGAACAGGAACTATAGTAACGAGTGACTAGTCAGGGTCACGCCCGTCGGCGCCAGTCCAAACACCCCTGATCACGTGTGCACACACAAGCCCAATGCCATGAGCCAGGCCTCTAGCTAGTTTTCTCCCCCAGCAGACGCTACTGACAAGCAAGGGAGCCCACGCAAACTAGCTTACAAACCGTCTGAGTCAGGAACTGCCCTCACCACCACTCCCGAGTGGGCCGACACTCAAGGTCGTCAGGCTATGACTAGTGAAGGCTCACTAGACATAGAGACTCTGAAACACGAGTGCTGGAGTACTGACAGGCTAAGCACGCACTGTCACCCGTACTACGAAGCAAAAAGACAGTGCACCAACTGCCAATAGACTCAGGACAGGGCAACTAGACCTACCAACGCAACGATCCTTGAGTCTCATGACTCGGAGCTAAGATCGTCGCATGACGGTGATGACGAATAGCCAATCAGCCTAATCCTAAGCCACAGGAAACAACAATGGATCATCGGATTCACATAACCGTATAAAATGACTCACAGAGACCTGAGGGAGCATCAAGACCCTCTAAGGACCTGGACACATAGATCGAGGTAGGACAGTACCTCAAGGCGTCCAGAACCACTATCTCGAGCTATCCAGAATAGTCGAGACACACACAAGGTTATTTGTCAACCACTGGATCTTACCGGGTTGACCAGCACCTAATAATGACTCTGAAGCAGTACGGAAACCTAACCAATAACGGGGTACGCCTGACTATCTGATAACATGGTTATAGCTCTCATAGGACATCAAAAGACGTCCACGGAACAATGGGCAACCCACGAGGTCAAGCCGAGGCACTTGAAAACTAACACATCGGGAAACGACACGCAGGAGTTAAGTGGAGGAACATACGCTGGAGGACATAGAATGGGCTGCTAGGGGACTATAGCGGTCAAGGATTAGGTCGCTAAACCCAGTCAATCCTGAATCGACATATTCAGTCAAACCACCAAAGCAGTCTAATATAGACCCGTCACACGGACTAGACGGTCCAAGAGACAACCGCCACACTAACCGCCCTAAAACATTGACCTAAGTCAAACGACTTGTAGCAGCCTAAGAAAGGGGCGCCACAACGAAGAGGCGGACGAAGGTTGGGCCGCCAAGGCCAACCGACTTAAATTCTTAACTAGGTCTAAAACCACGGTAGCATGAATACCGAGGCAGCTCACGAGCCGCCGAGACCATCCCTTAAAATGGGAACTCAAGGGAAGCCACACACATTGTTCAGTCGGAACTCATCTTCCGCAGAAACCCACGACATGCGGGAGAACCCCACCGCACTCACACCGATATACGGTGACTCGATCGAGCGTAACACAGAGCCCGAAACACACACACTTACGGAGATGCTAATCGAGATAACACGGTACCTCCCGACACGCCAGAAACATGGACACGGAACCCACAGGGTGTCCGGGACACTCCCGAGGCCGTAGGTCGGTCATTGGGTCTCAACCGGACCGACCGAGACTCAAAACGGTCAAAGACACTAAATTTCGGTCAACCAGACCCCTGGGGTCGGTCGACCTAACAGGGTTGGTCGACCGGCCCGAGGCGGTTGGTCAACCTGACCGACACGGTCGATCGCCCTGCTGCGGACGCCGTCCGGTCGACCGGCCAGCCCGCAGCGGTCGACCGGTTACGGCGGAAAATCGACCGAACCCGACACTCAAGCCCGATTCCACGCCCCATTCGATCCCGATCGAAGGGGAAGTAATCCTAATCGACAAAAGCAACCTTCCACAGGCCGGAAGGGGCACATGCAACAGCTCAATCCCAAGAAACGGGTGATTCCAATGAATCGACCCTAATTGGGTCACTGTGATTCCCGGGCTCGTACCTGTCCCAAATGACGACCAATCGACACGAAATCAGCAGAAGTGGAATACAGACTTTCCAAGGGTTCGAATGGCACCAACCGATCTGAAAACCGTCACCATTTTCCGACGAACCCGACGAACACCCTAAAAGTATGATTTTATCCCAACAAGGCAAAACCCACTCGTATGCTCACCGTTCAACGTAAAACTGCGAGGGAACGCAACAGAGAAGCAGAGCTTCCGTCTCCCTATCTCCACCGAAGATTCTGTGCGCCGAAGCGACTAAACCGCGCCGAAAATCGCCAAACCAATGAACCGCGCCGGCTTTGAATCCATCGAGGGATCGTGCCGCGCCACGCTCAATCCGCCACTCCATCGCGCTCCACGATCACTCCATCACGTCCCCGCCTCAGCCAGCTTGCCAACGGTGTGCATCCCGCGTCGAGAGGATCAGAGGGGAGAGAGAACGAGAGAGAGAAAGGAACGTGAGAAATGGGGGAGGAGAGAGGGAAGAAAAGACTAAAAAGAAGAAAATTAGGAATTTTCCTAATTTTCCAAAATTTTGATTTGTGTGTCGAAAATTCACTAATTCAGAAAAATACGTAAAAATAGTCGAAACGATCCTCTCAAAGAGTACATCGCAACTGTAGTGTCCTCGAGTCGATGAACTGAGAAATAAACTCACCACAGGATTCCGTAACTTATACAAGAGAAAAATCCACGTGGATCATAAAACTCAACTCAGGATCCACAAAAGCAATCCGAAAGCACTCCGATAAGGATCCGAAAGATCCGATAAGAATCCAGGGTATTACAGCATTCCCTCCTTTAAGAAATTTTATCCTCAAAATTTAAGGAGCTAGCAAGAAGAAGCAGGGAAGAACAGACCCAATCGTCTGAACTCGGAACAACACAAATCTCGAAAAACACAGTTTAGAGGGACACCGCCAGACCATCATCACAAGCACATGCTCTGGATCTCAAGGCAAATCGATCCACAGAATGAGCATGGCACACAAGTGAACACAAGTCTGACACCTTTGAAATAAGGCAACGTCGCTTACGTCTCATAGGGAAGGAGACACGACCCATGCCACGACAACAGTAACCGATAACACAAAAAGACAGACACAGCAAGCATCAGCTTAAACCAATAAGCATAGTCCTTTCAGCTGACAACTCGACACATCGGCTCCAGTGCCAAAGGCAACCACGAAACCTAGCACACAGGACGCAAACGACAGCACTGGACCACAAGCACAATCAAGTCAGTCCTCACTCAGACGTTACATCTAATTCGAATCGTCTGCTAACTCTACTAGGGGAGGAGATATAGCACAACCAACTGACAAGACTTCGGTCCACACCCTACAAAGACAGATTCACAGGGAAACAACGACAAAATGACAACGACAATAGCAGCAACACTTGTAGGATCCCGGATCCGTACTGAATACAGAACCACGGAACACAACCGCAAGCTGGGTCACATCAAGGCATATTAACAGCTGAACACACGACTACAATGGACTAGTCATGCAACGAGCAGCTTACCAAGGAAAGACCCACGACAACAAGAACAACAATATTGGGAAACGCATCTCAAGGACCACGATCACGTCCCGAGAACATAACACCCAAGAAGAATTACAGAGAAGCGAAGGGTACTCAACCAGTAGAAATACCGACAAAGTCCCCAACACTCACAATCGCCAGTGCCAACACCATAATGCCTCCAAAAACAATGGCACGGCAACAAACAACATCAAGGCATACGAAGCCAAGATGAAGTCACATCGAGGAAGATAATTCTCTCGACCGGTCAGAATCTTACAACCAACGATCCTTGACCTATGGGTTATCAGCCCACACGCTTCCGCTGCACACTCATACAACGCACACAGACACCAAAAATACCTCGGTATCCACATCTCAACACGCACTCAGTGTCATCGCAATTTATGAAAATCGTAATATGACACACCACGAGTACTGATCCTTTGAACAACCGATCACAAGTAGCCTAAGTGCAAACCAAGAAGAGCACCAGCTTCAGCACAAAACACAAAGAAAACTGTAAATCTCAGCTTATCCTCACGTCCGAAAAGAATAAATGAGCCTTCACAACACGTCAGTCGTCAGATACGGCACGACAAACATGGTGCACAACGGCTCTTAACACAAAGATTAGGTCCAAAACCAAGCAACTGCAGAACAAAGAGTAGGTCAGGCTCAGAATAAATACTGTCCACACTTAAGTAGACACAGGACAAAGGTCTCACTAAGACAGCACTTCTAAGGCTTACCTCGAAAAGACTCCACCAAACGGGATGAGAAGCATCAAGCTCGACTAACACAGCTCACCAGGAAGGAAAATCCTAGGTTCGCCCGAGCATCTTCTCAATCGATGCAATAAAGCAATCACTTCGACAGAAGCAAAACACCTCAAGAGTTGCACAGACTTAAGCTGGGATGCCCAAAACAACGTAAGAACATGTACGGCCATCACACCAACTCGAAAAGTCACCAGTCGCCTGAACAAGTCACGGAAAAATCTAGAACAATGTACTACAGATTCAAGCCTATCGGCGAACTCTGCATGCCAAGTACAGCACGATCAAGACAAACACCACAACGAAAAAGAGCATCCCGTCGCATCCTGACGAGACCAAAACCATCTCGTACAGTGCCAACACAGTACACACAAGACAACTTATGGAAAAGAAAGCGACAAGGAATCGCGAAACCGAAGCCAGCGAAAGACTGTATTGGACTTTCAAGACTCTGGACACTGTATATCTCGGATTCCCATGTACTTTCACACAACAACGCTCTAATACCAACTGTGATGACCCAGACCCCGGATACCGGATATACCCGATAGGATTATCGAGCAGACCCGATACCACTTGGAACCCGTGAAACCTCCCAAGAGCTGTAAAGCTCCGAAGGGAAAAAGGATTGTCGTGTAGTACATTGAAGTCATAGATATAACAGTAAGCAATTAAATTTCCTTAATCAGGTTTGCTAAAGTAGTAGAAATAAAATTACTTTTTAATTAACAGTTAAAATTAACAATTATACCAGAGTCCAGTTCAAAGGAAAGACAAGTACAGTCCAATAGAAAGAAGACGTACACTGAGGTCGGGGGAAGCCCGACGCTGGTACCGCTGGCAACTATGAACTCGCCACACCAGGAACCGCAAAGGAAGCAGAGACGACCATACCTGAAAAGTAGGGGTGAGCCTCGTGTCACTGGCTCAGTAGGGGTCACGTGGATCCCCACTGAAAAATAACACAGTAACATGGAACAACAGCTAAAACAACAGTAGTAGTAAAGCAGGAAAAGCTAAACTACAACTAGAAAGCTGTAAAAGAAAGCCATAACGGAAGGAGTAGAACGGCTAAAAGAAAAGGGAAAAGCAAAGCCGCAAGGACCGAAACACGGCCACCGAGAGAAGTTCGGCTCCCTAAGCTACTCCAAACAATGATAGAAGGGCGAACCCTGATCTCACAAAGTTAGGAATTATCGATCCGTCGACAGGCACAAGGCCCAAAGTGAAGGTCCTACAAAACTAGGCAAAAACCTTGGAAGAGACCTAGACAGACACAGACACTAACGCATACATGACTAGATCGTCATGCACTCAACAGAGCCGACCTTGGGTAAAGTCAAGAACAGACTAACCCGAAAAAGGTCACTACACAAAGAACGAGAAATATGGGAGTCACGTGTCACGTGACAGAAGTACCTCCTCACTAGAAGAACAGCCAGATGCATCTACTGACGTCTTACACTGCACCACAAATATCTCCCTATGGATGCCGAGAACGACGGAGACTGAGATACTCACAGAACCAGAACAGAAACTACAGTAATAAGTGACTAGTCAGGGTCACGGCCGTCGGCGCCAGTCCAAACGCCCCTGACCACGTGTGCACACACAAGCCCAATGCCATGAGCCAGGCCTCTAGCTAGTTTTCTCCCCCAGCGGACGCTACTGACAAGCAAAGGAGCCCACCGAAACTAGCTTACAAACCGTCTAAGTCGGGAACTTCCCTCACCACCACTCCTGGGTGGACCGACACTCGAGGTCATCGGGCTACGACTAGTGGAGGCTCACTATACACAGAGACTCTGAAACACGAGTGATGGAGTACAGACAGGCTAAGCACGCACTGTCACCTCTACTACGAAGCACAAAGGCAGTGCACCAACTGCCAACAGACTCAGGACATGGTAACTAGACATACCAATGTAACGATCCTTAAGTCTCATGACTCGGAGCTAAGATCGTCGCATGACGGTGATGATGAACCGCCAATCAGCCTAATCCTAAGCCACAAGAAACGAGAATGGATCATCGGATCCACATAACCGTATAAAATGACTCACGGAGACCTGAGGGAGCATCAAGACCCTCTAAGCACCTGGACACATAGACCGAGGTAGGATATCATCTTAAGGCATCCAGAACCATTGTCTCGAGCTATCCAAAATAGTTGAGACACACACAAGGTTACTTGTCAACCACTGGGTCTCACCGGGTTGACCAGCACCTAATAATGACTCTGAAGCAGTACAGCAACCTAACCAATAACGTGGTACGCCTGGCTATCTGATAACATGGTTATAGCTCTCATCGGACATCAAAAGACGTCCACGGAACAATGGGCAACCCACGAGGTCAAGACGAGGCACTTGGAAACCAACACATCGGGAAACAACACGCAGGAGTTAAGCGGAGGAACATACGCTGGCTGTCATAGAATGGGCCTCTAGGGGACTGTAGAGGTCAAGGATTAGGCCGCTAAACCCATTTAACCCTGAACTGACTTATTCGGTCAAACCACCAAAGCAGTCTAATATAGACCCGCCACACGGACTAGACGGTCCAAGAGACAACCTCCACACTAACCGCCCTAAAACATTGACCTAAGTCAAACGACTTGTAGCGGCCTAAGAAAGGGGCGCCACAACGAAAAGGCGGACAAAGGTTGGGCCGCCAAGGCCAACCGACTTAAATTCTTGACTAGTTCTAAAATCACGGAAGCATGAATACCGAGACAGCTCACGAGCCGCTGAGACCATCCCTTAAAACGGGAACTCAAGGGAAGCTACACACATGGTTCAGTGGGAACTCATCTTCCGCAGAAACCCACGACATGCGGGGGAACCCCACCGCACTCACACCGATACACGGTGACTCGATCGAGCGTAACACAGAGCCCAGAACACACACACTTATAGGCACACTAATCGAGATAACACGGTATCTCTCAACACCCTAGAAACATGGACACGGAACCCACAGGGTGTCCGGGACACTCGTGAGGCCGTAGGTCGGTCATTGGGTCTCAATCGGACCGACCAGGACTCAAAACGGTCAAAGACACTGAATTTCGGTCGACCTGACCCCTGGGGGCGATCGGTCGATCAGACCGACATGGTCGATCGCCCTGCTGCGAACGCCGGCCGGTCGACCGGCCAGCCCGCAGCGGTCGACCGGTTACGATGGAAAACCGGTCGAACCCAACACTCGAGCCCGATTCCATGCCCCATTCGATCCCGATCGATAGGGAAGCAGTCCTAATCAACAAAAGCAACCTTCCACAGGTCAGAAGGGGCACATGCAACAACTCAATCCCAAGAAATGGGTGATTCCAACGAATCGACCCTAATTAGGTCACCGGGGTTCCCGGGCTCGTACCGGCCCCAAATGATGACCAATCGACACGAAATCAGCGGAAATAGAATACAGACATTCCAGGGGTTCGAAATGCACCAACTGATCTAAAAACCGTCGCCGTTTTTCAGCGAACCCGACGAACACCCCAAAAGTATGATTTTACCCCCCAACAAGGCAAAACTCACTCGTATGCTCACTGTTCGACGTAAAACTGCGAGAGAACGTAACAGAGAAGTAGAGCTTCCGTCTCCCTACCTCCACCGAAGATTCCGTGCACCAAAGTGAGTAAACTACGCCGAAAATTGCCAAACCAACAAACCACGCTGGCTTTGAATCCACCGAGGGATCACGCCGCGCCACGCTCAATCCACCACTCCATCGCGCTCCACGATCACTCCATCGCGTCCCCGCCTCAACTAGCTCGCCAACGGTGCGCGCCCCGCGTCGAGAGGACCAGAGGTGAGAGAGAACGAGAGAGAGAAAGGAACGTGAGAAATGAGGGAGGGGAGAGGGAAGAAAAGAATAAAAAGAAGAAAATTAGGAATTTTCCTAATTTTCTAAAATTCTGATTTTTGTGCCAAAAATCCACTAATTCAGAAAAATACGTAAAATAGCCAAAACGATCCTCTCAAAGAGTACATCACAACTGTAGTGCCCTCGAGTTGATGAACTGAGAAATAAAATCACCACAAGGTTCCGTAACTTGTACGAGAGAAAAACCCACGTGGATCGTACAACTCAACTCAGGATCTACAAAAGCGATCTGAAAGCACTCCGATAAGGATCCGAAATATCCGATAAGAATTTAGGGTATTACACCTCAGGCTGCGGACTAAGTCGTCAGTGGATGCATCCGGCCTTACTTCTATTGTGCAGTGCTCCCGTCACTTGGCATGAGTTTCTAGTGACTCGAGTTCCTGTTTCACGTATATGAGACGTGATTTTACTTGTAGGCTCCTTGTGTTTCTCGAGATAGAGGTCTAGGGTTTTCGCTGAGCGTCACCGAGGGTTTTTCCTAGATGGTGTAGGGTTCAAGACGGTGAGGTCGTGATCGTATCTACCCAGACCGCGTGATTTTGGGTTGGACCTTTGTCTGTGAGACGGGCCTCTACGACAGTGGTGTCATGATGGTCTTCTGGCAGTGTAGCCAGAGGTTTTCTTGTTAGTCTGGTAGTCCCTCGACTGTGAGATCGGGACGTATTTTTCGATATAGTAGGAGTAGCTGTAGCGTCAAATTTTTACGGGCCACCGAGTTTACTATTCCTACTGTCGTTGCTGCTTTCCGCTATTGCTTCTGTTTACGGTTGGGGTTCCGCGGGACCCCTACTGAGCTAATGATAGGAGGCTCACCCCTACTTTTCAGGTGCAGCGGTTCTTTCTCGAGATTCGAGGGTGCTGTGCAGTGGTTCTTAGTTGTCAGCTCGCCGGGCCGAGTGTTCACTCGGTATTGGGTATGCTTCTCTGCCTTAGACTATACTTTTGTTGGACTGGACTCTGTAGTTGTTTATTTATTTCTGTTAATTGTTGAATTGTCCTGATTTTTTTTTTATTTCTTTGTACCTCCACACTCCTTTTAGCCCTTCCGAGCCCTCAGGCTCGTGGGCGACGGGTCAGAATTTTAATGCTATCAGGTTATTCCCGATATCTGGATCTTGGGTCGTCACAGTTGGTATCAGAGCCAGGTTGTGGACGTACATGATAATTTGAGATATTGCATTGATCAGAGTCCGTAAGGTCCAGTACAGTTGGCATAGGATTTTGCATTCATTTTTTCGCTTGGTTTCTTGCGTAAGAGCTTGAGTGCGCTATGTTGGCGCTGTAATGGCTGCTGCCGTTCTCGTTAAAGTGTCGGTGCGGGGCCCGAGGGATGTGATAGAGAGATTTCTTCCCGATGGGTGGTGGCCCCGGTTGTGGTACGTTAAGCAGAGTTGCTGGCAGGCGTGTGTCGTTGCGGTGCTGCGTTTGAGGTATTTGCTGCGAGGTCATGTGGCTGGCAAGAATTGTCCGTGGTCAAGTGGCTGTGAGCATACTCTGAGAGAGCTATTATTGGTTTTGGCCACCCCAGTCTGAAGTTATCCTGCCTTTGAGGTGTTAATATTGTGGTTTGAAGTGGCCGAGCGAGTGCTCTGATTGAGAGGTGTGCTCGGGTGAGCGGAGGATCTTTCTGTTGAGCTGCTGATTGTCGAGCCGATGTTCTTGTCATGCACTGTGGTGTCAGAAATGACATGTCGGTACCAGTTGTTTTCATGGATTTTGAGGCTGGATTGGGCAGAGATGTCCTAGTGAGCTTTAAGTCCTACGCTTCTGCGTATGAATGGGTTGCATTCGCCCTGGATTTGATTTGAGATGTGAAAGTTCTGCGGTGAGTTCGGGACTCGAGGATGATCGTTGGCGGTTGCCGATTATGGCTCGTGTTGCGGCTCTTGGCGTGACGTGTTGCAGTTCGAGAAATTACAGCGGTGGTGCATCGAGAGATGCTGTGAATGTGGTCCGACAAGTGTGCATGCACTTTTCATTCCCTCGTTATGTTGTTTGTTCTATTTTGGATGATTGATTCGTCTATTAAGTGCGTGGGTGTGCCAGTCACGAAGTGATAATTTATTCGGGCTCCGAAGAGCCCATGGTGCGCTCGATCTGACTAATCAGACGATTGTGTGGTTCGTGTCGGGACCAAAACCCGCCGCGCCATAAAGGTCACAACGTCATTTACATCCCCTCGGAGAGGGGAACACCCTTGATTAATTGCCGGAAAAAAGGGCCTCATGGCCAGAGAATTAATTGCATGAAGAGTCTATTGAGAAACATTGAAGTCCTCATACGAGGGTGAGAAGAAAGCATTCGAAATCATGTCAGTCGTATGTTGACCATTTGATGTTCGGACGAGTGTCCGACTTGAGAATAGCGTAATCGTCACGGGAAAATTGGAGCATATGTATGTCGGGATACGACAAAGTCATTGTTCAGAGGAACGGAAAATGTTCAGTTAAATCCCGATTAGAGCGGTTGGAAACGGAAAAGTTTGTCGGCTTGGTGCAAGATCAAGCTGCGACCATGTTGCGGTGGGCCCCCCGTAGTCGAAACAAGACTTGCGTGAGCGTCATTAATATTCCCGGTGCCAAGGGGCAACGGGGGAGTGTCCCGGGATCAGATCCCAGAACCAAAGACATGTTCAAAGGGAGCGAGCTATAGGTCGAGGATATGGGCCAGACAATGACCATAATCGGGATAGACCCGAGGTCTAAGCGTGATCCATAAAGGCCTTATCGATATCCCCATGCGAAGGGTCCGAAGATGACGAGAGCATTCTCATTCTATTCAGATTTTATCGGTCATTCATGGACCACTTTATGTTCGGACATAGGTCCGTAATAGAAACGTGATAGAAATCGAGGTGAACCCGTTCAAAATGTGTATCGAATGTACGACGATTTTAATAATGGCTCGGAAGGGATCCAGCCTGAGGAGCGGGTCCGGTGTAATCGAAATGTCAGCCCAAGGTAAGGTCGGGTCATGGCCATTTCGGGATAACTCCCAAGACTCAAGCCCGACCTGCAAGGGCGGCATTGTTGTTCCTTCAGCACCAGGTCACAGGAGAGATGGGGCTACAATGTAGATTTTACCATTTTTTATTATCTAGATTTTTATTATTTTTGTTGCTTATTTCCCTTGCCTTTTTTGGGGGGTAGGCTTATTATTTTCTTTCTATTTATTGCACACGTTTTCCTTTTTTTGAGTTTATTTATCATATATTCGGATTTATTTGTTTGTTGTAATTTTCATTATTATTATTATCATCGTCCTTATCATTACATTTTTTATTATTATTCCTTCTGTTTTGGTCACTATTGTTATTGCATTTCCCACCTTTTTATTTATACATTTCTTATATGGAGGAGTGGGCCGTTGGAGGGTTGAAAGAGGCGTACCGGGGAAGCTAGGGCTAGTGTGTTGGCGAAGGCAGGGAGGGGTTGGGAGTGTGCCGGATAGGCCATGGCGAGGTGTGCTGGGCTAAGGGAGCAGGGGTGTGCTGGCGAAGGTCTGGCCGAGTGTACATGTCGGGCTAAGGGGGCACAAGGTGTGCCGGCGGAGGGCGGGTTGGAAGGTGTGCCGGGCTGAGGCGCTGGCGAGTGTACCGGGTAAGGAATAGGAAGCGTGTCGGGGAAGACTAGGCTGAGCGTGCCGAGGAGCGTGGGCTCGAATGTGTGCCGGTGGAGGTGAGGGCTAGAGTGTGCCGGCCTGGGCTCCAAAGGGGTGTGCTGGTGAAGGGGTTGGAGGTGCACCGGGGAAGAACTAGGCCAGGTGTACCGGGCTGGGATGCAAATGGGTGGCTGGGTGTGCCGGTGAAGGCCGGGATGGGTGGTGTGCCGGGCTGAGGCGAGGGCAAGTGTGCCAGCCGAGGGTGTTGGGGATGTACCGGGGAAGGCACCAAGGGTGTTTGCCGGGCCAAGGAGTTGGCGGGCGTACCGGGTAGAGGATGGGGAGCGTACCGGCTAAGGACCTGGTGAGTGTGCCGGCCAAGGGCATTACGGGGTGTATCAGGGAGGACACCAAGTGTGAATGCCGGGCCAAGGGCAGGAAGGGGTCCACTCCTCCTTGATTTCTTGTGCTTTTCTCTTCTTCTCTTCCTTGATTTTATGCAGTCTGTATGGGTCCTGTCTTCCTCTTCTCATAATCGTTTTCCTTCCTTTCTTTCTTGCAGGACGAGTGTTCAAGTTGCTTAGTTATCGTTCGGTCTGGTTCTCTTTGTGTTGATTGCAGTTCCCTTGCCTTGGTTGAAGCATTTTACCATTGTTCTTTTCATTTGTTTGTTACTTCCTTTTGCCTTTTAATATGTTCTCATTTCTGACAAAAATTAGGCAGCATCTCCCCATGACTCGAGTGGTAAGGGAGATATAGGGAACGCACCTACATGGAGTGGCGGAACCCGACAATTGGAGGTGGGCGCCCGAGAGCGGCAACACCTTTAATAAAACCTCAAAAAACTCAGAGGGAACGGCGAGTGGAAGATAATTCTAGGATTGGCTAGGGGGTGCACCGGGCAAGAAGGAGGGACCGGTGTGCCGGCCAGAGGGGCTCAAGAGGGCATACCGGGCTGGCTGGCTAGGGCATGCCGGGCTGGTTGAATCAGGGGGTGTGCCGGGCTGGCAGGCTGGGCAGTGTGCTGGGATAAAAGGGGCAAGGGCTACACCGGCCAAGGAGGCTGTGCCGGGCTGAGGGTGCGCCAGAGGTGAGTTGGCCAAGGTGGGTTGGCACGAGTGTGCCGATGAAGCTGGGTGGCGCAAGCGTGCCGGGTAAGGTGGCACAAGGTGTGCCGATGGAACGGGGGCACGAGTGTGCTGGGTAGCGGAGCACTTTGACTGGCGGATGGGTTCAGGGTATTGAGCAGGGGTGGCCAACGGGGTGAAACCCCTGAGGGAAACTATGGTGCTCGGAAGCAATCAGTAGAAAATCGTGAAAAGGGGTAAAACGAAAAAAAAAATGCAAACACAGAAGGAACGTCTGTAGGAAGACATACAAAACATTTGCAAGCCCTTTTATTTCTATTCTCATAAGATGAATGCCCCAAAAGGGCTAATACATCATTTCACAAACAGAAAGAAACGGGTGGAAAGGGAGAAAGAACAAGCTACAATGGGGAGGGGAAAAGAGCATTGACTCCTCCCCTCCCGGACCTCACTCCACCCACTCTTCTTCTCTTTTTCTCTTCTATCTTCTTTCTCTTCACTCGGGCGATGGTGGATGAAGCAGCAAGCCTTGCTCTCTTCTTCTCTTTTTCTTCGCACGGACGGCGGTGAACGGAGCAACGTTCTTCCTTTCTCTCTTCTTCTCCTCTCCTTTTCTTCTCTTCACTCCAGCGATGGTGGGTGGAGCACCAGGGGGAGCCCCCCCAGCCTCTTCTTCTCTTCTTCTTCTTCTCTTTTCATTCGCGCGGACGACGGTGGACGGAGCAACGGGGGGAGCTAGAGCCTCCCCTCCTCTTCTTCTTCTTTTTCTCTTCTTCTCTTCTTCGTCTACCCCTCAACCTCTTTTCTTTCTCTTCCTCTCTCCCTTTCTTCTTTCTGCAGGCGGGCTTTTATACTCCCAGTGACAGAAGCATTCGAGCACGAACGGCGGAGGCGGGAAGTGACTGGTCATGATGGGGTTTGACCTTCTCCGTCCTTGGTGGCAGAGGAGTAGCCAGCGTGGCCCAACCTCCGGCCGACACCTCAGACATCCCACTGCGCGCCAAGGATCTCTAGGGCATGGGCATAGGATCTCGTCTGCAAGGCATGCCACTGAAGAGCCAGAACGGCGTGCCGTTGGAAGACACGGCAAGCGTGCCGCTGGAGGGCCGCCAACGGGGCTGGCAACGCGTTCCGTTGGAGGGGTTGGCTTAAGGGCATGCCGCTGAAGACTGCAAAAGCGTGCCGTTGAAGGGGCTGGCAAGCGTGCCGCAAAGGGGCTAAGAACCCGTGGCGCTAAAGGGCTCGACAGGGACTGTACCGGTGAAGACACCCAAACTGGGTGTGTCGGTGGAGCATCCCGGCCGAGTGTGCCGGTGGAGGTGCAGGCGGGTGTGCCGCTGAAGGCACTTGAAGGGCGCGTCGGGAGAGAGCACAGGAGGGTGTGCCGCGTAAGGCACTCCGAAGGTGTGCCGTTGGAGGGCACCTGGGAGCGTGCCGCTGAGGGGGCGTGAGGCTGTGCCGCTGAAGGGCACTGGGAGCTGTGCCGTTAGAGTTGCTCGCATGAGTGTGCCGCTGGGGGGCACGGCCTGGGCGTGCCGCTAGGCGGCTATAGGGTGTGCCGGTCAGGGCTTCACGACAGGTGTGCCGCTGGGGCCTCAAGGCAGGTGTGTCGCTGGGGCTTCAAGGGGTGTGCCACTGAGGGCACCCAGGATGGGGGTGTGCCGTTGAGGGCCAGCAGGGTGTGTGCCGCTGGGGGCGCTGGCGGGTGTGCAGCTGAAAGGCCGCCCGGTGCGCTGTTGAACGGACAACAGGGTGTGCCGCTGAAAGGCCGCCCGGTGCGCTGTTGAACGGACAACAGGGTGTGCCGCTGAGGGGCAACAGGGACGTGCCGCTGAGGGGCACATTGAGCGTGCTGCTGAGGCGTGCCTTTGGAGGCTGCCTTGGGTGTGCCGCTGAAGGCTTAGGGGCGTGCCGCTGGAGGCTACTCCAGGTGTGCCGCTAAAAGGCCGTTCGGAAGCGTGCCGCTAGAGCACCCAGGGGGTGTGCCGCTGGGGAGCCTTGCAGGCGTGCCGCTGGGAGGTTGGCCTGGGGTCATGAAGACTATGCCGTTGGAAGGGCATTGAGGGGCTTCCTTTTCTTCTTTTCTTCTTATATCTTCTCTTCTCTTTTCTTTTCTTCTTTGTTCCCCTACACGTAAACACGGGGTGAGAATTTTTTAGTGTCCGCAACAAGACATTTGACGAGTGTGCCGGAGAAGCTGAGCTGATTGTTTTTCTTGGTGCTGGAAGGTGCGGTTTCCAGCGTGCACAAGGCCCGATGTCAGGTCAAGCATGGTGCTTTTCCGTTGGTCGGAGGTGTGATTGGGTTCTCTTTTGGTCACAGAGAATCGCGTTTGGCTAAGGTTCGTCATCTTGCATCATGCGTTCGGATCGGTTGGCCTTCATGTGCCATGAAGTCCGTGCGAGACACATCCTGTGTATGGCAAGGTGGTTGCATGTGATAAGCGTTGCCCGTTCCCTAATGTGTAAGGGTGCGTTGGCGCTATTCTGGAAGGACGAGTGCCAGTAGGGCGGTGTTCATGAGAATTTACGGTTGGTGTTGTGATTCCCGATGCGTTGCAGATCGGAGCCTGCGGAGTTGCAGAGGATTGTTGGGATGGTGGATCCCGAGTCATTGTGGTTGGCTGTGCGTTTGGATCAGAGTGCGTAGCGGAAGCCTGGTGGGCCCATAACCCACAGGTTCAGGACCGTAGCATTGGTTGCTACGGGCGGATTCCTGAGGATGCGTAGGACGGCGGAGGATTGGTTCTTCGGTATGAGACGTGGTATTATCATGCCGTTGCTTGAGATATTGTGGTACATGGCACTAGCCGGTGGAGAATTGGGGAAATATGTTGGCAAGTGCGTCGCATGAGTACCCTGTTCGTGTGTTGGAAGCTGTGTTCTTGGATGAGATCGTGTTCTGGAGAAGTGATCTCTAAGAGATTATGGGTCCCATTTGGTAGCTGTGAGCGGCTGGTAAGGTTGACCAAGTGGTCGACCATGGTAAGATGTGTATTGTCTGGGGACCCATGTGCATTGGTCGTGGTGTCGTCGACCAGGTTGCTGTGATAGCAAGTGCCACTGGGTTGCTTTGAAGCTGTGTGCCGTGAATTGTTCAGGTTGTGTACCGTGGCTCTGTGGTAAGAGCGAAATCGGGATTGGTAGGCGTCCATTAGGAGTAATTGAGATGAGATAGGATTTAATGAGACAGGATGATGAACGATGCCTGTGCGTGGAGGTCCTTGAGGGGACGTGGACGTGGAATGGTGATCCTTGGTCTGGTGACCAGCCTGGGAGGATTCCCCTGTAAGTCTGAGTCGAGTGAGGTAAAGACCGAAGACTCCAAATTTTTGTCATTTGGTTTCGTCGTGCTCTCCTGAGAGGGTAGAGTTGGCGTAGGGATAGGTCTGGATGTGGTGTCCAAGTGGGGTTTTGGCTCGGACGTGGTGTTGGTCTATGCGTGAGTCAACGGATGGCCTGACGAAATTTGGAATGTGCCCTTCATACCTGGTGAAGGACCAGGAAATAAGGAAGAAGTTGAGTAAGTCAAGGGTTTTCCGTTGACGAGTGTCTGGTGACCGGTGATTTGTCTTTCACAGACAAAAGATGTTGTTGGTTGTGCATTGAGAATGGTGAGAGTTGGGTGCAAGCGAGGCCTTTGGTGGCCATTTCCATGATGTGCTTCTTCCGGATGGGACTTGGGCTTTGTCGAAGTTTGAGCTCTGACAGAGTTGGTCCCGTGCTGTTGTTGGCATTCGGCTAGCCAGGTGTAAGATGGTCCTTGGCGTGGAGCCGACGGATGTGCGATAGTCGGTTGGAAAGACTGCCTGAGCTGGTGGAAGCTCAACACTAGTCATCCCCTATGCGGGCGTGAGATCAATCAGCAGGATAGTGAAGCTGATGTTTGATTGGTCCGCCAAGCATGTGGTTTTATCGGTGGCTGTTTCTCGTAACGAGGATTGCGTTTCCTCGGTAAGCGAGATGGTGGCAGCGGTGCCATGAGTGATTTTCATCGTGACTGAGGTGATGCCAGACTTGCGCTTTTGTGTAATACCTACTCTGATGATCGATGTGTGCGGTGTGCGGAGAGTGGCGTTGTTCGTGATTAAGGTCTGGCAGTATCCCTCAGGACCGGTGTTTTCATGAGAATCGAGGTTTTTTGTGTCGGGGCTCTGACAACGTTGTCAGTTGGTTAAGGTGTTCTCCCCCTCTGGCTTGGCGCTAGTCTTGAATTTCGAGGATGAAATTTCTTTAAGGGGGGAGGGTTGTAACGCCCTGGATTTTTTGAATATTTTTTGGATCTTGATCCGTGGGTTTTGGATCACTTTTGTGGGTCTTGGATTGAGTTTGGCGGTTTACGCGTGTTTTTGCATGTCGAGCCTTCGGAACCCCATGCAGGGTGAACCGTTGCCTTCTCCAACTTTGGGACGTTGCAGGCGTGTTGTGCATTTTCCGAGGATCATGGGGAGTATTTTTTTTCCAATTTTTTAGTTTTCAGATTTTTAAAATCCCAAATTGATTTCTATATAAACCAACTCACCCCCCTCTCTCTCGATTCTCTCTTTCACTCTCTCTCTCTTCTCTTTCTCTCCCTGTCCTCTTCGGGCGGCCGACGGAGCGGGGCAAGGGTGAGGCGGGATGCTGCGAGGGCGTGGAGCGGGAACGGGATGAGGATCAAGGGACGGTGGCACGCCGAAGCTCGCTCGCGAGTTCGTGAACATGCGGGGGTTTCGCAGACGTTTTCGTGTAGAATGGCATCCACGGTGCGCAGAATCTTCGGTGGAGGTAGGGGGATGGATCCTTAACCCCGATACTTCCTTTCTTGCGAGTTTGGTAGCCCGTGGTGAGCCAAGCGTGGGCTTATTACCGTTGGGGGTTAAAATCATGTTTTTAGGGCGTGTGACAATTTCGATGGATTGATCGACGTTTCCCCGCTTTCTTCCTTGCATTTTTGGGTTTTGGGACCCGGGGAATGATCCCCGTTGTTTTCCCCTTCGATTGGGATCGAATGGGACGTGGAATCGGAGCCCTAGGGTAGCTCCAGTCGGTTTTCCTCCGTAATCGGTCGACCGACATGGGCAGTTCGGTCGACCGATCAGGTGTTCACCGTTGAACTGGACATTCTGCCCAGTTCGGTCGACCAAACTGGTTGGTCGACCGACCCCCAGTGGGTTGGTCGATCGACCCCCAGTGGGTTGGTCGACCGAAATGCAGAGATTGGCCTGTTTTGGGTCCCGGTCGGTCCGGTTGGGACCCCATGACCAAACTATGGCCCCGTGAGTGTACCTCCCGGACACCCCGTGGGGACCGTGACCATGTTTTTGGGTGTCTGAAAGTACTGTATTATCTCGATTAGCGTGCCCATGGGTTTGAAGGGTCCCAGTGACCCTTGTGTTCCGGGCTTCCGTACTTTTGCTAGATCAAGTTGCCGCGTGTCGGCATGAGTGCGGTGGGCTATTCCCGCACGTCACTGGTTTCCAGGAAGTGTTTTCCATGCGGGCCGTGAGTTTGGCCTTAGACTGTGAGTCCAGTCTCCCAACCTGGGGTTGGAGGTCTCTTGAGTTCCCTTTATGAGGGAATGGTCTCGGCAGTTGTGAACTGCCTCGTGAGTTATCGTGCCGAGGTTTCTGACCCTAGGGTTAGGGTAGATTGACGGCGTTGAGCTGTCCTGGTGCAACGGTCTTGACCCGAGTCTTGTGACTCAAGGACCGTTGGGTTTAGTAGGTTTAGATGGCTATCTTGAGTCGGTGGCCCTAGGCCACCTAGTACTCCATGTTACTCATGATGGGTGCGTGTGTGACTTTCCGTATTCACGTTTAGTGACCTCCTACTGGTCATAGCCTTCTTACAGCACGCGTGTGCTGACCCACCCGGGAGTGGTGGAGCGACTTACTTGAGAGAGACGGTTTTTTAGGCTAGTTACCGTAGGGCCCCTCACCTTTGCAGCTTACGTCCGGGCTGGGGGAAAACCAGCTAGAGGACCTGACTTAGAGCCGATGGTCTGTGTGTGCACACGTGGTTGGGGATGTCGGACCCTCGCTGACGAGTGCGACCCCTGCTAGTCCTTGTCTTGTGTTTTTGGTTATTGTACGGTGTCTCTGTCTCCGCCTGGGCCATCATAGGGAGACACCTGAGGCTGCGGATTAAGTCGTCAGTGGACGCATCCGACCTTGCTTCTAGTGGGCAGTGCTCCCATCATGTGACATGAGTTTCTAGTGACTTGAGTTCCCGTTTCACGTCTACGAGACGTGGTTTTACGTGTAGGCTCCGTGTGTTTCCCGAGGTAGAGGTCTATGGTTTTCGGTGAGCGTCACCGACGATTTTCCTTGGACGATGTAGGATTCACGATGGCAAGGTCGTGATCATGTCTACCCAGACTGCGTGGTTTTGGGTTGGGCCTTTATCTGTGAGACGAGCCTCTACAACAGTGGTGTCGTGATGGTCTCCTGACAGTGTAGCCAGAGGTTTTCTTATTAGTCTGGTAGTCCCCCAACTGTGAGATCGGGGCATGTTTTTCGGTACAGTGGGAGTAGCTGTAGCGTCGAGTTTTTACCGGCCGCCGAGTTTGCTGTTCCTGCTATCGTTGCTGCTTTTTGCTACCGTCGCTGTTTACGGTTGGGATTCCGTGGGACCCCTACTGAGCCAGTGATAGGAGGCTCACCCCTACTTTTCAGGTGCGACGGTTCTTCCTTGAGGTTCAAGGGTTATGTGCAATGGTTCTTAGTTGCCAGCTCACCGGGTCTAATGTTCACTCGGTATTGGGTACGCTTCTCTGCTTTAGATTGTACTTTTGTTAGACTGGACTCTATAGTTGTTTATTTATTTCTGTTGATTGTTGAATTATCTTACTTTATTTCTTATTTCTTTGTACCTCCACACTCCTTTTAGTCCTTCCGAGTCCTATGGCTCGTGGGCGACGGGCCAGGATTCGAATGGTATCAGGTTATTCCTGATATCCGGATCTTCGGTCGTCACAACCACCATCTCTATTCCCTCAGGAGTCATTAGCGTAAGGTACATAGGTGGTGCATGATGGAACCTCGAGTTCTAGTATGGTCCCTCAAGTAAAAACAAGAAGAGAAGTTAGCCTCTCCTAAAGATTTAAGAAGAGAGAGTTCCATCCAAAAATATGCCTTATTGTATATTTTATTTTTCTTTTTCATTGTGTGCATCCGATGCAAGGTGTTGAGTGTTTCTTCCTTGCATACATATCAAGTTAGTATCAGAGCACAGATCCACTTGTGGATGGTGCTGAACAAGAGTGGTTACCAGGCGACTGGCGAACCGCTCTCCATTTTACGACTGCATCAGCTTCTGACAAGAAGAGAATCGATAGTAGCATTTACTTCCATGTCATTAGAAGATCCCATGTCAACAACAAATGACTTGGCCACCCAAGTGGCAAAGTTGACGCCAAACATAGAGACAATATTGGGATGGATCGAATCCCAATCTGTGCCAGGGGAGTTGGGGAACGTCCAACAACAACCTTCTCATCCCAAGGCAAAGGAGATGCCTTCCAAGTCAAGGGACAGGGACAACCCATACTAGACAAGCGAGGATGAAAGTGATGATGATGGCGTAAGTATCACGTCATCACAAATGGATGGGAGGCAACGACATTTTAAGGTCAAAGCCAAAGCCGACATCCGCACCTATGATGGCACCATCGATGTAGAAAATCTAGATGCGTGACTCAATTAATTAGACACTTATTTTACCTTATATAGGTATAATAGTGATGATAAGGTCACGCTCACTCAGCTTAAGCTAACTGGCCATGCTTTGGCATGGTGTAATGTGCACTTGAGGAGCTACGACAATGAGGACCTCACGTGGCGTCACTTTAAGCCACTCATCCGTGAGGAGTTCTACCCGATGAGGTACTTGGAGGAGCGGTTGAAGCCTTGGAACAACCTCTGACAAAAGTTTGGGCACTTTGGGCAGTCAGTTCAAGACTACGCCACTGAGTTTCAACACTGTGCGATGACATTGGGCACCCCCCTCAATGACTACCAAACGTTCATGAAGTATACATCTGTTGGTTCAGTGTAACGGAGGATCTAGAGGGGGGTGAATAGATCCGCCCCCAAATAAAAACTAATGCAGTAATTGCAACTAATGTGGAATTAATAACTAATGCTATGAATGCACTGTACTCGGCCCTAATCAAGCATCTAGCGGAGATGACAGCTAATAGCAAGCAACCAAATAAGAGAGAGAGGATTTTTTAGGTGGTTTGGTCTCTACCCAGAGACCTATGTCCACCCCGCACTCAATAGAGTGAGACTTTCACTGATTACACAGCTTAACTCGCTGATCCACAGCTTACACTCTGTTGTCTAACACCTTGAGATCACCAATCCAAGCGCTTCTTGGTGGATTGAACCCGCTGACATATAGCTTATCTACGCTATCACACATCTTGAGTAACATAGGTGCAAGTAAAAAAGAAAACAATGAAATAGAAAGACTATAGATCGGGTTCAGATATCTCCCAATAGACAAGTGGTCCGATCTGCAGATGGACTCCTCTTGTTTCCAAATCTGGTCACACTCTGATGAATCTTGAACTTCAGATCTGGAATCGATCTGGTAGCCACGAATTGGAGGTGCAACACTTTCCTTCTCCTCGACTGCTGGTGCTGTAGTCTTCGACCAATACTCTAGCTCTCACATAACAAAAGAAGGAGAAACAGCCTGATTGATTTCTGGCGGAGGCTGCTACTCACGAAACAGAAGAGGATGATTGTGCAGATGAGGATGAATACTTCCAGGTCACTATATTCCTCTCACGAACTCCCTCAAGAGAAAACACTAGTTCTACAGCTCTCCTTTCTCTTCTTTGACTTCGCTCGAGTTCTTCTCACACTGCCCTGATTCTCCCACGCTCTCCTTTCTCTTCTCTTCTTGACGCAGGTCACGCCTTCAACACACGCCCGAGTGTGTTTTCTGCCACGCGTATCTCAGTGGGGTCCACACGAGGATGATGATAGGGACAAGGAATATTTACCTCCAAAAGTGAACTTCCGGAAGGTGCTTGTTCGTACGATCAATCCAACCAATCATTGCAAGCGGATCCATGACCCAGACTGACATTCGATGAAGATCCGAACTTACGTGTGCCTAGCCGAGTCGACGCGCTTCAAGCAATGCGTCGACGGAACTTGCTTCAATCTGCAAAGTGGTTGAACAAAATGATGGTGTCGACTCCTTCATGCTTGTGGAGTCAACGCACGTTCTTCAAGCAGAGATAGGGTTGAAGCCGTTGTTCTGATGCATCGACTCTCTGACCATGTGGAGTCGACGCACGCATTCCAAACCGAAACAGTGTTGAGGCACATTTGTTCTGATGCGTCGACTCTCTGGCCTTATGGAGTCGACGCAGGCCTTTCAAACAGAGACATTATCCTTAACATTTGTTCTATTGGATCGACCTCACTCAGCTGATGGTGTCGACGCAGCCAACGTTGCTCCTGTTTATACACTTGAACTATCTTCTACCTCGTCTATTCCTGCTGAGTTTCACAATCATTTTCTCATATTTTATAGTATATACAATTCACAATGTATCTAGTAATGATCCATATTGACATCATCAAAACTAGGGTCATAACAACATCCGGCTTGCAGGAAAAGTTCAATGTTGTGTTGCCCTCTTCAAGGTCCATGACATCTCAAGTGCTAGCACCACCGCGATGGTAATTGAGAAGAAGAACAAATAATGTGGCAAAAGATCGTTTGAAGAAAACATGGAAGAGTCCTCCAAGCTCAAAAAACATCTGAAAAAAAGTAACTTATCGGCCTTGTCTTCTAACTCTGATAAGTTTTGTGGTCATTGTAAGATTATGGGACATGTGAAGGAGAAGTGTTAGAAACTCCATGTGAAATTGTTTCCAAAGAAATGGAAGAAGGATGAGAAAGGAAAACGAATGACAGCACCCACACCATCGAGCTTGGCCGAGTCAATACGGTGGACCCGAGCCTATCTCTGATGGAAAGTCTGAAGGAGAAAGCCTTGGGCCCAATGACCGAGCATGATGAGAGGGAGGAATTATTTACTCTTTGAATTCAAGTGAAGCAACAAGTGATTGGTGCCATCATCGACACCAGCAATCAGAAGAACTTGATCTTCGCTAGCCTAGTGTAAAAGCTAGGCTTAAAGACAACGTCGCATCCACAATTGTATCCATTTGGGAGGATCCAACGGGACGTGGAGCTCATGTCAGTACTGTTGAGATGCCCGCCGAGGAGTATGTAGTACTCTTGGACCGTAAGAGGTGCTCAAGACCCATCTATGATAACAAAAAGAATATAATCAACAAATACAAGGAAGTACATTGTCAATGGAAGCATAACGATACACGTCGCAGTGTGGAATGATGCACGTACCCGTGAAAGCCCGTGTGTACTTGTGGAAGCAAAACCATGCATAGTTCATAGCAGAAGCAGAAGGATGCAACTAGCTTGAGCGTACTGTTGGGGTTATAAGATAGGCTACCAGAGTTGGCCCCTAATTTGGAATTGAAGCAGAGTCGGGGGTCGGGGGTAGACTACTAGAGTCTATCCCATGGGCCCATCCGTCAAACCCATAAGATGGCGGTGATGATCCTCAGTCATCGTCGTCATTGAGCCCATAACGGGAAGAAATAGATGGAGAGGGATAAGTCATCGTCTACGTAGGCACTGCACTCCAAACCCCCTCTCACATGCGCACACAAGGGAGCCCAACCCCTCTCTCAAAGGCGCCCAACCTCTCCCTCTCGTCACCCTCTCAACTTCTCAAACCCCCTCCCCTTAATCTCTCAAAGGCTCCTGCGAACCCCACTCAAGAACCTCTCCCCTCTCCCTTTTTTTTTATTCAGCAAGTAGCAGCCCACACACAGAAGCAACATTCGACTTTTATAGAGGAGTGGGGGGAAGAGAACGGGGCAAGGGAGAGGCAATGGGAGGGGATCTCGTCGAGATCTTGGTGATCCCGTCTCTATGTGATAGATATGGGAGATCAGGTAGATACGCACGATTAAGAGCAGCAATTAAGATATATTGCATGCGCACTCTCAACGCACCTGTAATTGTGGCAACGTAACGTTTCTTTTCCCTGGTGTGGATGTGAAAACCCAAACAACAATGGAGAAGAATGAAGCTTCAGATCATGTGAAGACCCACCCTCCATTAATGAATGCACTTCTAAGTCAATCTCAAGTGCATACTCTTCTACGTACATCCCCTTCCTTGGATTCCTTGTTCAACCCATGATGCAGGCCTATGTCATCCACATCTATCAAGATCCCAGATATTAATAAATTAGGTTACGAAGCATGTTACTCATATTATTATATCCATTTGGGTGCTTTAAAAAATCTATGAAAGTGAAGAAATTGCTTCTGGATATGCATATCTCTAACAAGAAAGTCATAACAAATCCTATGACTAGCCTTAGGATGTCATATTATAAACAAGTACACAGGGCCATGTTCCATTTGTTTTATTATGCTTGTATTGACTGTATGATGATGGTGAAAGGGAGGTCACATTCAAAAGTAGGGCAGTGTCACACAAATAAACAATGAGAACACATCCATGGACTGTGATACAACGGTGCTCTTGCCTCTCTTATTCACACTCCCGTCTCAGAGAGAGGAAGGTGGGTAGAAGAAACAAGAGACTTTCAAGAAACCAAGAGAAACCCTCCAATTTCTTCTTGGCCTCATTTGGAGTTGGTAAGGGTGAATGGGAACCAATAATCTCTCAGGGGCATTGGGTTATTCATTATAGGGTTTCTTGCATGAAAATTATTGTTAAACAAGAATTTATAAAAAAGTTATATATTCCTGCAAAGGTATTAGCAGACATATCACTGTGTAAATTTGAATTATATAAAAATATCATATTTACTTGTAGACATATCACTTCTTTTTGTTAAAAACTTGTCAAACAACCACGCCTAAATAATATTTATGCACTGTTTAAATTTACCCAATGATATGTCTGCTAATATATTTTTAAGAATAATTTTTTTTACAAATTTACTTATAATAATGATTTTCATGCAAAAATACCTTATTCATAACGCCTCATATTCTCAAGTTAATTAGTGAAGCACTCCAAAAAATTAAAATAAGAAGACCTCAAATGTTTAGTATTTTTTTTGAAAGTTATTTATAGATTAAGTGTATAACTGTGGGGCATTGTAAATAAGCATTAGGACCGTAGGGGCAAATCTTGGGGCTGAAAGTGAAAATACCATTTTAAATATAAGATTTTTATAAAAAAGTTATTACTATAAATATATTAACAGATATATCACTGTATAAATTTAAATTGTGTAAAAATATCATATTTATTTATCGAATGTCACGTGATCATAACAATTTCAAAAATATTATAATCTTATTCTCTCTCTCTCTCTGAGCATGGATAACACTAGTCCTCTGATGGGGTATGACCCATGCCAACAAGATTGCCAATGTGAATGGCCATGTAATTGACAGACAGCCGCTTGTCCAAGGGTAGGGAGTAACAACCTCAAGGCAGCTCAGAAAAATGCACATGGATGAAGACAAATGAGGCATGATGATGACTGAGATGTGCCCACCCACGTCGTGGCCATCCTCGGACTTGTATGCATGTGGGGTTCATCCAAACTTTCTCCCCGTTAACAGAAACCCTAAAATTTGGTCAGCAAAAGTTTGTGTTGTTAACATCTCAAACACAACTTAAAAATACAAAAAAACGAAAGGAAAACAAGAGTCTGTATAGGTACGCACCTAAGATTATTGTACATGTTTGGTGTAAAATAAGTTTTTAGAAATAAAGCATGCTGAGGTGGCGGCTCATCTCACCTATCCGTCCGTACGGCTCATCCTCCCGTATTAGATGATTCAAAAAAAATAAAAATATCTATATAAATAAAATAATAATTTCACACGGCTCCTTCCTTTTGATTTTAAATTCTTCGGTTTTGGTTTCTCGTGATTTGGAGTTAAAAAATAAAAGCAAATAAAAAATTTGTCACGTGGGTTAACCAATTTAAAAATAGAAAAAAATAATCTAGATAAAGACAAACATGAGAAATGCTAGTTGCTCCTACTGGACGGGAAGGTTTACTACCCGTCTAGGATGTGATTGGTCCACGTGAGTGTTCGGGTCCATTAGTGCTCGGCAAGTCTGAGCGTCTACATAGATCAATCCCATCTTGGATGAGTAATAAATCTCTCCGTCCAGAACAGATATTAAGCATGTCTCTACAAAAATTAATTTCACACAACCTGTTCCCTTTGGTTTCAAAATCTCATGTTTTGGTTTCTAGTGGTTTAGAGCTGAAAACTAAAAGCTTAACCAATTGAAAAATGGAAAAATAAAAATATGATCTAGGTAAATAAAAATAATAATTTCACTCAGCCAGTTCCTTTTGGTTTCAAAATCTCCGGTTTTGGTTTCTAGTTGTTTGGAGTTGAAACCTGAAAGCAAATAGTGGGGCAAACAATTTAAAAACGGCACTCCAAACATAAGAAAGATAGTGTAAAACTAATTACAACATTCTAAATATAAAAAATAAACCTTTTTACAACATCTCACAAATGCTTTGCGGTGCATCAAACGGTCCCTTGTGCATAAAAAAAGTATGCAAGACTTGAAAATTTAAAATTTGGGATTTAATCTTGAGTAGTTTATATTTGGACAAAATAATCTTTGAACACTTATAGGGTGTTTGGTGGCTCTTTTTTCTTTCTTTTTTCTCTCAAATTTAAAAATAAGAATAGAGAACTCACTTATACGTGTTTGGTAATCACTTCTCTAATTTTTAAGATGAAATTTCATCCTTTGAAAAGTTCTCTCAAAATACAAACAAGGGTAGACCAATTTTTTTTTAAAGCGTGAAGCCCTATCTCTATCTCTAGATGTGAAGCCCAGTCTGTCCCCCCTAACCCCATCTTTCTTCCTCTTCTCCATCTTCTTCTTTCTCCCTTCGTACCTGTCTCCTTCCCCAACCCACGACAAACGCAGCTCCACCACAAACCCCCTTCTTCTTCTTCCTCTTTTGTCACCGCTCTGGTCCTGCGACCCCCCCTCGAGCCCCTTCTTCTCCTTTCCCTTCTTCTGTGAACCATAGAGCCCCAACCCTGCTAGCCGCCACCCCCTGCGCAGCCGCATCCCCAAACCCTTCCAGCTGCCACCCCCTGCGCAGCCCCATCCCCGTTTGCCTGCTCCGCCTGGGCCCTGCAAACGGCCCGCCTCCCTGCTGGCCAAGTAGCCCGCCACAGCCGCCGCCCTCTGCTCCCTTCCCGCCGTTCGCGGCCGCACTGGAGGGAGCCTGCCACTACCATCGTCCATCCCGACGCCGCCGTCTGCGCCAGCCTCCACCGCCCCCTCCTTCCCTTCGCTCTCTCCCTGTGCGCCCACGTTGCTGGCTCCCCCCTCCCTGTATTCTCGCCGCAACCACCACCCGCACCCCTCACACCCAGCACCATCGCGGCCACCCCCATCCACCGACGCCTCCTCCATTGTCCGCCCCCACCCCGCCGGCCGCACCCTGCCACTGCCCCCACGTGACCGCCACCTACACCTTCCTGTTCACCCTCCTCTTTCCCCTCTCTCTATTTTCTCTCTCCTCCCACCGTTATCTCTGCCTCTGTCCGTACAGTGCCCCCTCTCCCAAT
Source organism: Amorphophallus konjac (assembly GCA_022559845.1). NCBI lineage: Eukaryota > Viridiplantae > Streptophyta > Magnoliopsida > Alismatales > Araceae > Amorphophallus > Amorphophallus konjac. The sequence continues at coordinate 177,446 of JAHNEJ010001062.1, forward strand.
ACGCTGCGGCCCAGAAGACAACATCCCACCAGCGCGCAGGGAGGCCCAGCACACCCTCTCCATCTTTCTCCTCCGACCAAACAACTCTGCACAAGTTTTAAAAATTATATAAATTTTGCCAAACATGTTAGCAGTCATTTACATCATTTTCAAAAAATTGGTCAAAAATTGAGATAGATTAACTTTATAGAGTGAAATCACTTCAAAAATAACAATGCTCCCAAACACCTTATTAGGGCCTGTTTGATGGCTGAATACGCCACCCGTGGGTGGGTGGCGTATTCACCGGTCTCATGCCGGTTCTGCCGGTCTCATGTCAATTCCGATTTGATAAAGCAATGAACAACTCATTCTAACCGTATTTTATAAGAGGAAACATCAATTTTCTCACTCAACCCCTTGGGGTCGAATAAGTCAACCCAAGGATGCCCTATCCCAATCTTAACCCATTCGGCTATCAAATAGACCCTTAGGCCCTCTTTGACAATAGAATTGTCGGGCCTTGGTTGGGTCTTCTGCTAACCGAAGAGAGAGAAGCCCTCACACAAAAGCCTTAACCCAGGTCGGTTACCGTGTTCGACCTCAAAAGGTCCAACACGGTAACCGTGTTCGAACAACAAAGAGGCCCTTACTGACTCAGTTCGGCAGTGACAAACTTATCTTGTTTTCTTTTAAGTGTTGAGTCTAGCAACGGACATGGAGTCACGTGGTCCGCATTTTTCTTAGGAGGAGGCTGTGGACGCACTTTCGAGACGTTGCTCATTTTATTAGTTTATTCATCCTTTTGTTCGTTTATTCGGTTTATTAGTGCGAGGGCGTGCCAGTCACTTAAGTGACGATTTATGCGGGCTTAAGGAAGCCCGTGGTGCGCTCGATCTGACGAATCAGACGATCGTGTGTATCGTGTCGGGACTGAGAACCCGTCGTACCATAAAGGCTACGACGTTAATTACATCCCCTCGGAGAGGAGAAAACCCTTGATTAATCACCGGAAAAGGGGGCCCAATGGCCTGAAATTCATAGTAATGGAAGCGAGAGCGAAATCTCAGATTGCGTTTAAACAAACCCCACATTGGGGCTTAAACGTTCACGAACGTGCATATGTCGGTCACTAGCGGACCATTTCTTGTTCGGACGGAAGTCCGTGTTTGTAGCGTAAGAGACGGTGACAAACCGTACAAATGTCTGCCGTGAGTACGGCAAGTTTAATGCAAGTGCGGGATTAGATCCTGGTATATATGTCGGTCACTAACGGACCATTCATTATTCGGACGAGAGTCCGCATTTGAAGCATCGAAGGTGAAGACAAAGCCATACGGATGTTTGCCGTAGGTACGGCAAGTTTAATGTGATTGCGGGACTGAATCCCGGTAGAAGCGGGTCAGCTTAATGAACTGTTGGCCCGAGACGGTTCGGGACTATGACCATATCGGGAATTCCGAGGCTCACGTCCGATACCACGAGGCACTCTTGATTTCTCTTTGCTGCACACATTCCTGGGGGAGTGAATTGTTAAGTGTGAAGTCCAAACTCGCCAACGTGTGCCCTTGCACGCGGATCGACCTGCGCGGTCAGGTCGCGGGGGTCAAGGGGACAGCGCCCCTTGCGGGGGCTTCCAGGGGCGGAGCCCCCGGAACAAAATTTTGATTATGGAGGGGCAATATACAGGCACGCCGGATTAAGGGAGAAGCCATGGGAAGAGAGGGGCACGCCGGTTTAATGGTGTTACAAGGGGCGTGCCGGATAAGGGAAGGGGGCCATGGGACGCGCCATAAAAGAGTGGAATAGGAGGGCGTGCCATATTAAGGCCAAGGAGTAGAGCGCGCCGGATTAAGGCCAGCAAGGGGCGCGTCGGATTAAGGCAAGCAAAGGGGGCGCGCCGGATTTAAGCACTATTCATTCCAAGAATTCAAAAGTGGTTTCGAGTGTGAAGCTATTCCGGCGCGGGGGGGTACCGCGCCGGATTAAGGGGCACGCCGGGTTAGGCTATGTGGGTTTTATTTCATTCTGTTTCTTCTTTCTTTCACCCGTGGGTGACTTTGATGACTGATTTGTTCATTCAATGGATGGATTAAGCTTGTAGAGAGGAAGTTTAAGTGTTTTGATCACTTGTTAGGGTGAATTAGCATGAGAGTTTGAATGTTTTATTTGGAAGGCTTTGTTTATGCAGGAACTCGGAGGTTCAGTTTGATTCAGAGGCTTCAGACATATGCTGTTCTTATCTCCAGAGAGCTTAGTATGTTCGTTTGTTCTTATATGTTCTTGTTTCTGGCAAAAATCGGGCAGCATCTCCCCCGGACTGAGGTTTGCCAGAGAAAATAGAGGAACACCAAACAGATTACTCCGGGGTGAACCTCAGAATGCGGACCTCACGGCGGTCCGATAACCCAGATGTGAGTGCGGAAAAAGAAGCTCGAGGACTAGCCTTAAAGAGCTCTCACAACTCACGGGTGATGATTCGCAAAGCGGGACGAGTATTTGCAAGAAGATAACTCTCTTATTCACCCACAAACCTGGGGAAGATTGAAATACAGCAGGGGATTTACCCCGAAAGCAAGAGAAAACAAAGGGGGAGGAAGAAGGGAAAGCACTCACGGAGAGGGGGATAGAGCACAAGCTCTTCCCCCTTCCCAAACTCTCTTCTCACCCTCACCTCTCTTCTTCTCCTCTGCTCTCTGCAACCCTTGAATCCCTGGAGCCGTGGAAGTAGAATGCCTAGCCGAACCCAAAAATCCAACCAACAACCCTTTCTTCTCTTCCTTGGCCCTTTTTATACTTTTGTTCTCCCGTAGAGGATGCAAGGGAGGTATCTTCTGGGGAAGAAAGCTCCTAGAAGCTTCTTCCTATCTTTCCTCCCGACAGAGGAGTTGGTAGCCGGCTCTTTATGACTTCCCAGTGCTTGGCCGACGGATTGTTAGGTGATGTCGGGAGACTTCTCTGCTTCACGCGACTTCCCAAGGCTTGGCCGACGGATTGTTGGGTGATGTCGGGAGACTTCTCTGCTTCACGCAACTCTCGGTCCATCTGTCTACGGGAAACATGGGGCCGAAATCAAGATGGGACAGCTTCGGGTTAAAAAACGGCGCGACATTGTGCGCGCCGGATTAACAACAAAACGAGAATGGCTTGAATAGTAAGGCGTGAATAGTGATATGAATAGTGGCATGAATAGTGACACGTGAATAGTGATGCGCGCCGGTTTAACACCCCAAGGGAGAAGGGAGTGCGCCAGTTTAAGGAATCCCAAGGGGGGCGTGCCGGTTTAAGAGCGCGCCGGCTTAAGTGATGGTCACGCCGGTTTTGGGCCTTTTCTTAAGGTTTCGGCCGTTTAGACGACTGCATATATTCCCAAAATGCTCCGATTTTGATGCATTGCCTCCGCAGTGTTTGGTTTGAAGCCTTTGAACCCCAGTTTAGAATTGCAAATGGTTTTTAACATATGCCGAACCCGTGTCCGAACTCTCGGGTTTTCTCTTGATTTGGGCTTCGGAATAGCCGTTTGGAGAGCCGTGGCCACGCCTTCTGCTTGAGGGGCTTCCTTGTTGGGTAGCCGGCCACCAAGTGTGTTCCCATCCTGATTGGGCGAGGTATGGGGTTTATTTGGCATCTCCGTCTTCGACCTGCTCTCGGATGCGGCGACGTACATGCTGTATGATCTTCATCATCATTTTTTTGACGTCCACAGAGGCCCCGGGGCTGCTGTTCCACCACTTGGATGCCGTTTGCTTACCACAAATAAGGGCACCAGTTCACCACTGGACCAGGCTTTTGTTCCTCTTCCACCGAGCCAACCACTCATAATCCTTTGCATCTAATTATCTTTTATTGTTTAACCGAAGAGACTTGCATAGTGCAACACATGCACTGATTACACTCACTGATATAATTAGTGTAATTTTTATTTTTTATTATTTTATGTGACCCTCACTTCAAGTTATGTGGGCGTGAATGTCACGTCACCAAGTGATGTGACATAAGAACAAAGTAGAAATAAATTTACCCTCGGGTGAAAACTAAAAAATAATGGGACTCAATTTTATTTTTCTTTGGTCTCCACACCACGTCACCTGATGACGTGACATCCGCACCCAAATAACTCGAGATGAGAATATTTGAAAATTTTTAAAATTTTAAATATTACACTAATTACATCCATGGACGATAATTGGTTCATGCATGTTGCACTAAGTATTTCTCTTAACCGAAATAGATATTACGGAAAGTGGTAAATCTTGAATCAACCAAGTAATTTCTTAACCTCTTTTCAAGCATTTGCAAGTACAATTAGACTTCTGTCTCATGGTGGAAGTGAGCCCATATGTGTACCCTTCTTTTTTTTTTTTTTGGAAAACCCTTCCTAGAGTGAGGTAGGAGAGTGCACCCCTTACCAGAGGTAAGAAGAAAGTCACTCCACTAACTCAGCACTAGGAGGTGAATATTATAGATATAAAATGAAGAATGTACAATTACATCACCCGAATGCTGGGCATACCCAGCTTATCCAGATGAGCAGCTCCCTTTGTATATCTAGGCAGCTCATTATTTGAATAAAAAGAATTACATTGCTTAGAGCATGCTAGAGAGGCTAAAGAATCAGCAACCCAATTTGCTTCTCTGAAGATGTGAGAAATGGAATTCATTTGAGAGAGCAGATTCCATATTTCTCTAATATAGCTGAGGATCACCCAAGGACATTGAGCTTTTCAATTGGCAATCTGCACAATGATTTTGGAGTCGCATTCAATGAGGACTGGACTGCAACTGACGGTATGAAGATATTTAATGCCATCAAGCAGTGCTCTAGCTTCAACTATTATGCTATTGAAGTATCCATAAAAATGAGATAATACAAGAATAATATGCCCTGCAGCATCTATGATGACCCCACCACCGCCTGAAATACCTGACCGTTTACAAGCTCCATCAGTATTCAATTTTATGAAAGGCCATGGAGGAGGCATCCATTTGATGATCTTGATGTTCGGTCTATTTTTCATAAGAATATCAATGCCAAAACTTGTCAAAATTTTCTTCCTGTTAGGATTTCTTTCCTTTAGATCAACAATCAAACAAATCTGTTTAGCCTGCACTTGAATTTTATGAAGAATACTCTGATTGGAAAAAGATCTCCCTTCATATTTTGCTGCATTTCTAGCATTCCAAATTTCCCACATTGCAAAACCAATGACAGCCAGAGTAAGCAGACCAAAAAGGGATTTGGGTTGAACCTGTGACAAGGAATTTAGTATCAAAGATTTGGTTTGCATACCCTCGATCTTCAGACCTGAAGCACGGACTGAAGACCAAATGAAAGCAGCAAGGTCGCTGGTAGTGAAAAGGTGATTTATGTCTTCTTCTTGAGAGACCTTGCAGCAGTGGCATTTTGAGCACAGAGGGATGCCCACAGTCTTTATATTAAAGTCAGTAGGAATGCTGTTATTCAAGATCTTCCACAAATGAATGGACACCTTGTTGGGCATCCATTTTGACCAAATCTGAACCCATGGCATATTTAACCGATCCTGCTGCACCCATGGCAAATTAAACTGAGCTTTGTAGATGGTGGAGACTGTACATTCTCCATAGGAAGATAAACTCCAAAGAGTCTGTAGCACAGCAATACAAAGGCCTCTCTTTTGTGGAGGAGATCACAAGTTTAAATCACAATTCTGATGGTTATGTCAAAGGAGGGATTTGACATTAGTGACGGTGACGGTGGGAAATTTTATTGTCTGCGGTTGGAACTCCCAGGCCATCAAATAGAATACTCACATGTGTAGATGGAAACGCCGTTTATATGGACGGAATTATTATAATAATTATGAAATAATACCCTAATTAAAAAGAATACTCGGGTAATTGTGCGGACATTGTAAATATTTTGACCAAAAAAAATCACTTGAATTGACCATTGTCATGCTCTTTGAATTAAGCTCAAAACATTCTTCTCCAAGGACAATTGTCAACCTTTCTATTGAACAATTTTTTTATTAAAAGTAGTGGACGAAATTATGATCTTGTCACAATTTTTGGTCCCTTTAGGTTTTTTTAGGTAAGAGTTGGTAAAAGGGAGCAGCCGTAGCTACAATAATAGGCTACACGAACAGCATTGTTACGGCTGCCTCGGAGAATGGCCAAGAAAAGGGAGAGGATGTTGGCACCCACCAGGCACCTAGATAGCACCCTTCGGCCGGCCTTCTCATCAGCCACCGTCGCCGCCACAGCCACCGTCTTCACCAAGCCACTGGCAAGCCTTGTAGGCTTGCATCGTATCACGCCTGTGCTAACATGTTGGCATGTCGTTTCCATATTGGCATGATCCGGCATGACTGGCACATGCTAGCATGATTCGATCCGGCAAATCTTGATGCAAATAAATTTCTCAGTATGTTGGTTGTGCTATTTAAATTTAAGAGTTTTTTTTACATATAAACCATTGTTAGAAGTAGAGAGGCAAAAATATCATTCTTGAGAACTTATTAGCACATGTATCATTAATTTCAACAACATATTACAGATATAATATCGTGGTAACCCCTCGTTATCATCCGTGAACTTAAATATGGTTGCCTTTAGCTAGACCAATGTATCGAGAATAATATCCATAGTCAAAATAATGAGTCATGTCTCCCTCCCAACCCCAACTCTGATTCCCATAAAACCCTAATCAACTAAGGGAAGAGATCGGGGGAAGAAGAAGGCAGTCGGAGGCATTATGGTGGTGTTGAGTTATGGTTTTGATGATTGTTGTGATTGTTAAGTTATGGTTTTGATGATAACTAAACTTGTGGTTGATTGCTCATGCTCTTGTTATCTATGTATGGTTGGGATGACAAATGGCGCGCAACAGTTACATGGTCTTGATCCTTGGTTTGCATATGTTGGTTTACAAGAGGCAAGAGGTTTCATAATCTCTTTAATGTGAACAAGCATGATATTAACCTTAACTATCTTGTTTGCAGGATCAACCTTATAATCCCATGGCAGTCGCCTGGTAAACCCAACATGTGGACAAGTACCTTGCTCCTCTACAATCTAAAACAGGTGGTATATGTCATGTACTGTCAAGAACCATTGGTAAGACTCTTACCATGTTATACACTCCTTGTTATTGAGTGTTCCATCAGGTTATTTCGTGAATAATTTACTTGGGATGATTGAATTTTCTCTCTTGATTCTTAGCCCATAACTTGATCCTTACCTCAGAACATGTGTGTTTCAAAGTGTTCATATGCACCTGGTTCATGAGGTTTCAAGCTCTTGCAAAACTCGCCATCGTGCGCCATCGCATGCGGATCGACTTGTTTCAAGAAATTTCATGTAATGAGATATGCTCAAATGGTCTAATGCATAAACCAAGTTGATTTGGTCTGATGTGCAAAGGCTCAAAGGGTTTTCATACTCAATTCTTACTTCATCTTAATGGTTTGCATGAAGTTCATGCATTTATCATATGGATGTTTGAGCTATAGTTCTAATCAATTATCTATGCTTTTGTAGGTCAAAACACTCAGTATAAATTTACAAGGTCAATGGAGTTTGAATCCATGGACTGAAAATGGGTTTAAGGGGTCCGTTGCTCGAAATCTGGAAAATTCCAGATTTTGGTCGACCGCCAGCCTAGGGGTGGTCGACCAATTTTCCCAGCACCCAAAACTGCAATTCCTACAAAATTTCGATCGATCGCCCCATGTTATAGGTCGACCGCCAGCCCCGATGCAGCCTTGTTTTACTTTGTGTTTCAAGCGCGTGGAGAGGTCTTTCCACCCATTTGTTTGATCTCAATGACCCCAATTAAGCCATGATTTGTGGATCTGGTCTAGGGCTTGTCCATGGACCATTCAAGGGTTATAAAATATCTCATTTGGAGTCAAAAATCCTAACCATCCAAGAGATCCAAGGGGAGGCTGTCCAAGGAAGAAGAAGGGGGTACTGTAGCTCCATGAACAGTACCTCGTGCAGCAAGTTCTTCATCTATCCCAACCCATTCAAGGTACTTCTGAAGCCAACAAGCATCTATGAAGTGAAGAAGCAAGCAACCAACAAAGAGAGATCAAGGGGGAGGCTATCAAGAAGTAAGCAAGGGTTTCAAGAAGAGATCAAGAGAAGGTTATCCAAGTGAAGAAGGAAGAGTACTGTAGCCGTGAACAGTACTCCGTGCAACAAACTCTACATCCACTCCAAGGCCATTCAAGCTCCATCAAAATCCATTCAAGTGAAGCAGGAAGCATCGTTCCAAGCTCTACATCATACACTCAGTGGAAGCCAAATCAGGAGTCTTCTAAACTGTGCTTCATTATCTTTGTGTTTTGGGCTTTATGTTTGTGTTCTTTATAATCTTTAAACATTTGTGTGTGTGTGGATCAATTCAGATCCGTGGTTGTGTGTGGTCGTCATGCTTCATTCGCGTGTGTGCGTAGATCTTCTTAGATCTGCGTGTGTCTGTGGATCTGTTTAGATTCGGTCGTTTTAGTGTGTGGAGTGATGCATCTGTCACAGTGTGTGTATGTATTGTTGATCCGGCTGTTGAATCGTGTTGGAGACCCCATCTCCGTGTGTGTGTGTATTGGGGCGCGTCCCCGTGTGTGTGTGCAGGCGTCATCCTGCGTGTGTGGTTGGAGCGTCTTCTCCGTTTGGGGATTTATCCCCGAGTGAAGCCTCACCGGGTTTGGTGAGGGGTGGACGTAGGATTACCGTCGTTGAATTCTAACCACCTTAAAATCATTGTGCATTATGATTTGGATTGTGTGGTGTGATTCATTTCTTCTACCTCCATTCTGTGTAAACATTAGTGTACGTTGTATTCTAACTTGTAGTTAGATAGATTTCAACTTCCTAGTTAGTGTTTTATCACATATTTTGAAAAGGCCAAAAGTTTTCTTAAAATTGGTAAACACCCAATTCACCCCCTCTTAGGTGTCATTGATCGCGGGACTTCAGGTGGGGTTTTCATTTGGGAGTTTGTGGTGGAGGAGGGAGGCGTACAACCTCTCTCTCTCTCTCTCCCCGAGCCTCGTCGGTGAGGGTAGTAATAGTAGGCTTCTTTCTATTCATGGTTCATGTAAGGATTTGAGACAGGATTAGAAAGATCACAGCGGAAATAAAGATTTAAAATTTTATCTCGACCTTGTTGATCACTTGAGCATGATTCCCGATAATAATATACAACTCGTGGTGGTAACGAACCACGCAAGTGCCTAATCTCTAGCGGTATCCACACAGTCCACAGACGACGGGGTTCTCTCTATGAAGTGCACCTTGAACGATCTCACCAAAGTCTTTCCTTCAGAATCTCAACCCTAGAGAGGGTGGAGAAGAGAGGAGAGAGGAGGGAGAAGGGAACGCAAATCCCTAGGACAGACAGAGAGAGGGGGCGGTCCAGTGAGAGAATACAGGATACTTGGCCTAGGGTTCTCTCCATACAACTATTTATAGATTTCTTTAGTTTTTCACAAAAGCTTGCATATGTCTATAACTACATAAATACTCACGTCATCCATGACCCTAGTGTGTGTGACTCTCTAGGCCTAGTGTCAGTCTGATTTTAGGCCCATTAAACTAACGAATTCCTTCTTAGCTATTCTGTATTAACACTTAACACATAATTAATTATTTAATTATCTCATATCTTAAATAATCAATTTATCATCTTATGATGGATAATCATCTCGTAATTATTCCTTCATTGGGCTTTTAGGCTACCACTACACTAGAAAGGACCTTTATCTACCACACACACCAATAGTTTCGTTAGTCATTGGAATTGACTAGACTATACCCTACGATTTTGTAGATCATTTTTTTTTCGATCCATGTCGTAGGTAATTGTTATTTTATACCTACGGCTTGACAGCACCATAGGAGTAAACCAAACTATCCGTAGGAAAAAATTGGGGGCTTCGTCGATCATAGGTATAAATTAGACTGGCCACGTCACACTCCATGGGAATCAGTTTAAGTCTTTTGGAGCCAGATCGAGCACCAATTCCCGCTCGGCCTACCTAGTAAAAATTGGGGATTTTTTCCACCGAATCACTATTTCCCCCCCAAATTGCACAACAATGTTGCCCCTAGCATCGCACAACATCTTCATCCCCCCTTCCCCTCCTTCACTTGAACCCTAGCTGCAGCAACCCCCCTTCCATCGCCTCACTGGCCACAACAAAGGAGTTCACTATCGCTGCCGATCGTGGTCACGCAGGGCCTCGCCTGTACCCTTAGCCTCTCTACCCACCGATCACAGCAGAGGGGTTCGCTATAGCTACTAGTCATGGTTACCCTAGGGCTCACGACCGCTACCAGTCGTGGTCACATTAGGGCTTGCCTGCACTACCCCATGGCCAACACAGAAACCCCACTAGCCACCAGATCTGACTAGAAATCATCTGGTAAGACACTACAAGAAAATGTGTGAATAGGGACACCCTAAATCCATCCCTATTCTATCCCAAATCCATCACTAAAGGACTTTATGACGGATTTCAGAAGGATTTAGGATGGATCACTTATGTCCCATATTTTGTGTCGTAAATTTCTGACAGAAAAAAATTTCATCCTAAATCTGTCCTAAATTTGCGACATAATTAGTTATGTTAAAAATCCATCCATAATTCGTAAAGCATTTGATCAGTGATGGAAATAAAGAATTGTCAGAAAATCCGTCAGAATAGTTTGTGATGAAAATTCTAATCCGTCACAGATGTTGTCCCAAAATATCCATTTTTTTAAAAATGAAAATTTGCGATGGAACAAGATATCCGTCAAAAAAGTGTCCCTAAATCTGCGACAGATCTAGAAAAATATCACAAATTCTGTCCCAAAATTAACAATTATTTCTTAAAAAATAAAATATTGCCACGAAGATTGAGATATGTCAGAAAATCTATCACTATATTTACGAAGGAATTAAAAAATCATCACAAATTTCATTGCAAAATGGAGAATTATTTTTTGTACAAAATAATATTTTGCGACGGAACTCAGAAACTATCAGAAAATTCGTCCCTAGAATCTGCGACAAAATTAAAAAACTATCGTAGCTTTCATCCCAAATTTTCAATATTTCTTTTAAAAAAAATTAAAAAAATGTGTTTAAATAGAAAATAATATACAACATACGCATATCATAATGACAAATAAAATAACAATCACATTCCACTATAAAATTATTTAGGATTTTTTGCATGAAGATCATTGTTAAATGAAAATTTGTAAAAAAATTAATCTTGCAAATGTAATAGTAGGCATATCACTGTATAAATCTGAATAGTGCAAAAATATCATATTTATTTGTAGACATATCACTTTTTTTTGCTAAAAATTTAAAAAAAAATCATACTAAAATGACATTTATGCACTATTTGAATTAACCTAGTGATATGCTTGTTAATAGATTTCTAGGAATGATTTTTTTGGCAAATTCACCTCTAAGAATAGTTTTTATGCAAAAATATAAATTATCTAAAAATAATATTTTAAAATTATCTATTTATTATAATATGATAAAAAATAAGAAATGTCCTTATCCTCCCCGTCCCACTCGACCCTTCCATCACCACATGTTAGAGGATCCTATATTAGAAAAATAATAATATTAGACATGTATGAATAAAAAAATTATTGGAAAACTAAATTAAAAATTGTTTAAATTTATAAATTTGAAACAAGATGATATGTGTGTGAATTCTTTAATTAAGCTGATCAAACTGGTATTTCAGATTTTGAACCCTTAATCTGAGTTCTTTGATTTTAAATTAAGTTAGTTCAGAAAAGGTAATTTGAGCGCTAAGCCCAAACTGAGTATCCGATTTGGATTCCACCAACTCTCTCAAGTCACTCTCACCACCTAGATCCCAACTCGAGTTTTTTTATTTAAAATTAAGTTAGTTCGGAAAAAGGTAATTTGAGCGCCGAGCCCAAACTAGTATCTGATTTGAATTCTATCTCTCACATGTCACTCTCACCACCTAGGTCATGTTGGAACAATTGGCATGATGATCAGGCCGATATTTTAGATTTTGAATCCCCCAACATGAGTTCAATCTCAGTACTAAATAGCAGTGTTATAACTCTAAATAGCAGTATTATAACTATAAATTCTACAACATTAAAAACTAGAATAAACACTCACATGAGGGGGCTATATTGCGGTCAAGGGCACTCCATGAGACAAAATCCCCAACTGGGAGGGGAGGGCAGCAACGACCAACATAAAGCGCACCTCGATGCTTTGTATCTCGACCTGGATGTTTGACGTAATCTTGGCCTAGAACCTCGACATAATCTGTAACTCAAAATGTGACATCTCCTCTCGAACAATGTCTCTGATGTCGCTAGAAGTATTGGGGCTGGCAGGGGGCATAGTGAAGGGCGCTAGAACTGGTCGGGGCATAGCCTAAACTCACATAAGATGATATCACCTTGCCGGTGTCCAAGCTTTGCCCAAAATCAAACAATTGGCATTTCCTTGGTGCGCCAGCTGCCGTCATCCATGCCTCAGGATCTAACTCCAGTTGTTGCGTGCCCTCCTCCCCATACTTCTCAGTCACCAGCCTGTCATATGACTCTTGCAAATTAAATAAAAAAGATTATTAATTTCATATTAATAATTCATAAATGAAATAAAAAAACATGTTTATGTATGTAAACTTACCGCAAACGAGTAGGATCTCTTGCTGACGAACTCATTCATCCCCTTCTTCTTATGGATTTTCTCGAATAGGTCCCGGAATGGAGGACATCTAAGCTCCTCTGTCTGTTTACAAATCATATTTGAAATGAGGTTCATATCATAGTAAAGTATAAGAAAATCAAAAATATTACTTACCATCTTACGTTTGTGGGTCATGAAAGAGACGAACCCACCCATATCATGCTAGTGTCTGGTTGTGTGGCACGGTTTGCTGCCACTTTCTGAGAATTTTCAATCCACTTCTAGCTTTAGCTTCTCGACCCATTTATCACACACCCCATCCCAATGCTCCCTGCTCATCCAAGCAAGGTTGTGCTCCTTCTAACGACTTCTATCTTCGCTTGCAGATTCCTTCTTCGCCTTTTTGTGGACCTGGTGCAATATATTTCTATAATTTATTTTTGTAATAGCCACCCAGGCAAACCGAGCTTGCGTCTCCGCCTCAAGTCTTGTGAACCAAAGTCTCCGTAGTAAAGGAGTTAAGCTATATAAGTTAGTATACTAAATGGAAGAGTTGGGAAAGATGTGATTTAAAAGATTTTATTATATATCGTGGTCATATCAAACAATAAATTTCAAATGTCGATTGGAAATTACCTGAAAGATAACACCGGCTTGGGAATGTGGAACTGACAGGTCTCCATCACAAAATGGAAAGCCTAGTGGGGCTCTAATTTATCCCTACAAATACAAATGTTAAAATGGTTGGCATTACATAGTTGATGGATAAATCATGAACATAATTCATGAATTAATATACTTACTCGGAGATCCAACATGGCTACATGTGCGATCGACCCCCACCGGATCACCCTCCTGATGACTATCGGCATCATTTACTAGCGGTGTGGCCTGCGCACTTATTGCAAGTAAAATAGAAGTAGTTAACAAGAATTACCATAATTAAGAAACTATTTAATCAACAACTAGGAATACAAATTGAGATTAAATCAAAAAGTGCCTACATGGGTCGACAGTGACAGTGGTAGTGGCAGTGGCGGTGGTGGCAGTGGTGGGGTGCCCTGCCCTATAAGCATTTAATGTCATAAACAAATCATATAATCAATAAACATTTAGCTAGAGATTTTAATTGACATACCTATACCCTGAGGTGGTAGCAGTGTGCCCTATCCAGGTGGTATAGGAACACTAGGGCTTGTAAGAATTGAATGATATAAATAAAGCATATAATCAATAAACATTTATCTAAAAATTTAAACAGACATTTCTGTACCCAGAGGTGATGGCGGTGTGCCCTATCCAGGTGGTACAGGGACACTCAATTTGTAAGAAATAAATGTCATAAACAAAGCCTATAATCAATAAATATTTATCTAAAAATTTAAATAGTGATACATGCACCCGGAGGTGGTGGTGATGTGCCTTGTGTAGGTGGTATAGAGACACTCGGGCCTATAAGAATTGAAAGTCATAAGTAAAGCTTATACTTAATAAATATTTATCTAGAAATTTATATTGACATACATGTACCCGGAGGTGGTGGTCGTGTACCCTGTCCAGCTGGTGTAGGGACACTCAGGCCTGGAAGAATTGAATGTAAGATAAGTAAAGTAGATAATTAATAAACATTTAGCTGCAAATTTAAATAGACATAGCTGTACTCGGAGGTGGTAGCGATGTGCCTGGAGTAGATGCATGGGAGAAGAGACTAGAGCCCCTCCCACTGCCCCCTCTCCTCTCACTCCGACTGCTCGCTCGACCTCCTCAAACCATCTCTTTATTGATAATAATAAAATTAATGCATATTAATCCACAACTATATAAGATTTTTAACCGCCATTATAAAATATGAAAAGATGTAAAATTTCTTACAAAATTTTCAAATATAAGGTTTTATCACATGATCATTTACTATATGTGATGTACGATTTGCTAAAAATTTCAGTAGCATCTCCCTACAGTTCTCTGGTATTCCAAAAATATTTATTGTTTAAGAAATTTTCATAAACACTTCGTACTAAGTGGTTAAGAAAATACTCAAAATAAATAAAGGTATACCAGAGAAAAGTGCAAAGACATAACCAAAATTTTCAACAAACCATAGAAACACATATAGTAAATGACCACTTTAGTGCAATCACACATTTATAGACTATCCGAATGGGACAATTCAAGACTTTAAGATTGATATATAAGTTCTTATTGGGAAAATGAGACAGACACATAAGTCCCAAGTTCTTGAACAAGAAAGTTTATTGACACAGACTTAACACGCTCTCTTGAGGTGCGCAAAATATTATGTTGCACCCACACACTTCAGCTCACATGGAACATCTCATATAATTGTAGAAAAATTATGGAGAATTAAATTGCATCAAACTGCATAGAATTAAATTAATTACATGAATAAATTGTAGTAATTAAATTGTATTTAAATTATAAAAAATTAGATTGCATCAAAACATAACAAAAATTCAAAAGTAAATGCAAAAAATTCATAAATTATAGAAAATATAGATCGGCACCGGAAAGAGAGAAAAATAGACCCCATGCTCCCCCACCGGACCCCTTTAGCCCCCACCATCATTCCCCGCTAGAGCCCCTCCCCTCCCCCACCAAACCGCCCTCCCCTGGGCACCATGGAACCCCCGTCGGACCACCCCCCTCCCCTTCCCTACCTGACCCCCCCTCCCCCACCACTCCCCTCCCCCACCTGAGACCCACCCCCACCGAAGCCCCGCGTCATCGTCCCCCGCCGGCCCAGCAATGCAACAAAAAAGAATAAAAATAAAACACAGAGAAAGGGTGGGGAGGACCCACCAGAGCCCCTCCCCTAGGAGCTAAGGAACTGCCGCCGGACCACTCCCCTCCCCCACCCCTCCCCTCCCCCACCGGACCACCCCCTCCCTTGGGTGCCACTAGACCTCCCCCCTCCCCCTCCCCCACCTAGACCCACCCCCACTAGACCCCCATGCAGTCGTCCCCCGCCGGCCAGGAAAATAAAATAGAGAGATAGGGTGGGGAGGACCTACCGGTGGTGAGGGGATGACGTCAATGGCGACGGCGTATGTAGGTGGTGGACATCACTTCCCTCTCCCATGGGATCGACGATGGCGATGGCCCACGGCGATAGACGACGCTTGAGAGAGAGAGAGAGAGAGGAGTGAGGTGAGAGTGAAGGACTTGGGGATTTCGGTGGAGGGAAATAGGAATTTAGGGGCGGATTCATTTTCGTCCCAAATTCTGTCCCAGATCATGCCTTTCCTGCTAGTTAAAAATGGAATATGATTCTATCCCAAAACCATCCCAAAATTCATCTCTAATTCTTATAATTATTATAATGACAAATGTAAATATATTCTAAAATGTAACATATATTATTATCTTATTCTTTCTAAATTTAAATATATATTAAAATTAATAAAAATAATAATTATACTAATTTACAACCTTGGGCCCTGGCTTAAGTCGATATGACCCTTGCCCGACTCATCAATATTAAAGCTTGAGTCCGACCCGAGGCCGAGCTATGTCGGGGTGGGCCCGACACTTTAAAAAAATATAAAGCACATCTATTTATTTAAAAGGAATATATGCTTAAAAGGTTAATGAGATAGAATAAAATAGAACCGGTAGGGCCAGCGAGTGGGCTGAACTCAAAACCCGAGTCCGGCATGTGGACCTAGTCGTGTTGGACTTATGAGTATTTTCATTGAAAATCTATCCCAAATTAGCGACAGAATAATTATAAGTCCCCCTTTCCATCAACTACAAATGTAACAGTCTTTAAATTTAACCGTCATATTTTTATCAAAACTTAAATCCAACGGTCAGAGTTAGATCAGTAGTAAATCTAGCTGTTGGATCCTAATCAGATTTCGATCTGGACCGGATAGATTTAGATCAGGAGCAAATCTAATAGTTAGATTATCATCAAATGGCTTAAATCCAACGGTCATATTTACATTGGGAGTTTAACAGTCGCATCTTCGTCAAACTTAAATCCAACAGTCACATTTTGTTATGGAGTTAATCCACTATTGGGCTTTTAGGCCCACAATCCTGGCTCGATTTCAGGCTGGGTGTCAAGGCCCTCTTTGGCCCACGAACCCTTGGTCTGGCCTAAAAACCTGGTCCAACTAGGAGTGTCAATGGATATAGCAGATCCGATAGCCCGATCCGAATCCGAAATAAAATTCGGATTCGGAGCAACTCTTTGATTCGAAATGGGGCATTCGAATCGTTGCGGGGCAACAGGTTTTTGATCCGAAAGCATGCGTTTCTGATCGGATTTTCACAGCGTCGTAAAATCTCTCCTTTCGGGGCGAGCCATCGCACATCGCATCTGCGGCCTCCTCAAGGGTTTCACATCGCCCATTCTACACCTCGCTCTCCTTCGGCCTCCTCAAGGGTTCAGCGGAGCGGCTGCATCTCATAATAGTTCCCGCCATGGCTTCCCATCTCCCTCTCCTGCCATGGCCTCCCCCTCAAGTCCTACAGCAAGATCGACGAGGCTGACGAGGCCCGGCTGGTGAGCCGCCGGAAGACCCGCAAGAGGGTCGCCATCCTGGTCCTATCCACCATCTTCCTCGTCGCCATCATCGTCGCCACCGTCATCGTCGCCGTCTCCCAGGGCTCCGACTCCAAGCCCAACCCTGGCAACGATATTGACCCCCCTTCCCTGTCCACCTCCGTCCAGGCCGTCTGCTCCACGATGGACCCCGGGAAGCTGTTGTAGCTGGCCACGAAGTACACCAGCTACAGCATCGCCAGCCCTAGCCCCGGGCAGATCCTCCTCCCAGTGCCGAAGGGGATCATTCGAACCTCCTTGCTACCGGTTATGTCCACGCCCTCGCCCTCGCCCCCGCCCCCACCATGAACTGCTCCGACCTGAACAGAACATTTCTCGTTCAGAACAGAGCCCATCGTCAGATCAGAGATGATCTTCATGGATTACACCACATCAGAAGAACAGCATTACAACACCAACAAGGGGGAAAAAGAAAAAAAAATCCTAGAACAGCAACAGCCTCCTAAAATCCAAACAAAATTAGATAAAATATATACAACACAATAGATTAGGAGCTAGTGAACTTGGTCATGGCCTTGGTGCCCTCGGAGACGGCGTGCTTCGCGAGTTCGCCGGGCAACACCATCCAGACGGTGGTCTGGATCCCGGGAGGTGATGGTTGGCTTCTTGTTGTAGCGGGCGAGGCGGGAAGCCTCCTGGGCGAGCTTCTCGAATCTGTCGTTGATGAAGCTGTTCATGATGCCCATGGCCTTGCTGGAGATGGCGATGTCGGGGTGCACCTGCTTCAGGACCTTGAAGATGTTGATCTTGTAGGTCTCGGCGGCCTTCTTTGCCCTCTTCTTCTTCTTCTCGGAGGCACCGCCCTCCTTGGGAAGCCTCTTCTCTGCCTTAGGCTTCTCTCCGCTGGGGCCTTCTCGGCCTTTTTCCCCTCTGCCGCTGCTGCCGGCTTCTTCTCCACTGGCTTCTTCTCCGCCTTGGGGGCCATCTCTACGCCTAGGAACAGGGACAAAGGAAAGCGAGACGGTAGCATGTAGATGCCGAAGTCCCGAGAGAGACCTTGAGGAAGCTTAGGAGCACAGTCAGACGTCGGGCGAGGACGTGATGGAGAGAGGACAGCGGCAGAGTGGGTTTGCCGTGAGAAGAACAGTCGAACACCTCGGCGGACGGCAAAGGGCGGCGAGGAGCGCACCCGGAGTAGGGGAAGGTGACCCGCGAGCAGCCGCAACCGAAAATAGAGCAACCGGCGGCGTCGAGGCGAGGGAAAGAAAGAGGCCCAGCATGCAAATGGGTGCAAACCGACGGGACAGGCACAGAGGCGGAGAGAGGCTCGGGGACGGAGATCAGTGGCGTAAGAGACCTGCCAAAGACGTGTCGACTGTCGAGCCGAAGCAGCCGGCGGTACAGTGGAAGGCAACGGGGATTTCGGTTCAGATCCGGATCCGAAAACTTAAATTCGGATTCGGGTTCAGATTTAGATCCAAAATGACATGTTATTTTGGATTCGGATCAAATTCAGATCTTTTTTATCGGATCCGAATTCGGATCACAAAGAATCCGACCCGGATCCGATTCACTGACACCACTAGGTCCGACTAAGCTCACATGCCAGACTCAGGCTTTGAGTTTGGCCCGCTCGTCCGCCCTTCTCGTTCTATTTTATTGCATCTCAATTATTGTTTTAGCATCTTCTAACTAAATGAAGTTAATACAATTAGAGAAGGAGACTTTTATTCCATCGTAAAACTGTCCCAAATTCGTCTACAATTTGGGATGGAAATATTTCTATGGAAAATCCATCCCAAATTAGCGATGGAAATTGAGATGGAATAATATTCCGTCGCTAGTTTGGGACGGATTACCGACGGAAATATTTCCATCCCAAACTAGTGATGGATTTGGGACGATTTTGCAACGGAATAAAAGTCTCCTTCCCATCCACTGCAACTTTAACTATCGAAGTTTTGTCAAAACTTAAATCCAACGGTCAGAGTTAGATCAGTAGTAAATCTAGCTATCAGATCTTGATCAGATTTTGATTAGGACCAGATAGATTTAAATCAGGAATAAACTTAACAGTTGGGTCATCATCAAATGGCATAAATCCAATGGTCATACTTAGATCGGGATCAAATTTAATAGTTACATCTTCATCAAATTTAAATCCAACGGTCACATTTGGTTCTAGAGTAAATCCAACGTTCAGGTCTTAATCAAAGTGAAAACGTACGATCGGATGTTAATCTAAAGCAAATCCAGCAGTTGGATCTTTGTAATGCTGAATTAGGTATCATTTTTCAACACTGGTAAATTTAATTTTACATTATTTAAATGTATAAATGAAAAATACTGAAAAAAATTTGAGATGAATTTATGACTAGTACAAATTAAGGCAATCAAGAGTTGGGTTGGCCCAACAGGCCTGCGATCTTGACCCGGGCAGAACTTCAAGGCCCTTTTCAACCCGTGGACCCTTGATCGGGCCTAAAAGTCTGACCCAACTAAACTCACGGGCTAGACTAGGACTTTGAGTTCTTTTGGTCTTTTCTTGAATCTAGAAGTAGTTGTTTTACTTGTACTAATTATCTACATATTTATATGTTGCCTAACTTTTGTTAAATAGAACTTTTTGTTTTTTTACCATGTAGTTCAAGCCATACCTAGCTCTTTTGTTTGATCTTATGGGTTGTAGGTTCAAGAATATATTCCAATAGGTACATGAAACGAAGTGGAAATGAAAATTAAAGGCTACGGGCATATGGTAGGGTATATACTATTATGCAATATCAGTTCCCTTGACAGATATAAACATCCAACTAACCAATGATGAGCTTTCAGGTATGATATGGTTGCTTATGCACTGAAGAGTGAAGGTGGTCATGTGTAGGACTGTAAGAATTATGATGGAGATGTGCAGAGAGATTTCTTACCTCAAGGTGCCCATTGATCTGACCATCTTAGTGTCTTGGTCGATTATATTTTTGGACTCATGCATTTGAGCCCATGGTGCCTCTTTGTTGTTGCAGGTTTTGGATCCCTAGGATTGATTACATCAGTGCTACTATGTGGCTGATAGAAAAACCATAGAAGTTGAAGCTCCCTGGAGAGGGGGATTTCTGTAGCCCATCTAAGAGCAGCCGAACTAGGTCCGTCAGGCTTGCGCACTATTTAAACCTGGGACTCCCTCCCGCGGAAGGTAATGCCCAACACACTGTTGATATGTTTTTACTTACGTTTCATTTCTTTATCGGCTTAAAAGATGTCTTCATATCCCTTCTACTAAATCAATGTGAGAAATAAATGGAAAATAAAAGGGATATAGAAGCAAGTAAACAAGGGTGATCGCCACCAATGTGCCTAATGTGACTGACACACCGTACCTTGGAAAGAGAGTGAGACACTCACCTTATGAGCAGCACTGCAGGGATGCGCGGCCTGTGAAGAACTTTCTTTCACGTTGAACGGCCTCACCACAGACCGCTCGTCAATGCTGCAGAGGACGCGGGACGTAGAACTACTCGCAGATGAACGACTCCAAGGTAACCGCAGTTGGAAGAAGAACGGTCAAAGGTACACCGCACCTCCTCTTGAACGGACGTAGGGGAACCACTCAAGACCACCACGCCAGAAGTTGTAAGAGTCCAAACTCTACCCTTTCTGGCCGGCCAGAAAGGATGGGCCTCATGCTAGTGGGTTGCTGACTTGCGAAATAGAGTGTAGAACACGAAGAAAAACCCAATATCAGAACTGTGAAGCGTAGCAAATACTCAAATGGAAATAAATGAACATAACTAAATGAAGTGGGGGATACCTGGGGGGTTTTTAAACCCCTGGGGGCGTCAGAAAACGTAGGAGGGTGTGTGCATGGCAGTGTAAACAAAGAAGACGTGGGAGAATGGGCATGTAAAAATAAGCATGCAATGAGAAAAAAAATGGGACTATCAAATGTAAAAGACTCAAAACTAGGACTACTCCCTGAACCGGAGGCCTGTGTGGATGTAGAAGGCCTCCCTCCTTGGTGCTAGGTCGCTCAAGATTTCAGCAGGGCTTCACCGTCGACCAAAAATCTCCCCCCTCTCAAAGGTAGCCTTTAGGGTCTATTTATAGAACCCCCAAATGCTAACCCCGAAATTAGGGTTTCCATGTATTTTTAGGTCGAGATAATCAAATAAAAGATGAAGATAATTCAATCATCTTTCATCCGGAAGAAACGGCACTCGAAATGGTTACGGATTCGCGGAGAAATCATCGGAGGAAGTTTGGGATAAATCCACGAGGAGAGAGAAAATCTGTTGAATCTTCAGCAAATGAGCAGATGAACGGTCTTACGATAGATCACACATCCATATGTGCGGCCCATCCTTGCCCATCCAACCCCGTCGGTGAAAAATCAAATATAGAGGAATTATCCACAATTTATCTATTAAACCAATCGAGAATCTCCCCGTTGGACTCTCATAAATGAACGGCTAGGATTAGTCCGTTCAAGAGGAAGAGCGGCCAAAGGCCGGCCGTTCTAGCCTTGTCAGTGATAAATACATAAATTGGGTAATTATTTGAGAAAACCACCAAGCATAGGACTCTGGGAGAAGAATGGCTACCATCCGTCCGTCCATCACTTTGGCCGGCTAGAAGAAGACCGCATAAATACTTGTCGGTGGAAATTCAAAAAATTAACCAAAATATTCCAAGAATGTATGGATGGCCTACGATCAACCGCACATTGATTGAGGGGCCAGGGATGAACCGTACATGTATATGGGCGCTTGAATCTCATATAAAAAAGCTCAATCAACCAAAACCAAGGCCCATTAAGCCCTGAATCAACTCAGACCTAGCCAGGGAGGGAGGCTACCCATAAAATTGGCCCAGAACGTGCCAGAAAATAGCCCAGCGAGTGATGGCCAACTCGAGGCATCAATAAATAGGAGTAAGAGAAATGACTCAACTTTATCGGCAAAAAACGGGTGTCAACAGATGCCTCTCCTTAACGTCCTCTTTGCATGGGAGCGAGCGGAGGTGAAGCGAAAGTGACATGGAACATAAAGATGAAGCGGAAACGAAGCGGAGTGGACCAAAAAGCGGGCGTTAAGGTAAAACGCCGCCCGTTTTTACCAACAAGTGATAGGAATCTTCCGAAAAACTCTGAATCATTCACGAGGGGTGATTAAACCAAAAGCGACACCGGTCTGGAGGAATTAACTAAAATAAAAGGAAACACACAATCAACCTCATGGGGGACATAATCTCACGAATCCAATGAGGAGACCGGAATAAGCAGCAAAAAGTAAAGAAACAGACTAAAACTCCAGATGGTGACCTCTTAATCAACCAAACCAAGCGAACCGATCAAAGAGAACCTTCCAATTTAGAGTGGAATTATTCCTCTTACTCAAACACTGAACGCACAGCTAACCATCGTTGATGGTACACTTTACAGGCACACAATGGGGCATGAATGCTCAAAAGATGCGTATGATGCATGCTGGGCCAAAATAAAAGAAATCATTAAAATAAATGCGAAGAAAGAAAAATATGAAATACTCGAGAATAATATTGCTAGGCTGGGAGAATTCGGGTCAAGACATGGTCAAACGCATGAACCTGGATCATCATCATTTTTGTTAAAGGGGAACATCAGATCTTGGAACACGCGAGCAACTAACTAGTTCTCGAGATAATATACTATAGTACCATATAATAATGCAATAAGGGTGATAGGGTTAGAAGGCCATACCTGACTTACCTGTACAGGTGAAACGGCAAGTGAAAGTTTGATGCTGCACATAAGATTGTTAGCAAGATTTCCAATGATATCATCAAATAACCTAATGCATCAATTAAATACAAAGCGCAGAAATAAGGGTAAGACTTTCTCAAACATGCACGGTCAACTACAAACCGCCTAATATGAAGAACGGCTATATCTTAGCCGTCTATTCATGGAATTCGAACCGACCTTAGGCAGCGTACCGTTGGAGAAGAACGGTCACATCTCAACCGCTCCAAGGAAGGACGGTCTATAGTTAGACCGTCTCACTTCTGCAACCTCGAAAGGCTAAAACCCTTCGTCTCCCTCCTTCCACCGTAACCAACGGTGGGAGGGAGAACAAAGGGGCAACCCTAACACAACCCAATCTTCCATTCTCTCGATCCCCCTCACTCCCAATCTCTCTTACCCTCCCATACTTCCTGATGAGGACCAAGCACCAAGCTCAGCGCCCCGCCATGGCCGGCGAGGAGGAGGGGACACCGCCGCCGCCACCGGCGGATGCCGCCGTGGAGGTGCCCACCATGGCCGCTCCGCCCGCCGTCGTGGAGGAGGAGACTACGGCGGTTGCCGTGCCCGAACCTGAGGAGGAGGCCGCCGTGACTGGAGAAGAAGTGGAGGAAGGGGGAGATGCCGCCGCGCCACATACGGCGAGGGAAAAACGGGCCCGGGACCCCGAGGTAGGCCCCCCCTCTCTAGCCATTTTTTTTTATTTTTAATGCAAGCATGCTAGTTCTAGGAATTTTCACGGGGGTTTAAAGGGCTTAAAAGCCAGTATGGGGGCAACGGTGGCCTCCCGTCGGTGGGGGAAACCATCACCATCGTCTGGGAAGATGACGGTTGAGCGGTTTTCAAAGAACCGCACGAACCAAAACAAACGGCTCACATAGAGCCGCCCATAACCCACACGGCCCAGGGGTAGCCGTTTAAACAATCACAACACTAGAATCGAAACAAATAAAGACGGTGAGAGGCTCACCGTACAAATTACAAATGGGCCACATTGGTCCGTTCAACACTTTGCCATCCCAGAACAATGCGGTTCTCATCGGACCGCCCAACCTCCAAACGGCCCAAGAGTGGCCGCCTGAAACCAAACAACCCAGGGAAAGAACGGTGCATGGTCAACCGTTCAGCATAAGAATGGCTAATAGTGGCCCGTTCAAAACAAGCAACCTCGGGACCGAGACGGCCCATATGGGACCGTTCACGAGGAAGAGTGGTCCATAGGGGACCGTTCTTCTGACAGAGAAGTGAACTTGTGATTATTTTCATCTATCTATGAAATAGAATGCCAAAATTAATTACTAAATGTATGAAATGAATGAATGAATGCAGGGAAAGCGCAGGACCCGCACCTTGTGGCTGTAGGTCCGCGCAGTGTATTTAGCACTCCCGGACTTTCAGCGGGAGCGGTTGGCTGCCGTGGGGTTCGCCCCATTTGTGAGCACCGAGGTGTGTCGGTTTGACACAGCTCTACTCTACGCCCTGCACGACCGCTGGGATCCAGTGAGTCGTACGTTCCTCTTCCCGTGGGGGCATATGGTCCCCACGCTAGAGGACGTGGCCAGACTCACTGGCCTTCGAGTGCACGGGCTGCCGATTAGCGGGACCACTTTTTCCGACTACCGGGTGATGGCTCGAGAGCTGCTGGGCCTAGAGCTGCGGCGCCCCGAGAGGCAGTCGGCCCTCCTACCCCGGGCTAGTCTTCAGGACAGCTTGGGCTTACGACGGGCGGGAGTTACAGTTGGGGAGCAGTCAGAGCAGCACCTACAGCGGTTGATCGAGCTGGCGAGACCGAGAGTAGCGGCAGAGCCAGGAGCAGAGGCAGACAGAGTGCTACGGCGATTCCTGATGCTGTTGTTCGGGCGACTCCTCTTCTCCACCAGGGCGGACGTGATGAGTTGCCGGTTCCTTCCCTTCCTAGAGGAGCTCAGCCACGTGGGCGACTACGCGTGGGGAGTGGCGGTCCTCACCTTCCTGTTCGATACGCTGAGTTCGACGGCCCGTCGGACCATGCTCGGGGGCTTCTCCCCCTTACTCCAGGTACGACTCCTATCCTAGACTTAATTATGCAACTTCTATATGTTTTCTAAATGCTGACACGATGCTGTGATGCAGGTGTGGGCCTACGTACACCTACGTGGGCTAGGCAGAGGTGAGGAGACTCGTCCTGGGCTCCTGCCGATCGCCCGGAGGTGGACGTCACCTTGAGAGACCGCAGCTCTCATGAGACATGTCCGAGAGTTGCAGGATGACTTGGACGCTCTACCGTTTGCCTCGGTATGCTTCTAAACTTAGACTCTTTAATTAAATGCAATTCTAGATGATGATGATGATGCTAATGCGACTTTCTATTCCTTGTAGGTACGGTGGACACCTTTCACAGAGGAGGGCCAGGAGGGTCAGCCTTGGGTGGTTGGAGCCCTCGCCTTCGCCGGACGAGACGTGTGGCTTCACTGCATGAATGTGGTGGAGCCACTGTACTACAGACTGGTGATGAGGACCATCAGGGTCCATCAGTCAGCGGTGGAGTTCCCGGCGCCTGAGAAGGCGGGGGAGCGCGTGACGAGGACTACCCGGGGCCTGGCGACAGTGTTTGATTGGACGGCGAGGAACGCTGCGCAGGTGGCCGACTGGACGGCTTTTGGGCGAGTGGTGACCGCCCGAGCCGACAGCGACTCAGCGTACTACACCGCGTACGCTAGACACTATCGGGACCAGGTGTTCCGGGGTGCCCACCGACCGGTACGACTTCTAAACTGAAACTCTACCTATTATGCTTATTATTTCTATATGACGATGCACTGACACTAGGATTTCTAAATGCAGATTGACCCTGAGGGACGACTTGGGCTCCTGCACTCCACCATCAGGGAGCGGGACGAGGCCCGACAGGCCCTGGCCTTACTGGTGAGTTTTTTAAACCCTATACTTCCTAAATTATGCGAATGCTCATGATTATGGTTATGCATGTGACTGACCTGGAGTTTTAGATGCAGCGTGCCGAGGGGACCCAACGAAAGAGGGCCGATGCTCCTTCTTCTTCTTCTACCCAGACTCCTGCAGATCGGGCCGAGCGGGAGGCCGACTTCACTCGGATGGTAGCGCGGGCCAAGGCGACCGAGGTGGCGCTCACCGAGAGGGTACACAAATCACGACACTTTCCCTTGTTATTTATGCTTATGAAATACAGTTGACTGACAATGATATGTGCATGCAGACGTCCGAGCTGACCCGTCTTAGAACAGAGCTAGAGCAGATCCGGGCAGCAGCTAGGGAGGAGGTGGCCCGTGTACGGGAGGAGGCAGCACAGAGTCGACCAGCCGACACCCTTGAGACGGCCCTTCTGCGAGCGGAGCTAGAGCGACTCCGAGCTGGAGTGGAGGAGCTGGTGCGGGTCCGAGCGGAGCGGGATCGGTCTCTGATCAAGGCGCCCGGGCTGAGTGGAGAGCTGCGGGCCTATAAGGAGATGAGCCAGCGATCGCGCAGCGGGACTCCGAGCGGCAGCCACGGCACCCACGGCTCTGTGAGGAGTTACTTCACGGGTTCCTCCGGTCACCGGAGGAACGAGGAGGATGAGCAGCGCCGGCAACGTCAGCGTGACCAGGCGACTTCAGCGATGCCTCCACCAAAGAGGTACGAGGGCGGTGGAGACGGTAACGGGGGCCAGGGAGAGGGACAGTCCTGACTTTTGTACTCGGGGCCCGACTTTTGTACATGATATGATATGATAGTGATATGCCTTTCTTTGTTTGTGGATGTATGAATGTATGAATGAATGCAAATGACTGACTATGACAACGACACGAGTGAGACGGACATGAGCGAGAGAGAGAGAGAGACGACACGAGTGAGTGAGTGAGGAGAGAGACACGATAGAGGGAGAGAGAGACGACACGAATGAGCGAGAGAGAGCCAAGTGTGAATGAGAGGAGTGACACCAACTGAGTGAGATAAGTGACGTCAAATGAGATGAGTGACGCCGGATGAGTGAGAGTGATGGTAATGAGTGAGAGCGACGCAAATGAGTGAGAAGAGCGACGCCAAATGAGTGAGAAGAGTGATGGACACGACTACTAGTGGCACAGGTGCACAACTATTGAATGAAGGCCTCAGATCAGAAGGACGGTTTCAAGTGGGCTGCCCAAAGAGACGCACGGTCCTGAGTAGACCGTCCAAAAGAGAATTAAACGGCCTTCTCTCCACCGTTCAACGAAAAGAACGGTCTATAATCAACCGTGTGATCAAATAAACGGTCTAATTCAGACCGCTCAAACTTCAGCACTCGAACTCTCTGATAGGTGACAAACGGTCCCTCTGAGGCCGCTCAATAAGATAGGCGGTCTATCGTGAGACCGTCCAAATGGATGTCCTGCGACTTTGAAAGGCACTCTGCAGGAGAGTCCTAACCCGAGAGTAAACTGTTTAACTCAATCCAAACCTTATCTTATCTCGCCCTAGACTTATCTAAGGCCAATATCAAGAGACCTAGGCCTCCTAATGAGCCCTATAAGTAGGAGGGGAGTCTAAATTCGTGATTCACACATCCTCCCTCTTCTAAGCCTTGAAACCTTTGCCATTCATCACCAAATCATCATGAAGAGGGCCTTGGAGGGGAGTTCCATGGAGGGAGCATCTTTTGAAGGGCCAAAGCCAGCCAGAAAGGAGTGAGAAGTGCTCCAACGGCTGACCGCGATCCCCCGACATCTTAGCTCGAGTCCTCTGAGAGAGGTAAGTTAATCATGAATTCATTCAATTCAATTCTTTCATTTAATTACATGCTTTTCCTTTCTCTCTCTTTTCTTCCTTCTTCTTTCTTCCCACCTCAACTTCTTCTTGGCCCTAGGCGCTATTCCACCTTGAAGTGGATGGCTCCCATGATTCACGCATTGCCCCTAGGAGTGACATCCATCCTGAGATCTTGGCACCTACAACCTCTCCTAGTACTAGGTCAGAACTACCCAAAGCTTTCTCTTGATTGGCACAACATTTCAGCCTTAGTAGAAATCTGGCACCCTCAGACCCATACATTCGTATTTCCATCATTCGAGGCCACTATCCTACTAGAGGAGGTAAAGGCCTACTTATCTTTCCCTAGGTCTTAGGTGGGAGAGGAATACTCGGTGTGTCACACTGTTGCCCCTGTAGATCCTAGGCTCATCTTGGGAGGGTTCATACCGGATAGCAGGGACGTCCACACTTTCATAGGCCCACGTCAGATTCACCTTCTTCCTCTTAGTCAGTGGGTAGTGGAGCATTGCAGGAACAGGTGTGGGTGGGATGAAGCCATAGCTAAGGCCGTGTCCATTTGCCTGTGCAGGGCTATCTTGTTTCCTTCAGTTGACCATGTGCTAGAAATTCCCCTTCTTAGTACTATCAGTGGCCTGTGGCAGGGCCTTTCTATCTCCCAGGCCATCCTAGCCTATTTGTACGAGGGCCTCACCTCAGCAGCTCTAGGTGGTCCTCTATTCGGATCTATGATCCTTTTGGAGTGTTGGATGGGTGTCATGATGAAATTTATCTATAAGGAGGATGTCACTTCAGCTAGCAGGATCTTCGGGAGCCACCCCCTCTTCTTCATAGGTGGTGCATTCGGATTCTCTCCACAGGTAGAGTGCAGGACAGCAGAAAAGAAGACCAAGGACGAGTGGCGACTGCACATCAACAGGCTGCCCCTGGATTGGTTCGTGATGCAACCGGACTTCCTCCGTGACACCACTATCAGAGTTCCTAGGAGGCCAGGATTAGATCTGAGGCTCGTGAGCGACACCGCACTGGTGATGTACAGCCCGCACCGGTGCTACCTACAGGTTGGACTACCCCGGACTGTTCTACCAGCACTACCCCACCTTCCCACACTCCAGGCGAGGAGGATCGGTACGGAGGAGGACGAGTAGGCGGTCAGGAGTGCCCTGATCGTGTGGGAGGTGAGCAGGGTGCTTATCTTACCAGCAGAGGTTGTAGAGATTCCGGCGACACGCCAGGCTTACGTTAGAGAGCTGAGAGAGATTCGTCCCCGCGGGGATGCCCAGCGGAGGACTGAGTGATTTTATTTTCTTCTTTTCATGATGGTATTGATGTAGTGATTTTATGCTCAGAAAGTTTGATATATGAATGAGATTGATGAATTAATTGGTTGGAGCTTGAATTTTTCTTTGTGTGATTGAGTAAGTTGGGATATGACTTCAATTGGATAGAACGGTCGTCAGAGGGCCGTTTACTGACTGAAGTGCTAACCTTGAGCTTCAACCTGTCCCTGCACACATATAAACAAAAGAAAAGATTAAATCTGTTTTAGGCTTAACCCCTTGCCTATAGCAAGTTAGGAATTGACTGGTCCTTGATTTTTGGTCAAGGGGGTAAGCCTTATTAAATAGGCAAACTGACGAAGATGAAGATGAATGCAATGGATGCTATGCATGCAAGTCATGAAAACCCCCTATTTTTTTGTAATTTTGAAAATATCTGATTTTTTTAGATTTCAAAATATTTGATTTTTTATATGAGTTTTAAAATATTCGATTTTTTTGGGTTTTGAAATATCTCATTTTTTTGAGTTTTGAAATGTCTGCTTTTTTTTTAATTTTGAAATATTTGATTTTTTGTGAGTTTTGAAATATTTGATTTTTGTGAGTTTTGAAATATTTTATTTTTTATGAGTTTTGAAATATTTGATTTTTGTGAGTTTTGAAATATTTGATTTTTTTGTGAGTTTTGAAATATTTGATTTTTTTGGGTTTTGAAATATTTGATTTTTTAGATTTTGAAATATTTGATTTTTTGTTGGATTTTGAAACCAGCTTAAACCTAACGACGGGGAACCTCCCATCTCACTAGGGGTCTCCCAGGTCCAACATGTTCTAAGAAGGGACCGCCCGTGGCCGGGGCCAATTTCACTTAACGGTGTTTCTACCGAGGCCATACCCGGGGCGGGATCCATTCCTTGGAAAATAAAACAAGATTTAACAGAGAAGCTAGCGATAGGTATAGAGGTTTTTAGGGCTTGAGTTCTTCTCACGACACCCCATTTTCAAAGAATTTTGGTATGTTGCGTCGGGACTTTGTGTCCGTCATCGAACCTACATCCGCTCTAGGCACGCATATGACCGGGCTCATAACGTCCCGCGGGAAAACTGTACTGCCACTCTTGCCATGCCTAGTTCCATCATTTTGGGGACTTTCAGACTCTTGAGAGCTTTGAGCTTTGGGTGAGCTTCTAGCTTTGATTTTTGATTTTTTTTGCCCTTTTTCTCTATTTCTTTTCTTTTTCTCTTTCTTGCTCTTTTATTCTACGGAATAAGGTCGTAACGGACTGCCCCTATTTGAGACCTCTTTTATCGGGGGGTCTAGATCAGTGCTTGCCCCCTTATTCACCACTTGCCCCTATTTTCAGTCGAGAGAGAAGAAAAGCAAGGATCTTCACCCTCCCCTAAGCATGGCCAAGGGAGAGACGGTGTTGCGCAAAAGAAGAAAATCGAACCACAGGCGATCGTCTAGTGTGTGAAATGTTGGACCGGGGCTCTCCTTTCGTGATCAAGTGAAGGCATACCCCGCCGTCGGGCCATCGCTGGCTTGACTCTATGGATAAAAGTGTTTTAAATATAGCCCATTCCACGGATTCGACAATTCCTCACCCTCCGCGTTGATCAGATGATACGCATTACCCGGATAGACTTCCTTAACTACAAACGGCCCTTCCTAGTTAGGTTGCAGCTTCGACCTGGGATCTACTGATCTGATAAATTTACGTTTCAAAACCATGTTACCCACTTGGAATTTTCTTTCAATAACTTTCTTTTAGAAATACCGCGAGACACGTTTTTGATAAACCGAGACGTGATTGGCCGCGTTAAGCCTCTTCTCGTCTAAGAGTTCCAGTTGGACTAGCAACGCCTCTCGACGCTCGTCGAGATTAAGTTCTTTGTCTAGCTGTACCCTTAGGGAAGGGATCAGGATCTCGTACGGGAGTACGCCTCCATCCCATAGGTGAGGGCAAAAGGGGTTTTCCCCGTGGGAGTACGGACGGAGGTGCGATAAGCCCATAGAGCTTCTATCAGTTTATCGGCCCAATCAGCGAATTTGTGTGACTCGCATGTTTTCTTGATGATTTTAAGAAGGGTTTTGTTCGTGGCCTCAGCCTGGCCATTACCTTGGGGGTAGTATGGTGATGAATGATGCAATGATATATTAAAATTCTTACAGAGGTCCCGGAGTTCTTGAGAAACGAATTGAGGCCCGTTGTCGGTGACGATATCACTTGGCACTCCAAACCACGAGATGATATTCTTCAGGATGAAGCGGCATACTTTGGTGGCTTTGATTTCTGCATAAGCTTCAGCTTCCGCCCACTTGGTGAAGTACTCCGTAGCCGTTAGAATGAAGGATTTCTGTTTGACTACGAAATTCGGGTCACCGAGAGGTCTAACGATATCAAAGGCCCACATGGAGAACGGCCAAGGAGCAGAGAGGGGATGGAGAGAAGAAGTAGGAGCATGGATTTTGTCAGCATGGAGCTGGCATTGAAGGCACCTACGGACATAGGTGGGATAATCTTCTTCTAGGGTTGGCCAGTAATAGCCCTGCCTAAGAATCTTCTTCGCCAACACCTATCCATTTACGTGCCCTCCACACTCGCTTGAGTGAGCTGCTTCTACTACCTTCCAAGCCTCATCGTCATCCAAACACCTCATCAGAACTCCATTGAGAGCCCACCTATACAATTCTCCAGCAACAATCATGTATCTGGAGGCGGCTCGTTGAATGGCCTTGCGCTGCTCGGCGTTTGCCATCTCGGGAAAGGAACCATCCCTATAATACTGCTCAATCTCATAATACCACGGCAATTCTTCTTCTTCTATGATCTCCTCAAGCTCAGTTAACGAAACTTCTTTCACCTCTTCCCTTTCTACCTTCCTTTCTACAAATTTCCTAAGGTTGTCGAACCAGGGATCCTGAAGAGAAGGAGCATCTAACCGCTGGACCACAATGGTCTCAGTGGCGCGGCTGAGGGGAAATGAAAGAGAAGAAGCGAGTGATGCAAGTGCATCAGCCATGATGTTCTGAGAATGAGGAGTATGAATATAGATAAGTTTTCAGAATTGCCTAGCCAAGAGCGTGACCAGATCTTGATAGGGCTTGAGCTTGGGGTCACCGGTGCGATAAGTTGACAGAACTTGACGCAGCACCAATTGAGAGTCTCCTATGATGTTTAGGTATCGCGCGCCCATGAGGTAGTCGTGCTTCAGACCGGCAAGGAGAGCCTCGTACTCGGCTATATTATTCGTGGCAGGAAAAGAGAGTTGATAGGCAATAGGGATGGTTACTCCTTCCGGAGTGAGGAGAATGGTGCCGATTCCACTGCCCTGAGAATTAAGAGCACCATCAAAATGGAGAGACCAAAAAGGAAGATGAGTGATTACTGCCAAGTGTTCATCAGGAAACTCGTCCTGGATCGAATCAGTGCGAGGGATAGGAGAATGAGCCAGATGCTCAGCAATGGCGTATCCCTTGATCGCTTTCTGGATGATGAAGGTGATATCGAATTGGGAAATAAAGCTCTGCCAGTGAGCTAATCGGCTAGAAAGGACAGGTTTTTCTAACAGGTAACGAATAGGGTCCATTCTAGAGATCAGCTTAACCTCATGGGTAAGAAAATAGTGTTTGAGCTTCTGAGCTACCCACACTAGCGCTGCACAAGTCTTCTCCATGGCAGTATACTTGGATTCAGCAGGATTAAACAACCTCGAAAGATAGTATGCTACCCTTTCCCTTCCTTCATCATCCACCTGAGCCAAGACAGCTCCTAGGGAGTCTTCAATAACGGAAATATATAGGATCAGGGGTTTCCCGGGGACAGGTGGTTGCAAAATCGGGGGATTAGAAAGATAGACCTTAAGATCCTCGTAGGCCTTTTGGCATTGTTCATTCCACTCAAATTTAGCTCCCGCCTTTAACAACTGATAGAATGGGCGGCATCTTTGCGAATGTTGAGATATAAATCTCCTAATGAATTGTAAGCGCCCAATCAAACCTCTGAGCTCGGTGATGTTCTTAGGCGACGACATTTCCATAATGGCCTTTGCTATATTCGGATCAATCTGAATCCCCCGTTTACTAACTATAAACCCAAGCAATTTCCCTGATGCAACTCTAAACACGCATTTCTTTAGATTCATTTTCAATTTATACTCCCTAGCCCTTTGCAACACTTTGGCTAGAATGGCGGGGTGTTCTTCTTTGGACCTCGAGTTTACCAGAATGTCATCCATGTAAGCTTCTAAGTACACATGCATCATGTCGTAGAAAGATAGCCATTATTGCCCTCTGATAAGTAGCGCATGCATTCTTTAATCCAAATGGCATAACAACATAGCAGTATGTGCCCAAGGGCGTAGTGAACGAGGTCTTCTCTTGATCCTCAGGAGCAAGACGGATTTGGTTATATCCAGAATAACCATCCATGAATGAGAGGGCCTCATACCCAGCCGTGTTATCAACTAATACATCAATGTGAGGAAGTGGGAAATCGTCTTTCGGACATGCCTTATTCAAGTCCCTGGAATCAATACAAATCCGAAATTTGTTATCTTTCTTCATCACTGGGACTATATTTGCCACCCATTGCGGATATAAAACAACTCTAATAAACCTGGCCTTATGCAATTTATCGACTTCTTCCTTTATCCTTAAGGCCATCTGCGGGTGGAATCTTCTTGCTTTTTGCTTGACGGGTGTTGCCCCTGGTTTAAGAATCAATCGATGTTCAACCAACGTGGGGTCAAGACCCGGCATGTCCTCATAGGACCAGGCAAAAGAATCGTTGTACTCTCTTAACACCTTGATTAGCTCATCTTCAACTTGAGGAGGGAGATTAGCAGAAATAAGTATGGGCCTGGGATCCTCTTCTGTTCCGAGATTAATTTCGTTAGTGGGTTCATCCACTGCCGAGGATGGTTTGTCAAACCTCTTCAAACCTTGCGCGTATAAATCGACAGTGTCATCCACATCGCTTTTCTCATCATCGGCTGGGTCCTTCCCATCTACAATTTCATACACTCCCAATCCGTTATTGCTCCACACCCCTCCCAATTCCTCATCATCCTCTAAAACAATTGCGGTCTCTACAACTCCGGGCACTTAAGAAGGGCATGGCATCTCTCGGCCAAATCTTGCAGAACCTATCAGGGATGGATTCAGGATGACGCATCACAGGGTGCACAGCAGACGTGGATGGGCTAACTAGACCCGAACTAGACTCTACCCCAGCTAACTCAACTAACCTAGGAGATAAGAAATCTATTGGGAAAGAAGCAGGGGTCTCGTGCCCCTGGGAAGAGGATGGACTGAAAACAGCGTAATCTTCCATAGAAACCTCCGTTTTAAAATTGGCATTTTTTTTTGGAATTCGGAGGAGATCACGCAACAAGAAGAAGAAGACGGGGGAGGAGGGAGTTGCATGGGAAACAGATCGGGGAAGATGCAATCGAAGAATGGATCAGAGGATCGAAACCACATCTCATGGAGTTGGGCATTGGGGGGAGGAGGAGTAAACAGAGTTGAAAGATCAATAGGTGGGCAGCGCCCACATGCACACGGCACGAACAGAATTTTAGGTGGTCTTTCCGTGAAATACGGGTCGACCATAATCGGAGGGGAACGGGGGACAAATTCCAATTGTTGAAATAGAGAGGCAAGACGGGATGGGGATAGAGAAAAGGTAGTGATAGAGCTCCCCGCTTCCCGTGGCCTCCGGCGGACTAGCTGCGTTGGAGAATGCTTCACCAGCTGCATCTCCTTCTTCTTCGGTCGGTCTTCTTCTTCACTGAACATCTTTTCAAAGCAGACACAAAAATCTTCCATATCACCCACTAGCCCCTTCAGTGGCGGCGGTGGGTCAGCAACATCACAGGCGGCATCAATCTTCTTCTCAGGGCAGGGTGGCGGCTTCTTCAAAGTGCCGGGCTGCAGCGGGCCTTTCACGAAGTGTTGACGGTAATCCCACGTCAGTGGCCCGGAGTCTCCCAGAATGGACAATGCTGTCTCGCGGTAGCCAAGGCCTCGGCGGCCCATCTTCCTGCCTTTGGGGACGGGCTTAGTTCGCCCCTGTAGTTGTGCGCCGAGACCCAAGCCCGGCTGATAACCCAACTTTAAGATCATGCGCCACCCTTTCGAATCTCTAATCTTGGACTTAATTTTTACATTGACTGGCGCAGTGACGGGCTTGCGTGACGCATATGCCCATGAGTAGTTTAAGTCCATCACAGAAAGAACTGGCCTGTTACTCGGCCACAGAGTAGGGAGAATCTTAGCTGCTATCGCATCAACATTCTGGACAGTGGAAATACTCTTCACCTTGACCACCCGCCCTTGGAATGGAAACTTCAAACACTGGTGGGCAGTCGAGGGCACGGCATTCAGACTGTTTATCCATGGACGACCCAGAATTGCTTTGAACATTCGGTCTATGTCCAATACGTAAAATTCCACGTCCATGACCAAAGGTCCTAGCTCGGCCTGAACAGTTACGACCCCATGACAAGCACGCCTGGAGTTATCATACGCTGCTATTGTGGTCGGTGTGGGCTTTAACATTTCTTCTGAGATGTTGCAGGCACGGAGGGTACTCAACGGACACACATTTATTGATGCTCCCGTGTCCACTAGGGCAGACTCAATGACCACTTTATTTGAAGAAATGGTGATGCAAAGTGGCATCTGCCGTGCTTTTGGGGGTGCCAGTTTCGTCTCTGAAAATGAAATGGAAGGCCCCCTAGTAATAGTTGCCAACACCGTAGGTAAACTATCCGCATCTACATCTTCATTTACCATAACTTTCTACAAAAAGGTCTTAAAGGCGTCTTGATGTAGCGGTGACCTCTTAATCAACTCCAAAAGCGAGATCTTGGCCGGCATCTAGTCCAAGTGATGTAGCAAGTCGTACTTCGTGCCTGGCACGGGGTCTACTTCTTCTGCTTCAGCCGTAGGGGAAGGAACTTGGGGGTTGGGTGCAGACGCACCAGAGGAAGGGTAAACTCTATGAAATGGGCACCCGCTCCGAAGGGCGCAATGTCGTGCCGACACGGCTTGCGACGGTGCCCCCGCTTGGCCCAGTGGGGTATGTAGTGGGGGTAGAAATGGAAGTGAGGGTGACGGGGTTGGCCTGATGGGCCCTGGTGGAGGGGTGATAGGTGAAGGGTTAAGTGGAGGGGTGATGATGGAAGGCACGGAGGGTGATGGCTGAATGACTGGCGGCATGGTGGGGAATGTGGTGGGCGTGATGAGTGGTCGGGAAGGGATAGTGGGTGGAGCGGTAGTGAAGGTGGTGGGTCGGAGGATGGAGGGAACGGAAGGCGCGGGGCTAGTGTGGTGGAAGGCCAGGAGATGGGCGGGGGTCTCATCATCAAAGGACCATCCAGCGTTGGGGGCTGGGCGGTGGACTGCATTAACTTGAGCCGGAGCCAGCGACTGTTGTTGTGGTTGCTACTGAGGAGCGGGTGGATGTACTGGCATGGGATTCTGGTGAATCCCGAGGTCTTGCTGCTGCTGCTGTAGGGGTTGTTGTTGTTGTTGTTGGAGGGGTTGTTGTTGGAACTGCTGTTGCTGGGGCGCCGCCTGCTGCGGCCTTGCTTGTCTTCGTCTCTCCTTTATATCTTCAATTATCTTATGCATTTGGGCCCAATCAATCCTCTGGCCCTCATGCAGATCATACACCAAATCTCTAAACTGAAAGCATCTTTCTATGGTGTGCCCAGGCTGCCGATGGTATATGCAATACCTGGACTGATCGGCTGTCGGATTCCAATTCTGACGTTCCGGAGGCAATTGGATGTCACCAGTGTACATTAGAGCTGAAAATATGTCAGGGAGGGTTTCTGGCAGTGGTGGATAATTAGCCCTTTTGGGCCCCGGCCGAGCAGGCCCATAACCAGCGGGTGGGGGAACATTGTGGTACTGGGGTGGCTGTTGCGGCTGTTGAGGTGGTGGTGGTTGTTGTGGATGCTGAGGAGCTTGGAAAGTGGGTCGGGGAGCTTGTGGGGCGGCGAACTGGGGGTTGCGTGGTGGTTGCTGGAAACGGGGTGAAGCAGGCTGGTTAGGGAATTGAACAGCCTGGACCTGCTCGTTGACTTGGACTCCCTCAGTAACTGGGCCTGGGATTTTCGGGTAGTCTTGGATTTCTGGGCTTCAAACAATGAATGGATGGGGGAGTCCTTAAATTGGGTCTGGATAAATCGGTCCCGACTGTACAACTGGTGCATGTTAGAAATGTCGTTCATTGCCAAAATATTCCGGAACGTCGGAGTGGCATTAGAAATTAACAATTTTACTTTTTCTTCTTCCGGGATTTGCCTGGGCACACGCGAGGCCATATGCCTCCATCTGTCTGCATACACAACAAAGTCTTCATCCGGCTTCATCTTTTCTGCAACTAGGTCGGTGAAAGAATATTCAGGACCAACCCGATCCTGGAACCTCTGAATAAACTTCTCCTTGACTGTCTTGAAGCTTTCTGCCTCCTCCAGAGGCAAGGTATAGAACCACTCCAGGGTGACCCCCTCCAATGATCGGCGGAATAAGTAAGCCATCAAGCGATCATCATGCTGGAACTGCGCCGACTCGTAAAGAAATTCCCTAATATGAATGAACGGGTTGCCATTCCCGTCA
Source organism: Amorphophallus konjac (assembly GCA_022559845.1). Lineage (NCBI taxonomy): Eukaryota > Viridiplantae > Streptophyta > Magnoliopsida > Alismatales > Araceae > Amorphophallus > Amorphophallus konjac. The sequence continues at coordinate 215,060 of JAHNEJ010001062.1, forward strand.
TACTTCTGATACACGGGGAGCTCGGACTGAGGAGGCAATCGGATATCTCGGAAGTTAGGAATAGGGACATCCGCCAAGGACTGCGGGCCTACCCGCTTATGGAGGAGGTCAATCTGCTGCTGCATAGCAGCCCATTTATCAAGGAGGTCCCGTTCCCGGGAAGGAGGAGACTGAGCAGGAAAGACGGAGCCCGGATGAGGAACTGAGGGGTGAACCGGCTGGGAGGGGAGCCCATAGGATGGATAATGGGCCAAGGAAGGGCCCATATCCGCGTGAGCCAATTGGGTGGCCCCGGGTTGTAAACGAGTGAAATCCGCCAGGGCCAGAGGGGCCTACGGCGATGGAGAGATTGTAGTGTATGGATCAAGATAAGAACCAGAGGGGACCTGGGCCTTCCCCTTATCAAGATACTGATGGGCCGAGGTGGAGGCCTGGCCTCTTCCATGCTGGGGTATCGGAGAACCTGGGAACGGATGGGAGTAAGATCAATGGGGACAGCAGGGACGGGCGCTGACCCAACAACAGGAGACGTAGTGGTGGTGGTGGCAGTCACGCCATAGGAAGGAACTGAGGACGGGGCGTCTGCCCCTTGCAGAGCTTGCCGGATAAGGTGGAGCTGGGAGGGATCAAGCTGGGCCATCAAATTAAGAATTTGACGGCCGAATTTTGTGTGGAGGAACCAGGAAGGGAGGGCTGAGATCCCTCGATGGCAATGGTCGGGAGAGGAGGGGCAGTCCCCTCTCCTCCCTGCACATGGGCGACCCTAGGTGGGTCCTCAAGAAGTCCGCGAGGGAGAGAATCCTCGTGGGAATGGGAGAAGTCGTATGACGACATGGGGGATGACGAATCAAACAGAGGATTAAGGTAAGAATGAAGTGAGAGTTGACCCTAGATGTGATCCTGAGGGAAGAAACAACTCCGCATGACACTCATGACTAAGGCAGATAATCCTAACCAGAGAAAAAAACAAAGCCTCAAACAACCAAGCATTCAATGGAGGGGAGAGACGAGAGGAAAATCAACCACTTTAAGCAACCAAGTTGTCAAATGATGCGCGACAATTTTTAGATTCCTCTTCTAGGACCTTAGTGGATTAATTAATGTATAAATTCGCTCAACCACAAGGTATCTAATCAGGGCAGGAAATGAGGAACTGGGTGACTCTACGGAACTCTCTCTCTCACGGATGCAAACCCTAAACTGGGGGTGGATATGGTACAACCTGCCTGGTGTCCGTGTGGGAATCCACGGCTCACGGGGGCTTACGGAGGTCCTCAGCAAGGTCCCCTAGTCGGCTCCAAGGAGTATGGAGACGAGAGGAAACCCTACCTCGGTAGGAATGCAACTACTATGAACAGAATGTATGCCCCTATGTGCACCGGAGTGCATGCAAAGTCTAGCCTAGCAACTAGCAATCAATGATCAATCGAATATGTGAGCAATGGGAGCAAGCATGCAACAATGATATAAGAGCAGGGGGAGATCAATAACCAGCACCAAATGTCATGACAATCATACAACATGGCAATCAAAGTGAATCACGGGTGCACTGTAGCATGACAAGAACGGTCTCTGTAAGACCGCGCAAGGAGATAGACGGTCTGGAGACAACCGTATGATCCAGGGAGTAACGACAGACTAATCACGAAAATCAGAAAACTCTGGAATGAAAGGTGACAGTAATCAGAAACGTACCAGGTTGAACGGTCACCATATAGACCGTGTAAGAGCTGGGACGGACCTGCAGAAACCGCGTAATAGCAACCAAACCAGCAGTATGGGGACAGAGGCGTACCTGTGCCAGCAAGATGGACGGCCAAACGCAGGCCGTAGGGAAGATGAACGGGCGGTCGGAGACCGCTCGCGACAGCAAGCTTGGAGGAGAAGTGGCACTGTTCGCAGAGAAGGACGGTGAACCTTCAGCCGCATAAACTTTGGATGGCCCCGTGAGAGCCGTTCAAGTTCCAGAGGATAGAGAACGTGACCCAACCTGCAACCACTTCAAAAAAGGACTAACACAACAAAAGAAAGGGTCAGCAAATCACTAACACGATGGGCACTAGGTGTCCCACCGTGATCGCCAAAAAATGGGATGTTGATATGTTTTTACTTACGTTTCATTTCTTTACCGGCTTAAAAGATGTCTTCCTATCCCTTCTACTAAATCAATGTGAGAAATAAATGGAAAATAAAAGGGATATAGAAGCAAGTAAACAAGGGTGATCGCCACCAAGGTGCCTAATGTGACTGACACACCGTACCTTGGAAAGAGAGGGAGACACTCGCCTTATGAGCAGCACTGCAGGGATGCGCGGCCTGTGAAGAACTGCCTTTCACGTTGAACGGCCTCACGACAGACCGCTCGTCAATGCTGCAGAGGACGCGGGACGTAGAACTACTGGCAGATGAACGGCTCCAAGGTAACCGCAGTTGGAAGAAGAACGGTCAAAGGTACACCGCACCTCCTCTTGAACGGACGTAGGGGAACCGCGCAAGACCACCACGCCAGAAGTTGTAAGAGTCCAACCTCCACCCTTTCGGCCGGCCAGAAAGGATGGGCCTCGTGCTAGTGGGTTGCTGACCTGCGAAACAGAGTGTAGAACACAAAGAAAACCCAATATCAGAACTGTGAAGCGTAGCAAATGCTCAAACGGAAAGAAATAAACATAACTAAATGAAGTGGGGGATACCTGGGGAGTTTTAAACCCCTTGGGGGCGTCAGAAAATGTTGGAGGGTGTGTGCATGGTAGTGCAAACAAAGAAAACGTGGGAGAATGGACGTGTAAAATCAAGCATGCAATGAGAAAAAAAAATGGGACTATCAAATGTAAAAGACTCAAAACTAGGACTACTCCCTGAACCGGAGGCCTATGTGGATGTAGAAGGCCTCCCTCCTTGGTGCTAGGTCGCTCAAGATTTCAGCAGGGCTTCACCGTCGACCCAGAATCTCCCCCTTTTCAAAGGTAGCCTTTAGGGTCTATTTATAGAACCTCCAAATGCTAACCCCGAAATTAGGGTTTCTATGCATTTTTATGTCGAGATTATCAAACAAAAGATGAAGATAATTCAATTATCTTTCATCTGGAAGAAACGGCACTCAAAATGGTTAAGGATTCGCGGAGAAATCATCGGAGGAAGTTTGGGATAAATCCACGAGGAGAGAGAGAAAATCTGTTGAATCTTCCGCAAACGAGCAGATGAACGGTCTTACGATAGACCACACATCCATATGGGCGGCCCATCCTTGCCCGTCCAACCCCGTCGGTGAAAAATCAAATATAGAGGAATTATCCACCATTTATCCATTAAACCAACCGAGAATCTCGCCGTTGGACTCTCACAAATGAACGGCTAGGATTAGTCCGTTCAAGAGGAAGAGCGGCCAAAGGCCGACCATTCTAGCCTTGTCGGTGATAAATAGATAAGTTGGGTAATTATCTGAGAAAACCACCAAGCGTAGGATTCTGGGAGAAGAACGGCTACTATCAGTCCGTCCATCACTTTGGACGGCCAGAAGGAGACCGCATAAATGCTTGTCGGTGGAAATTCAGAAAATTAACCAAAATATTTCAAAAATGTATGGACGGCCTACGATCAACCGCACATTGATGGAGCGGCCATGGATGAACCGTACATGTATATGGGCGCTTGAATCTCATATAAAAAAGCTCAATCAACCAAAACCAAGGCCCATTAAGCCCTGAATCAACTCGGACCTAGCCAGGGAGGGAGGCTACTCATAAAATCGGCCCATAACGTGCCAGAAAATAGCCCAGCGTGTGATGGAAAACTCGAGGCATCAATAAATGGGAGTAAGAGAAATGACTCAACTTTATCGACAAAAAACGGGTGTCAATACGTAGCAGGCAGTCTCTCTGTTGTCATTGTAGGTCTGGTTGCTCTGCTCTCAGCGAGGAGTCTTGGAGAGTGTAGAAGGATCTCTCGTGTGGGGGTATTTTGGTAGAAGAATCCACCGTACCTCTCTTCTCTGTCGATCTCCCTTTTATAGGGGCTGTCCTAGAGTGAGGGACCTCATCCCCTGATAGGGAAGGGTACCCGTAGTAGAGTAACCTTCTCCGCTAAATTGGCGGAAGTTTCTCGTTGGGGGGGCGATTGCCTCGGCTCCGGCCGGTCCCTGGGTGAGTCTTACGGCGCTCATGGGGCATGCTCGCCTGTTACGGGGTCAAGACCGACGTCGTGGGGGCAACTGTCGGTCGTCAGAGTGTTCTCCGGTGAGAACTGCGCTTTGGCCGTAACCCTTACGCCTTGTGGATTACGATGCTCTCTTGGGTTGGGCCTCACCTTAGTGGGCCACACCCGTACGTCCACCTTCTGGGCACGCTTATCGAAAGCTCTTTAGCATAGGCCGGTCGTTACTTGGCCAAATGTGGGCTAGGCTGGATTTACCCTCCTCACTTCCCCCCTACTCTCAGTTGCCGAGCACTCTGCAGGGGGCTGAGAGTAGTCCAAGAGAGGGTTTTCTAGAGTGTAAGATTCGAAGGTGATTTCCTCGTACAACGGGAGTTGGTGGCTTCGAGAGCCTGCTTGGCGCGCAAGGTGCCTCTGACTGATGATGAGCTGGCAGAGATGGACAGTCGCCACTGGTCGAGGAAGAGAGGGAGAGGTTCTACCCCGGATAGGAGTCGTGTCCCGCCTCCCTCTTCGTCTGAGGCGCCTCCCCCTGGCGCTCCTCCACCGCCATCAATTGAGGTGCCGGTAGCTCTTGCTCTGGTGCCCGCCTCCGAAGGGCGGGGGCGCGAAAGAGGCAAAGCTCCTGCTGCTGCCGAAGTTGGTTCTCTCCCCCCACCGAGGATCCCTTCACGTGGTCAGTCCTCGCAGCCTGAGGACTTGACGGCGGGCTACCCGGGGTTGCGACTATCATTGACCTCATGGTGCAGAGTGCACGCTGACACGAGCACGTTGGGGAGTTTGGTCCCGAGACCACAAAGGAGTTGACGGCCGTTGCAACGAGGAGTGCGTGTCTGTTCGTTAGTGCCCTCGGGTTGTGGAGGCACCACTTCATCGATCTTGCCCGTGAGTTGGAGGCCAGCCGGGCCCTTCAGGCGGGAGCCGAAGAGGGTTTGAAGAGGTATGAGACTGCTAATGCCGGACTTCAAGAGCGGCTGGCTCAACTAGAGTTAGCCCTCACCGACATGGAGCGCGATCGGGACTCCTTTCGTGAGTGGGCCGACGTAGCCGGGGAGCGAGCAGCCAAGTCGGAGGCGGAGGTTCGCGCCATGGAGGCCGAGGCAGAGCTCGCCAAGTTGCGTTCATCCCTGTCCTCGGCTGGCGAGGAAGCTGTGGAGAACTTCCGTTCCTCTTCAGCTTACCGGGATGATCTGATAGAGGCGGCCTTGGAATTCTACGGGCCGACCCGTGATCGTGGCTTTCGAGAGGGCTAAAGTGCCGCTATGAAGGCCACAACGGAGAATATTGGCCTTGTGGCCCCGGTCATCCCCCCTCCTTCAACTCCTTACGGCTCGGATGCTGATGACGGAGAGGAGGAGCCCGACACCGTAGAGGCGGGAGCCGAGAGGTCGACGCCAAGCGCGGGTGAGCAAGCACCCGCTGATGTTGCCGTGGTGGATTTGGTCGACGAGCCACCTTCTCCTGATGTTGCTACTGCACGTGCGCCTGCGGAACCCAGGGCACGTGATGATGTAACTGGAGCAGGTCCTTGAGAGGATGTCCCTTGCTGTCTTTGATTTTGTTACTTTTATCTGCACTTTCCAAGGCAGTATCCTTATTTTGTAATTTCCTCACTTTGAAATGGAAGCCTTCCTTTTGTTTGTAAACCTTGAGATTTCTTCCGTGTACTTCCCTTTTTTCGAACTGCTGAGAGATCCTCTGGGGATACGAAGTGGTGTCCTTGATGGCGGCTCTGAAAGGGCGCGACTTTCGAGATCCATCACTTCGGTTTCCATAGATTTAATTGAGGCGGTAGGAGTCCTCATTCTTCTGGGAACTTCGCTTCTTCTTATAAATAGTGTTCCCCCCAGTGTGTTTACGTCCATCTCGCGCTGGGTGAGTTGTGAGGAGTGAGGCCTTCTGCCGGATGTCGTCTGGTGAGTCTGGCACATCATCGGATGATGAATTTCCGCAAGCTTGCCGTCAACCTCTGGTCCTCCGGAGGGACCCTGCCCCGGCGCCTTGGCGGCAATGGCCTATGCCTGGAGAGGGTGGCCCTGCCTCTGAGTAGTATAAGCTTGGGTACCTGGATGGTTGACGCGAGGCCTTGGCCGAGGTCAATCGCTTATATGTCGGCAGGGGGGTCCTGCTCCTTGAACCGGCTAGGTTCCGTCCCTAGGGAGACAAGGGATCTCCCTGTACTTGCCTTTCCTACTAGCTGGCCTTGACTCCTTTGTTGTTTATCTTGCCCTTGTGGTACATAACTACTCCTCCTTTGCTCACAGGTGCGCGATGAGATATTTCCCGTTACTGGAGCATTTTCCTCCTGGCGGGATGGAGGGTGTAATGGCGCGAGGGCTATTTTCCCTTCTTTCACTCGGCAAGCCGGGGTGGAAGCATCTTCCCGAGCCGAGAGGAAGACTCTTCTGCTTGAAGATGGCTACAGGCGGGGTAGCAAGGCCTGCCTGCCAATTTGCAGGCATGGCTAGTGCACTGCACCGGCCTCCGTAATGTGGGAGCCTCATTGCTCTAGTGCCCACCGTTGGTGGGGTTGTGTAGGCCTGTTGGTTCCCTGTAATGGGCGGGCTTTGTTGCACCACTACCCCCCGTTCAACCAGGGGTGGCCGGAGTAACTGGCCTAGTTTTCCTGGTGCAGGTTTTCTACCAGTGAAGCCCTTTGTTGGTCTAGGGGGTTTTGTCCCTCTTCTCTAGCATAGGTGGCTTCACTGTTGGCACCCTTCCACAGAACAAAAAAAAAGGGGGGCTGGGTGTCCGCCCAGGGGCTCATCATGGTTGTTGGCAGAGGACGGTGCCCGGGAAGTGAACTATTGGAGTTGTACATCACCATGATCGAGCACGTTTTGTCTCTCCTTGTACTTGTATGTTACCCGCATGAGGGTCACTTGCCGATTTCTGGAAACTTGTATCTTGACTAAAGAAATATAAATTCTTTATTTTGAGTTGATACTATTGTGTACCTTTTAATGGGAGCTTTTCGCATGACGTGTTTCTGGTCGCCCTTCTGTGCGCGTATCCTTGCCATGCTTGTGCCCTCCATCTGTTTACTGCCGTCGTTTTCAAGGGGAGTGGTGCTTGCCTCTAGGAAACCTTTAGGCTACCTTCTTGTTTTCGAGGGGAGTAGTGCTCACCTCTAGGAAATCCTTAGGCTACCTTCTCATTTTCGAGGGGAGCAGTGCTCACCTTTAGGAAACCCTTAGGCTACCTTCTCATTTTCGAGGGGAGCCGTGCTCGCCTCTAGGAAACCCTTAGGTCACCTTCTCATTTTCGAGGGGAGCAGTGCTCGCCTCTAGGAAACCCTTAGGCTACCTTCTCATTTTCGAGGGGAGCAGTGCTCGTCTCTAGGAAACCCTTAGGCTACCTTCTCATTTTCGAGGGGAGTGGTGCTCGCCTCTAGGGAAACCCTTAGGTTACATTTTCATTTTCAAGGGGAGCGGTGCTCGCCTTTAGGAAAACCCTTAGGTTACCTTCTTATTTTCAAGGGGAGCAGTGCTCGCCTCTAGGAAAAACTCTTAGGTTACCTTCTCATTTTCAAGGGGAGCGATGCTCGCCTCTAGAAAAACCCTTAGGTTACCTTCTCATTTTCAAGGGGAGCGATGCTCGCCTCTAGGAAAACCCTTAGGTTACCTCTTCGTTTTCAAAGGGAGGGGTGCTCGCCTCTAGGAAAACCTTTAGGTTACCTCTTCATTATTTGTAGGTAACTTACCTTAGTGGAGTACGGCTGGTGACGATTTACTGGAAGTATTTTCTGAGGTTGACGGAGTTCCACGTCCTAGGTACCTCTCTCCCCCCCAGCGTCACTAGCCTGTACGCTCCTTTGCCGAGTGTCTCCGCTACCCTATACGGGCCTTCCCAGTTTGATGTGAGCTTTCCTGTGGCTCCCCGTGGGTCAGCCACGCTTGCTCACCGTAGAACTAGACCACCGGGGAAGAAGTGTCGCTCCTTAACTTGGGCGTTGTAGTATTGAGCCGGTTTCTGTTGATACGCCGCGAGCTTTACTTGAGCGTGCGTTCTGTCTTCTTCGACCAGGTCCAAGTTCTCCCGCATCACTTGGTTGTTCCAAGCTTCGTCGAAGTGTCCCACTCGTAGCGAGGGGTTGGATATCTCCACTAGAACCACTGCCTCAGCTCCGTAGGTGAGATGAAAAGGTGTCTCTCCGGTGGCAGCTCTAGTGGTGGTCCGGTGGGTCTATAGAATGCCAGGGATCGAGTCGATCCATGAGTCTCCTGCTTGGTCCAGACGGGTCTTGATGCCATGAAGGAGGGTTCGGTTGGCATTTTCCACCAACCCATTGGCTTGGGGGTGTCCCACTGGAGTGTAGTGGTTTCAGATCCCCAACTCCGAGCATTTTTCCTGAAAGGCAGTGCTCGTGAACTGTCTGCCATTGTCGGTTGTGAGAACCCTTGGGATCTCAAATCGGCAAATGATGCTTCACAGCACAAACTTCCAAGCTGCTTCACTTGTTATCTTCCCCAATAGTTCAGCTTCGACCCATTTGGTGAAGTAGTCGATGACAACTATGAGGAACTTCTTTCTCCCTTGTGCTTTAGGGAAGTGTCCCAGTATGTCAATCCCCCACCGAGCAAATGGGAGAGGATCCATCAAAGTGTGGAGCTGTGTATTGACATGTTTCCCCCCCTATTTTCTTCTTCCCTTTTACCTTTCTAGGTCAAGATGAAAAGACAATCAAAAATGAAGGAAAGAAAGGGTGGAGAGGTGTGTGTGATCGTGATCGCCACCAAGACACGGGGTACCGAAGAGTACTACGTACCTTGGAAAAGGGAGAAGACACTCGCCCGAAGTACAGCACTGACAGTCATACACGGTCTAGGAGGAACTGCTCACTGGATGGAACGACCGCTCGATAGACCGCTTACAGTGCTGGAGAAGGAAGCGGGACGAAGACTGGTCTGGCCCCAAATGGTTTGAAGACGGCCGCAGGAAGGCGTTGCATGGTCCGATCAGGGCCGTGTATCCTTACAGACGGACGGATGACGACCGTGTGATGCTGCCAAACTCCAAGATGTAGGACTTGATCCTCCACCCCTTCCGACCGGCCAAAGGGGATGGGCCTCGTGCTGTGCTGATGCTGACCTGCAAAACAACGTAGAAGACCAGAGAATAACACCCAAATTAGCCCTTGAAGGTGTGGCAACTATAGAACAAAAGGAAAAATTAACATAATAACGCGGAATGGGCGATACCTGGGGTGGTTTTTAAACCCCTATAGGGCATGGAAAAGATAGGAGGGTGTAGAATGATATGAAGCAATGAAAAATGTGGATGAAAGGGTGATAAAAGAAGCATGCAATGGATGAAAAGACAACTAAAAACTTAGACTAAAACACCAAACAACGACTACTCCCTGAACCGGAGGCTTGAAAGGGATGTAGAAAGCCTCCCTCCCTGGCTACAGCTCGCTCAAGAATTCGGCAGAGCTTCGACGTCGACCTTGGATCTCCCCCTTTTCAAGCTTAGACTAGAGGTTCTATTTATAGAGCCCTAAAAGTCCAACCTTGAAATTAGATTTTCTAATGGATATTAATCTGAGATTATTAAATAAAATCCGTAGATAATACTCTAATCTTCCACCAGGATCAAACGGCACCCCATTTGGTGGAGAAACCATGGAGAAATGGGTGCGAGAAGTTATGGGTTTAACCACGGATGGAGAAAGAAAAATCAAACAATCCACAGATCTCGGGCCTGTACACGGTCGCTCGATAGGCCGCTCAGTCATGTAGGCGGTCCATTGCTAGACCGTCTAATGCTATCGGTGATAAATAACATAAAATAGGAAATTATCCAATTATCCACCAAACTGACCGGCTATCAAGGCGTTGGACTCTTTCGGATAGGACGGTCTAACGATAGACCACTCAATGATGGAACGGTCCAATGCTAGACCGTGTACACATGTCGGTGATAAATCCAAAAAAATAGGATAATTATCTGAAAAATCAACCGGCTTAGGACTCTGGGAGCTGGACGGTCTAACGCCAGGCCATTTAATGGATGTAAATGGCTGAACTCATACCATGCAAAGGCATGTCAGTGAAAATTCAGAAAATCAAATAAATATCCAATAAATCGATCTGAGCTTCTAAACGGTTCCAAACAGACCGCCTAATCACTGAACGGTCAATCGATAGACCGTGTATAGCCTCGACGTTTGAAATTAATGAAATGAGATAAATGAGCCCAAAAAACCAAGCGAAATCAAGGCCCATTAAGCCCGATTCGAGAGCAGACCTAGCCAGGGAGGGAGATACCCATAAAATAAGCCCAAAGACGTGCCTAGAAATAGCCCAATGAGTAATGGATAACTCGAGGCATCAATAAATAATGGTAAGAGGAATAACCCAACTCATAGGCAAAAAAATGGGTGTCAACAGATGCCCCTCCTTAGCGTCCTCTTTGCAGGGGAACGAGCGGAGGTGAAGCGAAAGTGAAATGGAACATGGAGATGAAGCGAAAATGAAGTGGAGTGGACTGAAAAGCGGGCGTTAAGGTAAAAGACACCCGTTTTATCGCCAATGAGCTATAGGAATCTTCCAGAAAACTCTGAACCAAACACAGGGAATGATTAGACCAAAACGACACCAGTCTGGAGAAACTAAGTAAACGAAAAGGAAAGCACAGGATCAACCTCATGGGGGACACAATCTCTCGGACCAATGAGGGGATCGGAGCAAGTAGCAAAAGTAAAGAAACGGACTAAGACTCCAGACAAGGACCTTCAGTCAACCAAACCAGGTGAACAGACCAGAGAAAACTTTCCAACTCTGAGTGGAATAGTTCCTCTTACTCCAAAAAATCATAAACGCACAATCATCCATCACAAATGAGGTACTTTCAGACAGACCATGGGTCATGAATGCTCAAAAGATGTGTATGATGCATGCTGGGCTAACATAAAAGAAATCATTAAAACGAATGCAAAGAAAGGCAAAAAATAAAAAATACTCGAGAATAATATTGCTAGACCGGGGTAATCAGGGTCATGACACTATCTGTAACCACAGTGTGCGAGATAGAACCGTCATCCCCTAATTTTCCCAACCTAACGGCCTATCCGATGATTAAACACACGAACCTGGATCATCATTATTTTTGTTATAGGGGACCATCAGATCCTGGAATATATAGATAACCAACTGGTTCCCGAGATAATATAGCATAGATACCATATAGTAGTGCAATAAAGGATATAGGGATCGAAATACTTACCTGACTTACCTGATGGCAGCGGAAGGCAAGTTGGAGTGATGCTGCAAAGGAATCATGAACAAAGTTTTGCAATATTACATCATGAAATAACCATTCGAGTCAAAAATATCTTCAATTTAGTCACATAATGCAGCAAAGTGGGGCTCAAAAAGCATTCTTTATCATTGTTTCAGCACATGAACGGTCTAGGAACAGACCGCTCCTGAATAGAAACGGTCCATATGGGGCCGCTCAAGCATTGCCAGTTTGAATAAGATCGTGAAGATGAACGGCCCTTTGTAAGGCCGCCCAATGAACCGAACGGCTATAATCTGGCCGTTTAAGTGGAGCGCACTGTTAGAGTTTTAATTGGTCATATAGGAGACCGTCCAGTTGTCACACGGTCCCTCGATAGACCGTGTGATCACTGGCGTTTTCAAAAAAAATAAAACACTCCCTCTTCCTCCTCCCTCCCCACCGTAACCGACGGAGGAGGAGAGGAAAACATCGCCCCCACTCTCCAATTCTCATTCTACTCTCTCCCCCTCATTTCCCTTTCTTCTATGCGATTCAAACAACAAGCACTAGCTCGCCACGCTCATCAAATGGCTGGTGAAGGAGACCAAGCGACGCCGCCGCCGGCCACCACGGAAGAGGTCGTAGCGCCACCACCCGTGGCCGAGGAAGAAATAGCACCGCCCGTGGCGGAGGAGGGAGCGGGAGCGATCGTCGCCGGTGAAGATGACACCGGGGAAGCACCGGCGGAGCCCACGGTGGCAGTGGAGAAGCCACCGAGGTCCTCCGAAGTAGGTTCCAGAAACCTTCCCTTTTTGAAGCTTTCCAACGCATTCATGTGGGTCTAGAGGGTAAGAGAGGGGCGTACGACCCCTTCAGATCCCGTGTAAGGCCATTTAGGCCGTCAACGGAGACGGGGAAGGGGATGACACGCCATCGGGCTCGGCGATCATAGCACGGTTTAACAGTGACCTCTTACCAAAACTACACGGTTCCAATAGAACCGCTCCAAAATAACACGGCCCATGGGTGGCCGTTCAAAAGGAACCGAACCGACGGGGTAAAACGGTCTGAGGAAGACCGTAGACATTTAGGACGGCCCTCATTGGTCCGTTCAGAACGTGAAACACTTGAGAACATAACGGTCTCCACTAGACCGTGGACATCTAGGATGGCTCAAATTGGTCCGTTTAGAATATGAAACACCTGAGAACAAAACGGTCTCCACCAAACCGTCACTAACCACACGATTGCAGAATAGACCGTGCAACTCCAAATGACCAGGGACTTGATAGGGGAGTGACGTGGTCAGATGGGGACTGTGGGCTCATTGAACGGCCAAGAAGAGGCCATTACCGGGTTGAACATGGGAAGAATGAACGGTCCTCACCTGGCCGTCCATCAGGCAGAACGGTCCATGGGTGGTCGTGGACCTCTTGAGGGGGATTATTGGGATGGTTGGAACCCAACCGTTGAAAGGGTAGACGGCCCGTAGGAGACCGTTCAATTAGCAGAGTGATTTATGAAATGCATGATCCTAAAATGCAATCGTCCTAAATGTATGCAGGGAAAGCGCAGGACTCGGATCTCCTGGCTGTAGGTCCGAGCAGTGTATCTCGCACTGCCGGACTTTCAGCGGGAGAGGCTCACGGCGATGGGCTTTGCCGAGTTCCTGAGTGTAGAGGTGACTATGCTAGACATGCCGCTCCTCTATGCTCTACACGACCGCTGGGATCTGGTGAGCCGGACGTTCCTTTTCTTGTGGGGCCATATGGTCCCCACGCTAGAGGACGTTGCTCGCATCACCGGATTGCGCATGCATGGGACACCGATCAGCGAGAGGACATACCCTGACTACTGGGAGCTGGCCCAAGAGCTACTGGGCTTGGAGCTACTCCAACTAGAGCGTTAGTCGACGACGCTGATGAGGGTGAGGCTACAGGAGAGCCTCGGACTGAGGAGCGCGGGGCTCGCGACCGGGGAGCTACCCGAGTAGCACTTATAGAGGTTAGTGGACCGGGTCCGACCCAGAGTAGCAGCCGAGGCGGGACCCGAGGTGGACCGAGTGCTGAGGAGGTTCCCGATGCCATTCTTCGGGCGCCTACTGTTTGCGATGAGGGCCGACGTCATCAGCTACCGGTTCTTCCCACTGCTCGAGGACTTGGGGCACGTCGGGGACTAAGCTTGGGGAGCGGCGATCCTCGCATTTTTGTTCGACACCCTGAGCTCCACCAGTCGGTGGACGATGCTAGGGGGCTTCTCTCCCTTACTCCAGGTACGACTTGACTCTTAAACTAATTATGCAATTTGCTATATGATTCCTATAACTGCTATATACTGACATTTGGTGAAATGCAATGCAGGTGTGGGCCTACGTGCACCTACGCGGGCTAGGGAGAGGCGAGGAGACACATCCAGAGTAGCTGCCCATCGCCAGGCGGTGGACGGCCCCACGGGAGACGGGGTCCCTGCGGAGACAGGTCCGGGGGATCCAGGATGACTTAGACACACTGCCCTTCACTTCGGTATGAATCTAAACTCAAATTCTTTCATTAAATGCAACTTATATGCTTATGATGCTAATGTAATTTTCCTATTTGACAGGTTCGGTGGACACCATACGCGAGTGAGGGGCACGAGGGTCGGCCGTAGGGGGTGGCGGCCCTCGCCTACTCAGGCCGAGACGTTTGGCTCCACTGCATGAACATGGTGGACCCGCTCCACTTCCGCTTGGTGATGAGGACGATCGGCGACCATCAACCAGCAGTCGAGTTTTCGGCACCAGCAAACCCGGAGGAGCGGGTCGGGCGACACCCCCGAGGGTTGGCCACGATGGTGGACTTGACGACGCGAGCGGCAGAGCAGATCACCGACTGGACAGCGCTCGGGCGGGTGGTGTCAGCTCGGGCTGAGAGCGAGGAGGCCTACTACACAGCCTATGCCTAGCACTACAGGGACCAGGTGTTCCGTGGTGCCCGCCGACCGGTACGACTTCTAACTCTAATGCTTTCTTATTATGCTTTCTATATGATTATACACTGATGCTTGGACTTATTAAATGCAGATTGACCCTGAGGGGAGGATCGCGGAGTTGCAAGGACTCCTCCACTCGACCATCCAGGAGCGAGACGAGCTCCGACAGACCCTGACTCTTCTGGTGAGTTTCCCTAACTCTTAAACTTAAAATGCTTATGCTTATAACTGTGAAATGACTAACCTGGAGTTTTAAAATGCAACGGGCCGAGGGAGCCCAGCGTCAGGGGGCTGATGCACCTTCTACCTCTTCCCAGACTCCTGCGGACTGTGCTGAGCGGGAGGCAGAGTTTACACGGATGGTGACGCGGGCTGAGGCAGCCGAGGCGGAGCTCTCTGAGAGGGTAAGTAACCACTACGCTTTTCCTAGTTGATTATGCTTATGAAATGCAGTTGACTAACCATGATGCGTGTATGCAGACGACCGAGCTGACCCGAATGAGGGTGGAGCTTGAGCAGAGCCGTGTAGCGGCTCGGGAGGAGGCTACCCGCCTCCGAGAGGAGATGGCGCGGAGCCGCTCGACGGACGCAGTCGAGATGACGCTCCTCCACACGGAGCTAGAGTGTCTCCGGGCCGGGGCTGTAAAGGCAGAGCGCTACCGAGTGGAGCGGGATTGTGCCAGTACAGAGGCGTCGGAGCTGAGAGGGGAGCTGCGGGCGCACAAGGAGATGAGTCGGCGGTCGGAGCGCAGTGGGACTCTGAGCGGCAGCACTCATGGCATGCACAGCTCCTTCAGGAGTTACTTTACAGGTTCCTCCGGTCGCCGGAGGAATGAGGAGGAGGACTGGTAACGCGAAAGTTCGTCGTTTAAAACACGCGTATAACAATCTTAAAACTGAACTCGCACAAAATGATCAAAAGAGAACGTAGTACTATGGCAAGCACGGGTCGAATCCACAGGGAAGAAGAGATTTTTAGAGTTAAAAACCTTAGAGTCCTTTGAAAAAACACTTGTGATTTGGCTTTGCTTAAAGAAAATAGTGAAATGAAGAACAAACCAAACACTTAATTAAAACACCTATGATTATGCGCCTATGCTATAGAAATTAATTGCATGAAGTGAAAAGAAGAGATAGAAGAAGGGGGTAGAGATGGAAGAAGATCAAGAACTAGATCAAAAGAATAACTCTCTTCATTAACTTAAAAGAAAGAGTACATGAAGTGCAAGACAAGCTTACAACAAAGAGGTGACAAGATTACAATGAAGTAACATAACACAAAAGTAATAATAAAAAGAGGGGCATGATGTGAAGATAGTAGTAACAATGGAGATTACGCTGTCGTCTCCTCCTCGCCGAGTCTTAGAGAGGATCGCTCCGCCTTGAAAGAGATCGCCATGGAAAGTGATGGATGAAGAAACCGTCGTCGTCCACGTCACGAGCCTTGGAACATCGCCCATCTTGATGTACATACCGCCATGAAAGGAGAGTTGTGGAGGATAAACTTTGGAGAGAAATATAGAGAGGAATATGGAAGGGTTTGTGTGGAGATGAAGAAGGAAGAAGATGAGAGAGTGAACTAGTGGAAAAATAAATATAACTCGTAAAATAAGAATAATTGGAGGAAGTTATAGAAGAAGAAAATCTAGATCTACAAGAGAGGAAGAACTTTAATGAAGAACGCAGAGAGAAATAAAGAAGGGAAGGGCTTCAAAACGGAGGAATAACAGAAATTAGAACCTAGGATGAACAGTGAAATCACAGGACAGCAAGTTGAAAAATGAGAAATAACTTTCAAACCAGAAAGAATTAGAAGATGATGTAAAAGAAGGAGTTGTAGAACACTTAAAAACAAAGAACTTTCATGAAGACAGTAAGAGATGAAAATGACTAGAAGGAGGAGAAATGTGGGAAAGAACATAGAGAAACATGGGTTTGCAGATGAACAGGATAGCACAGTGAAAAATACGACATATCTTAAAAACTAGAAGGAACTAGAAGATGCTCCAGAAGAAGAAGTTGTAGAGAACTTACAAACAAAGAACTTTTATGAAGAGTGCATGAGCTGAAAATAAACTTACAAGGGAGAACTTGGAGGCCTAAGGTTGGGAGAGAAATTGCCAAAAGAAGAACACCATTCTCCTTCTTGTCATGGGCTATTTATAGGAAAAGTTGGGTAGATGGAGGGTGGAGATTGTATCAAAGGAGATGGATGGATGGGACTTAAGTAGAATATGATACATGGGGAAGAGAAAAAGTAGGTGAGTACACCCTCCTTGGGCTTTGGACAACCCCCTTCCCAAGACTCATCATTCCTCTCCTTTATTTCAAATTTTGAATTCAATTCTCCCTCCAACCGAAATATGTGTTTCTTTTACTCAATTTCAAACTTTTAGAATTTCTTTTCCCTCCAATCAAAATATGTACTTTTGACTTGGTCAACATGGTGGTGACAGTTTTGCCCCCGGCTTCTTTTGTAATTGCCTTCAATGTCCTACACACACATAATTGCACTTTAGTCCATAAAAATTACCACAATGTGCACATAAATCTTTAATGCTCATGATTATGCAATGAAAAATTAATGCTCATGGCCCTCAACTTTAATTTATTATTAAATAAGATAATCGAATTAATCAATTTGCGTGAAAGCTCCAATTTAAATGCGGAGTTGAGGTTAACTATGAAATATGCATAATTATCTAATTATATGCACATAAAATGGTGTATATGCAATGAATTGTCATAAGAAATGGACACTTATCACACCCCCCAACTTACTCATTGCTAGTCCCTTAGCAATGTAAACAATTAGAAAATTAGGACTCGCAAACACTCATGTGTCACAGTTCATGGCAAGAACATTATGCGTAATGATTTAGACTTTGGAGTATTACAAGTTCAAGTAGAATATATTCCGTACAAATTTCATCAGTCCATGTGTTTAGACCTTTCCTCAGGATACACTCAAAATTAAATATCTCTTTATGTATGAATGATATAACTTGACTAATGACTATCAAACAGTCTAGATGAATGAGTCTTCTACCTTTCACTTAAAGATGATTTTTAATTCTGCCCACATCTTGAATTAAGCTTCTCGAATTACAGGTAGCTTCACTCTGCCTGTTTATTCTCTTTTTTTTTTTGACACACGGTGCTGCACATCCCTTTGCCGTTTGACACGAACCTCAACTCTTGTCTTAGGAGAAGCAGGCCCGATTACTAAGTTCAGGGGTATTTTTCATGTATTTTTTTTCTTTTTTTTCTTTTTGGCAGGTAACTTTTTCCTCACGATTACTTTCACCGAATGGGCATAATATCCATCATCACCTAAGTGTCCAGCAAAATTCTCATCATTCTAATGTTTGTCATCCACCAATCTTGTTATTGTGCAATTGTGTACAAGTTCAATAGAATTTTCAAGTGTATTCTGAGGAAAAGGCTAAAGACATAACCAATTAATTCATCTCTTTAACTTGCAACTTTCACAAGTAAGACTCTAAGTCCTATCATTTTAAGAAAAGTTTATCATCATGAAATATGAACATGAAACACTTGTTAGAGATGTGATGAAATGTTACAATTATTTTGAAAAAATTAGAGCTCAAGCTACCCCCCAACTTAGGTGACATTGTCCCTAATGACATGAATAAGATATAAAGCCATAAAAAGTAGAGGGAATGATAGATACGACCTGAGAGAGAGATGCCGTCGTCAAAGAAATATTGCTCCATGCTTCATGCTCCGTAAATAAAATAAGAAAATCAATCACAAATTATTTTTTTTTGAAAAGAGACAGGATAATTGGGTTGCCGCCCAAGAAACGCTAAGTTTAACGTCTTCAGCCAGACACAATGTAGCTCACAATTGGTCACTCAGCCTGAGAGAGTCCTCCTGCAGCATTGGGAGATTTTCAATGTAAGGTTTCAAACGTTGACCATTGACAGTGAAAGTTTGACCATTTTTAGGATCAAGAATTGTTATTGCACCATGGTCAAATATTTTAATTACCACATATGGTCCATCCCATCGGGATTTCAATTTGCCAGGGAATAATCGCAGTCTAGAGTTAAAAAGCCAGACCTTTTGGTTGATTTGAAAAAAAAATTCTTGAAATGTGTTTATCATGGAATGCTTTAGTCTGGGCTTTATAAATCCTAGAGTTCTCATAGGCCTCATTGCGAAGTTCCTCTAACTCATTCAGTTGAATGGCTCTATGAGAACTAGCCTGTGCTGAATCAAGATTGAATTGCTTGATTGCCCAATAGGCCCTATGTTCCAATTCGACTGGCAAATGGCATGGCTTTTCAAAAATGAGCCTATAAGGGGACATGCCAATGGGAGTTTTGTAGGCGGTCCGATAGGCCTATAAAGTATCATCTAATCTTTCTGACCAATCTTTCTTATCAGGCCTAACAAACTTTTACAAAATATTCTTGATCTCCCTATTAGAAACCTCCACCTGGCCACTAGTCTGGGGATGGTAGGGGGTAGCAATCTTATGTGTTATCCCATACTTCCTAAGCAAAGTCCAGAATTGAGAATGGATGAAATGTGAACCCCCATCACTAATGATAGCCCTAGGACACCCAAACCGAGAGAAAATGTTCTTACGAACAAATTTCATGACAATTTTATGATCATTAGTCCTTGTGGCTATAGCTTCTATCCACTTAGACACGTAATCCACCGCCACCAAAATGTACTCATAACCAAAAGATGGTGGAAACGGTCCCATGAAGTCAATTCTTCGTACATCGAAAATTTCCACAACCAGGATAGGGTTTAAAGGCATCATGTCCCTGCGTGACATGTTTCCTACAGCCTGACAGCGCTCACAAGATTTGCAAAATAGGAATGCATCTTTGAATAATGTTGGCCAGTAGAACCCACTCTGTAAAACCTTGGCTGCTATTTTCTTACCTGAAAAATGTCCCCCACAAGATAAGGTGTGACAAAATGTCAGAATGCTATGTTGCTCACGCTCAGGGACACACCTCCGAATGATTTGGTCTGGTCCTAAATGGAATAGCTCAGGGTCTTCCCAAAAGAAGTACTTGAGTTTAGCAAAGAAACGATCTTTTTCTTGTTTGGACCAACCTTCAAAAAAAAAAATTCACAACTAAGTAATTTACAATGTGCGCATACCATGGGGGTGAAATGTGGCATACACTAAGGAGGTGCTCATCTGGAAATGAGTCATGTAAGGGTGTGGTGTCTGATGTTATAATTCGGGACAAGTGATCAGCAATAACATTTTCACTTCCTTTTTTATCCCGAATTTCCAAATCGAACTCCTGTAGTAAAAGGATCCATCTAATCAACCTTGGTTTGGCATCTTTTTTAGACAGCATGTGTCTAAGGGCTGAGTGGTCAGAAAATACAATGACTTTGGCCCCTAGCAGATAGGATCGAAACTTTTCAATAGCAAAGACAACGGCAAGTAACTCTTTTTCTGTTGTGGTGTACCTAAGTTGGACATCAGCGAGTGTGCGGCTCGCATAGTAAATCACCACAGGCTTTTTATCTACCCTTTGTCCCAAAACAGCACCTAAAACATAATCGGAGGCATCACACATAATTTCAAAAGGTAATGACCAATTGGGAGTTTGCAATATTGGGGCATCGGTCAACGCCATTTTCAATGATTCAAAAGCCTCAAGACATGATAGGTCAAGATGGAATGGGACTTCCTTAGCCAGCAGATTAGTGAGAGATCTAGAAATTTTGGAGAAGTCTTGGATGAACCGGCGATAGAAGCCGGCATGACCCATGAATGATCGGATTTGTTTTACTGAGGTGGGTGATGGCAGTTTGGCAATGAGCTTAACCTTGGCTTTATCTACCTCAATTCCTCTTGCCGACACTATATGTCCCAGAACAATGCCTTCTTTAACCATGAAATGACTCTTTTCCCAACTGAGGACAAGATTAGTGTCAATGCATCTCTTCATTATTTTGGCTAAGTGATCAAGGCAAGAATCAAATGTGTCCCCAAAAATAGAGAAATCATCCATGAAAACTTCTAAAAAGTTATCCACCATGTCAGAAAAAATTGCTAACATGCATCTTTGAAATGTTGCAGGCGCATTACATAATCCAAAGGGCATTCTCCGAAAAGCAAATGTTCTGTAGGGACATGTAAATGTGATTTTTTCTTGATATTATGGGTAGATAGCCACTTGATTGTACCCAGAATACCCATCTAGAAAACAGAAGTATTTTTACCCTGCTAATTTTTCTAAAATTTGGTCAATGAATGGGAGGGGAAAATGGTCCTTCTTTGTCATGAAGTTGAGCTTCCTATAATCAATGCATACCCTCCATCCCGTGGTCAACCTAGTAGGTATCAACTCTTCTTGATCATTGGCGATCACAGTCAGTCCTGATTTCTTTGGGACTATTTGGGTTGGACTTACCCACTCGCTATCAGAAATTGGGTAGATGATACCGGCATCTAGCCACTTGACCACCTCATTTTTGACCACCTCCTTCATGTGTGGGTTTAATCTCCTCTGCATGTCTCTGCTTGGTTTTACATTCTCCTCCATATAAATGTGGTGCTGACAAATGGATGGACTAATCCCTTTAAGATCAGCGACAGACCAACCTATAGCCCCTTTATGAGATTTAAGGACCTCAACTAGTTTCTCCTCACGGTTAGGTTCAAGGTCGCTTACTATGATGACTGGCAAGGTTTGGTCTGGACCTAGGAATGCATACTTAAGAGAGGCCAGCAATGGTTTTAATTCAACCTGAGGAGGAAATTGTAAAGATGGCAGAGCTGGTTCAGATTTAAGCTGAGGCAAGGGTTCAATTGGGGGCCACGTCCTAAGTTGAGTTGACAGGATGTCAACTTCTTCTCTCATTCTGATCATACTATCCCCTTCAATCTCCAATAACTCCTCAATGGTGTCAACAACATAGCAATCTCCTTTTTGATCATGAAATTTGGATGCCTTAAAAATATTGATGCTAACTTTTTGGTCCCCAAAAGATATGTCCATAACTCCTGAATCACAATCTATATTAGCTCTAGCCGTGGCTAAAAATGGTCTACCCAAAATGATAGGAGTATGCTTGATTTCTTGGGGAGAAATCATGTCCAAAATAAGAAAGTCGGTAGGGAAGGAGCACTCATTCACTTTAACAATGACATCCTCAATAAGGCCCTTTGGAGTCTTGATTAATCTATCGGCGAGCTGGAGAATAATGGGTGTAGGCTTGAGCTCACCGATGTCAAACTGCTCATAGATGGAGGTGGGAAGTAAATTCACACTGGCTCCTAAATTAAGGAGAGCCTTATCAAAGGTCACACCCCCAATGTTGCAAGAGATAAGGGGCGCTCTAGGGTCCTTTAACTTCCTTGGAAGTTGGTTGAGGACTACGGCACTAACGTTCTCAGGAAGCCAAACCTTTTCTGGGGTCACTCGTGGCTCCCGCCTAGGAGTGCACATTTCCTTCAAGAATCTAGCATAGGCTGGGACATGTTTAATGGCATCGAGGAGAGGGATGTTGATGTGTACTTGTTTGAAGAGCTCCATCATCTCCTCATTGTGGGCCGGTTGTTTCTTCTTGGGCTTTAAGGCATTGGGAAATGGCACTGTAGGTTGGTAAGTGCCAGGCCCTTCATCTAGTTTTCGCTTTCCCTTGACATCCTTTTCTTGGTTGGGTTCCTCTTCACTATCAGAAGATATTTCTGGGGCCTAGATCAATGAAGTAGAAGTAGACTCCTGGGGATCTTGGATGACTTTACCACTTCTTAAGGCTGAAATTGCTTTTGCATTTTCGAGTTGTAGGCCTTTTTGTGGTACTTGGCCTGATGGGTGCTGAAGGAGAGGAGGAATTTGCTGGTTCATGGGGAAGTTTGGTTGTGGGAAGCCCGGGAGATTATTTCGTGGGTTGGCAATGGGCTGACTTGGCAGTTGGCCCACTTCCCTTCTCATGGTGGCTTCAGCCAATTGGCCTAATTGGGTTTCCAACTTAGAGATAGTTTGTTGGTGGGCTTGAAGGGTCTGTTGGAAAAATTGACTTTGGGCTTGAATGGTTTGTTGGAAGGATTGATTTTGGGCCAGAATTAGTTGTTGTAACTGATGGAATCGATCATCAGTTTGAGAGTCCTGGTGGTGATGCAGAGGAGGTTGATAGGTTTGTTGAGAATTGGAAGACTGCCCATAATTGGGCTGAGGAGGTTGGTATGGGGCCTGACCATGGTTGAATCGGGGGAGTGGTTGTTGGGCTTGCGGTCCTCGACCATAAGCATTTCCTTGAAATGGTGGCTGAGTTTGGAATTGGTGTTGGATGGGTGATTTGCAGGCTTGAGACATAGAGGGGATGATGGGCTGATTGGAAGCTTGTTGATTTCTCCAATTGAAATTGGGGTGATTCCTCCAGCCCGGATTATAGGTGTTAGAAAATGGGTCATAGTTGGGCTTAGAGAACCCCTGGGCTGCTTGGACTTGCTCCTGTATAAAAGGTGGTAATTGGGCTACTGTTGGACAATCGGACACATGATGGTCCGAGCTAACACATAAAACACTCACCTCATGGTGTGTTGGGTCCGGGTATGGGTTGGACGTAGGTGGGATAGTGGTTTCTTGTTTATTTTGGGTCAAGAGCTGGTCTAATTTGTGGGCTAGCATATCAACCTGTTCTAGCTTTTGGGCCATGATGTCCACCTTGTCCAGTTTTTGATGGATGAAATTCACATCCACTCTAGCTTCAGGTTCCACACGATACATCCCGGCCCGTTTAGAGGGCCCAATGGTTCTCTCATATGAGGATAAGGAAACATGGTTGATTGAATTCTCGCTCAACATTTCAAATAAGGCATAGGCCTCATCCTCACTCTTACTCATAAAGGCCCCTCCACATGATGCATCCACAATCTGCCTAACTTGATCATCTAGGCCCTCATAGAAAGCTTGCACTATTTGCCATTTGGAAAGCCCATGATGTGGGCATTTTCTGAGGAGTTCCTTTAATCTCTCCCATGATTCATGTATTTGTTCATTTGGGAGTTGCGTGAATCCTGTGATTGCACGTCTCATGGTGTTGGTTCTACCGATGGGGTAGAATTTCTTAAGGAACTCATGTTGCATATCTGCCCATGTGCCAATAGGTTTCCCTAAGGTCCCTAGTCAATATTTGGCGTTGTCCTTAAGTGAGAAAGAGAATAAGGTCAGGTGGAGAGCACCATCTGTGAAATTTTAAATTTTCACAGTGGAACAAATTTCTAGAAATTCATCCAGATGTTTATAGGGATCTTCATTGGTCTTCCCATAAA
This sequence comes from Amorphophallus konjac, assembly GCA_022559845.1. Lineage (NCBI taxonomy): Eukaryota > Viridiplantae > Streptophyta > Magnoliopsida > Alismatales > Araceae > Amorphophallus > Amorphophallus konjac. The sequence goes on from JAHNEJ010001062.1 coordinate 238,692, forward strand.
AGGATGGGAGCATCTGAATGGTGCTAGATTTGATCTCATAGTGCAAAGCAGGGACATTAGGCAGTTGGATACAAGTGGATGGCTGATAATTCGAAGGAATGAAATATTCCTTCATCTGTTTGGGCACCCCTAATTGGTGTTGTTCAGCCATAGGTTGGGTTTGATTTTGAGCCGGATTAAAAATGAATCGCTCAATCTCACTAATGGGCTCAACTAAGTCAAGGTGTTGAGATCTTCTCCCTTGCATAAACCAAGGTTAAAGATGAGAGATGAGAGAATCGTTTTATGATATTTTTTTTTAATTTTTTTTTTGTTTTGACTCAAATAAGGACGAAGAGAGATAAGAGGAGATTTTTTTTCTTATTTTTATTTTTATTTATATTATTTTTATTTATATTTTTATTTTTATTTTTTATTTTTTTATGCAAACACAAACAAGTTATCACACAAATTACTTAATGCCCTAGATGTGACCTAGACCTACAAATTGAGTTTCACAAAATGGCTAACGTGAAACTTAAGTTCACCCTCAATATTTCCACCGGCCAGGTAAGGGGTGGGGTAGTGGGAGGTTCCCCCTACTTTCGTAGGGACCTAATTATGCCAAACCACTGGCCCGCTTAAGGCGTTTGCCGTCCGACCGTCATGCCTTAGGCACCGATTTTCATAAGAGGGTAAGACCAAATAACACAAGAACCACAGTGTGAACCTAGGGCCAATGTCTACTAAATTTTATTTTGAGGTCTAGGTGATGCAAAGATGCAAGAGAATTATGATTTGTGGGCTAAGGAAGGGTGATGAAATCCTCACCTTATCTTACTTATGGGTGTTGCCCTTAAGATATTTTGAAATGATATGCAACAAAGCAAGTTCAAACAAGGGGTTCTATGCACGCATGGAAATGCATGAGCATGTTTTTGGAAAAGTTAGAGTGCTCACCTTGCCTCCCACAATCTTCAACAATGTAATTAACAATAATTAAACAACAAGGAAAAATAAATACTATCCTAAATGATGCATGACCTAAAACATGAAAGTGTGATTTCTACTCTTGGAATGAAGACTTTTATGAAGTTTAAGTGAAGAGTTTTTTTTTTTTGTGAACCTATCTAACCACAATATGCAAGAACATTAAGGAAATGAGACAAAATGAGAGGAATAAGTTTGAAGACTTACTTGATGCGCAATCTCTCGTTCTTCTCTTTTTTTTTTTTAAATGAAATGACAAAATCAAAAGATGAAAGAAAGAAATACAAACTTACATCTCTTTTTTTTTTGAATTTTTTTTTAACCTGTAAAAAAAAATAGAAAAGAGAGCTTTATTAGTACACTATATACACAAGGAAAACAAAGTTCTTAAATCAAAAATTATCATTCTTCCCCGGCAACGGCGCCAAAAATTGGTAACGCAAAAGTTCGTCGTTTAAAACACGCGTATAACAATCTTAAAACCGAACTCGCACAAAATGATCAAAAGAGAACGTAGTACTATGGCAAGCACGGGTCGAATCCACAGGGAAGAAGAGATTTTTAGAGTTAAAAACCTTAGAGTCCTTTGAAAAAACACTTGTGATTTGGCTTTGCTTAAAGAAAATAGTGAAATGAAGAACAAACCAAACACTTAATTAAAACACCTATGATTATGCGCCTATGCTATAGAAATTAATTGCATGAAGTGAAAAGAAGAGATAGAAGAAGGGGGTAGAGATGGAAGAAGATCAAGAACTAGATCAAAAGAACAACTCTCTTCATTAACTTAAAAGAAAGAGTACATGAAGTGCAAGACAAGCTTACAACAAAGAGGTGATAAGATTACAATGAAGTAACATAACACAAAAGTAATAATAAAAAGAGGGGCATGAGATGTGAAGATAGTAGTAGCAACGGAGATGACGCCGTCGTCTCCTCCTCGCCGAGTCTTAGAGAGGATCGCTCCGCCTTGAAAGAGATCGCCGTGGAAAGTGATGGATGAAGAAACCGCCGTCGTCCACGTCACGAGCCTTGGAACACCGCCCATCTTGATGTACATACCGCCATGAAAGGAGAGTTGTGGAGGATAAACTTTGGAGAGAAATATAGAGAGGAATATGGAAGGGTTTGTGTGGAGATGAAGAAGGAAGAAGATGAGAGAGTGAAACAGTGGAAAAATAAATATAACTCGTAAAATAAGAAGAATTGGAGGAAGTTATAGAAGAAGAAAATCTAGATCTACAAGAGAGGAAGAACTTTAATGAAGAACGCAGAGAGAAATAAAGAAGGGAAGGGCTTCAAAACGGAGGAATAACAGAAACTAGAACCTAGGATGAACAGTGAAATCACAGGACAGCAAGTTGAAAAATGAGAAATAACTTTCAAACCAGAAAGAATTAGAAGATGATGTAAAGAAGGAGTTGTAGAACACTTAAAAACAAAGAACTTTCATGAAGACAGTAAGAGACGAAAATGACTAGAAGGAGGAGAAATGTGGGAAAGAACATAGAGAAACATGGGTTTGCAGATGAACAGGATAGCATAGTGAAAAATACGACATATCTTAAAAACTAGAAGAAACTAGAAGATGCTCCAGAAGAAGAAGTTGTAGAGAACTTACAAACAAAGAACTTTTATGAAGAGTGCATGAGCTGAAAATAAACTTACAAGGGAGAACTTGGAGGCCTAAGGTTGGGAGAGAAATTGCCAAAAGAAGAACACCATTCTCCTTCTTGTCATGGGCTATTTATAGAAAAAGTTGGGTAGATGGAGGGTGGAGATTGTATCAAAGGAGATGGATGGATGGGATTTAAGTAGAATATGATGCATGGGGAAGAGAAAAAGTAGGTGAGTACACCCTCCTTGGGCTTTGGACAACCCCCTTCCCAAGACTCATCATTCCTCTCCTTTATTTCAAACTTTGAATTCAATTCTCCCTCCAACCGAAATATGTGTTTCTTTTACTCAATTTTAAACTTTTAGAATTTCTTTTCCCTCCAATCAAAATATGTACTTTTGACTTGGTCAACATGGTGGTGACAGTTTTGCCCCCGATTTCTTTTGTAATTGCCTTCGGTGTCCTACACACACATAATTACACTTTAGTCCATAAAAATTATCATAATGTGTACATAAATCTTTAATGCTCATGATTATGCAATGGAAAATTAATGCTCCTGGCCCTCAACTTTAATTTATTATTAAATAAGATAATCGAATTAATCAATTTACGTGAAAGCTCCAATTTAAATGCAGAGTTGAGGTTAACTATGAAATATGCACAATTACCTAATTATATGCACATAAAATGGTGTATATGCAATGAATTGTCATAAGAAATGGACACTTATCAAGGAGCGGCGCCGACGACACCGCAAGGAGGCGAGCTCGGTGATGCCCCTGCCGGCAAAGAGGCACGAGGGCTCGAGCGACAGCGGTGCGGGCTCGGGAGAGGGACATGCCTGATGTATTTGACAGGACTTTGTACATGTGGATATGATAGTGATATGATATGTTTTTGATTTGGTTTACTTGTGAATGAATGTGTGAATGAATGTAAATGCTTGACAACGACTCCTAACCCGACATGAGTGAGTGGGAGAGAGAGACGAACACGAGTGAGTGGGAGAGACAGACGACTAATAGTTTGAGTGATATTGGTGCAAGGAGGATAAAAAAGAGGCTTCAGGTTTCTAAATGGTCATCCAGAGGACCGCTCCAGGTCCTACACGGCCTAACTTTAGACCGCTGAAAGCCACTCGGCTAGAACCCAAAGAAGCAATTAAACGGTCCACGATGGTCCGTTCAAAGAACGAAACAGTCATGTTTGAACTGTGTGTTTAGCAGAACGGCCGCTCCTCAACCGTGCAAATTCCAGGATTCGAAGTGTGTAGAAGATAACTAAATGGTCTCCATGAGACCATCCCTTGAACAACGCGGTCTATCGATATACCGCGTACATAGGCGCCCTGAGAGTCCGAACGGGACTCTCTTGGAGAGTCCTAACCTGAGAGTAGGTGTTTCAAATCAACCCAAATTCTATCCTAACCCAATCTAGAACTATCCTACCTCAATTCTAGTGGGTTTAGGCCTCTAATCAAGCCCTATAAGCAAGAGGGGACTCTAAATTCGTTCTTCACACAACAACCTTCTTTCAAACCTTGAAATCCTTCTCAATCTTCCTCAAAACATCATGAAGAGGGCCTTGGAAGGGAGCTCAATGGGTGAGGTGGCCTACCAAGGTCCAAAGCCGGCTAGAAAGGAGCATGGTGTGCTACAAAGGCTGACCATGATCCCGGGGCATTTGAGCTCCAGCCCTATGAGAGAGGTAAGTTAATGTCGTTTCATTCATTCAATTCCATATCATTCCATTCAAAAGCTTATATGTTCTTCCTCTCTTCTCTCTTCTCATCTTTATTTCAGCTCCTCCCTGGCCCGAGACGATACTCCACCTTGAAGTGGATGGCCCCTATGATCCGCGAACTACCCATATCTGTGACATCCATCCATAGGTCCGGGCACCTTCACTCTCTTCTAGTGCTAGCCAAGAACTACCCCAAGCTCTCTTTGGATTGGCATAGCATTTCAGCCTTGGTAGAGATATGGCACCCTCAGACCCATACTTTCATCTTCCCGTCTTTTGAGGCCACCATCCTTCTAGAGGAGGTAGAGACCTACTTGTCTTTCCCTAGGTCCAAGGTGGGTGAGGAGGATTTATTCTGTCACACCGTCGCCCCTGTGGATCCTGCCCTTATCTTAGGAGAGTTCATACCTAGCACCAAGGACATTCACACCATAGTGGGCCCACACCAGATCCATCTAATATCTCTTAGCCAGTGGCTGACAGCACATTGTAAGAATAAGTGTGGGTGGTACGAGGCTGTTGTCCCTAAGGTTCTCGTATGGACGAGAAGGGGGGTCGAATTATCCCTGCCAAGCATAACAAATTAATTAACTACCAACCCAAATGATGATTGGATGAAACACATGCTATGAAGAGATTAATTCTCTCAAGCTTACCGTTCTCACACGATCAAGAGAAACAATATACTCAAGCAAACCACAATCAACCACAATGCGAGAAGGATTTTTAGGTGGTTCAGGACCACGACGGGCTCCCTACATCCACCCCTCACCGAACCGGTGAGGATCCACTCGCTTCAAATGAAGCGCACGGAGCTTCCGCACCAATAAACATGGAGACGTAGTCTGCTACATGATCCTACCACGAATCAACAAACACACACACTTACCGCAACACCCGCAGCACAAGAACACCACAACCGTTCGCAGATGGTCAACAGACTCACAGAGTTGAAGTTACAAAAATAAAGATATGTTCAATAAAAGCATGGAAACATAAAGCAAATGACTCCACTAGACACAAACAAGATCTAGATAGAATTCTCCAAGGAAAGAAAGGGCTATAGAAATTCTTCTCTAAGTCTCGAGTTAGAAGGAAGTCGGATGTTGACGATGTGAACGTCCTCGCGTTCCCCTTCTCGTTCCACTCCTTTTCTTCTTCAATCACGAACTCCAGAAACGATCGAAAGTAGATGAAAACCTTGGATCTTTGCTCAGCTTCTGTCCTTCTCCCTTTCTTCTCCTACAAGATAGATAGACAACATTAGAAACCCTTAACTTCTCCCAAATTCGTAACTCATATATATGTCCACAAGAGAAGCATGAAAAGATCAAGAAACCCATGTTTAAACCCCTCCGAATATAG